>CAXAMN010023918.1:54088-87670 GCA_963970005.1 Durusdinium trenchii | reverse complement strand
CCAAGTCTCCAAAACGAGCGCTTCGTACGAGACTTCCTCCAAAATTGAAGCACCAAGTCTCCAAAACGAGCGTTTCGTACGAGACTTCCTCCAAAAGTGACGCACCAAGTCTCCAAAACGAGCGCTTCGTACGAGACTTCCTCCAAAAGTGAAGCTCCAAAAGTGAAGCACTAAGTCTCCAAAACGAGCGTTTCGTTCGAGACTTCCTCCAAAAGTGAAGCACCAAGTCTCCAAAACGAGCGTTTCGTACGAGACGTCCTCCAAAAGTGAAGCACCAAGTCTCCAAAACGAGTGTTTCGTACGAGACTTCCTCCAAAAGTCACGCGTCGACCCGCACTATCCCCGCAGAGGGTTGCTCGTCGGGCACAAACGCGATCGACGTTTCACCGCGCTTTTGAGCACTCCACGCGCACGATCCTCGCAGAGGGTCACGTTTCGTGAGCTCCGGCCGGACCTGCCCGCCGCCTTTAGAGTAGAAAGAAGCTTATAAAGAAGTATTATGATGATGACGATGACGATGAGGATGACGATAAGGGCCATGAGTGTTCAGGCCCTGATCATGCCCTTGATCAGGGCTAGTGCGGCACCCCACATGCGCACATGGACCTGGACTTCGTGAGGGCCGGTTCACGGGATCTCGGACAACCGGAACTTCTCTCGACTGCCTCAGGTTCTTCCTGCCGGTTCTCCCTTCTTCGACGAGCCCTGAATTGCCTGATCAGGTTCCATCACATCCCAGAGCTCTTTGCGCTTGCCTTCTGCCTGACGCTCCTCTTGGAGTGCCTGACCTACCTGTTTTCCTCCTCCTGTGGAGGTTTTCGATCCTGGCAACCAAGAAGCACGTCCCAAGGTCTTTGCAGAAGCCTGGACACTCACCGGGGTCCCAAGTCCCCGGCCAGGGCACGAACTTGCTGCTTCGTGCTCTTCCTCACTGGAGTGGTCTTCTACTCTGTCCTCCTTGAGCACGCTCAATCCTCAAGCAAGGCCCTGGAGGCCCGAGGGTTCTGACGCCGCCACGGGTGTCAGTGGAGCCCAAAGCATACATGTTTTGTCCTCTATACAAGGGGCAAAGCTTAGTGGCACTGGACCCTCCCTCAACCGCCATGATGTACAACCAACTTCCAAGAAGAAGGCTTTTCTTCGTGCTCTCAAGAGGGCTCAACTCCATGGCATGACATGGTACAAAGGCAGACTCTACAGCGCATCCATGCTGGGGACACCCAGATTGAGGCTCCTACTACGAGCATCACCGACAAGGTCCCCCCGGCTCCATCTAAACCTGGCTCAAAGCTCAAGGCCAATCGTTTCAGTGGGTTCACCTGGAATATAGGAGGTCTGAGCAACTACAAACTGGACATTTTGAAGGCTTGGATGGTCCCCCTTCAACTTGAAGTTTTGATGATTCAGGACACTAGATGGGGTTTCAGTGGGGACTGGATGGATGATCATTTCGCCTACATCCACAGTGGCTCGACAGCTTGGTCTGGTGGCGCTCTCACCATCGTGCGTCGGTCCTTCTGCTCCTTGGAAAGGATCAGCTGGAGGGAGCTGAAAGAGGGCCGGGTCCTTCACGTCAGGCTCTACATGTCTTCCTCCTCCATTGACCTTTTGAACATCTACCAATTTGCTTGGAGCACTCAGGACTCTCAATGCCTATCCAACAGAAACGAGATTTGGAACCTTTGTGACTCCTTTCTCAAGGGTTCACCAGGTCGGAATGTGACTGTTTTGGCTGGAGACTGGAACACTGGATTGGACCAAACCCCACATTGCGTGGGCCTTAACGACTTCTACATGAAATCAGGAAGACACAGGGGACCCCGTCATCCTGACTCCTGGAGTTTTTCGGGATCTCCTACAAAGGCACGGTCTCTTGGCCATCAACACATGGGACACGCAGCTTGGTCCCACGTTTTTGGGGAACAGAGGCTCTGCCTCTAGAATTGACTACGTTTTGGTCAAGCACAAAACCAGCGATTCTCTTGCAAAACATCCCATTTATTTGGATAAACTTCCTCGTCGGTTTGGTCACTCCAGGGATCACGTTCCCATTATGTTCAACATCCCCTACAAGTGGCGAGCTCGGAAACAACCCTATTTGGGCCTCACCAAAACGAAGAAGAACCTTTTGCTTCACCACTGGGAACTCGACAGTGAACATTGGGGCTCTTGGATCCTACATTTGGGCTATAAGATTCAACAACTTCACGCCCATCCTCTAAACCTCGAGGTTCTGAACAACACTATCTTGGAGGCCTGCCAGGATTTCCAACCCTCCAACAATACCATGAACATGCCTGCCTTGAACAGGAATCGACCATTCTGGCAATGGGCTTTGGATCTTCCTGCCATCCGAGACCTTCCTGAGACACCATCTGGTGCCTCACGGCTTCACCAAATATTTGCTGCTTGGCTGCGGGGAGCACACATTGGCAGGTGGAGACGTCTCACTAAGCAGAAGGCCAAAGCGGCCAAACTTTCAAAGATGTGCCACCAAGACCTTGGTGTCAAGCAGGTCAAGGGCATGCAGCCATTCCGTGTGCCATGTATCCACCGGTGTGGTGTCTCTCAGCGCATTTTGGATCTGATCCTCCTTGGTCAGCGCTGGAGCCTCATAGGCCGGGAATGAGACAAGTTCTGCGCCTCCATGGGGCGTGCAAGTCAGCCACAGCATGCAAACATTCTCCAGCACAACCTTTGGGAGCTCCCGGAAGGGCTGGGGCTCATCCGAGTCGTTGTAGATCCACCATAGCTCCTTGTCCTTAAGAGCTGCTGCATAGTGACCTGAGGAAGAGTCAGCACCTAAGTGGTAAGCCAAGGCACAAACGACGTACGGCACGTTGTCCAGCTCCAGGCTATTGCCAATGAAATGTGGAATCCATACCACTTTATTGCAGCATTTCTTGCCAAAGGAGTCAAAGCGATCCAGTTGGACACATGTGAGGTCTGCAGGATTGACTAAGGCATGAAGGCCAAAGCTTGCCATGCTCCAACTCGTAAGCAAAGTTTGCAAGTCTGTTGATCCGGACTGCTTTTTGCTGTCACCCTGCGGGCTCACATACAAATGCAAAGGGCAGCTGTTGTCGTTTTGATCGACCACCCTGGTGTGACCATCCTGGTCCAGCCGAGATTCCCACCAACAGCTGAAGAACATGGGATTCAACAGTTGAAGCATGTGGTGAGTGAAGTCAACAACATCATGCTGCCTGAAGGGAAGTCGGCCAGCAGAGATGTCCATTGGCCATTGGCCCAAAGCAAAATCGAGTCCCCATCATAAGGTTCAGCAATCTGTACACCCCAGGAAAGTTGGACCAAAGGTCCGCTCGCAGGCCATCGACCTGAGATGCACCCCATACAACCCCGGTGACTGCTGCATTCATGTAGCAGGCGGAGGATGGATTCAGCAAAGTCTTCAAGGGAGGTGTTTGATCCTCGAGGCTCAGAGCGAGTCCAGCATGCGGCCCAGGTGTTGTGCCAGTGGTGACCTTTGCATCGTTGCTGGGCGCATGCGTGCCAGGATCAGTTGCCAAAGACCCGTGTTGGCTAGTTGGTGCCAGAGCCCTCTCAATTCGTTCGAGTAGGTGTGGGTCAGGGCCAGTGTCACTCTCCAAAGAATGACCGCTGAAGGATTTTCGGAGTCCGTGCCGATGAGCTTCTGAATCTGCTGGTTGGGACGTAGGGCATGAAACCTCTTGATCAGAGCCTCGTTCTGCAGGAGAGTCAGCATCCGTTGTAAGGTATGCAGTGCCAAGGAAAGTGAGACTGCACCTCGTTCTTGTTGTGATCCCATTTCATCCGGGAAACACTTCACCAAGGTCTGGATCAAGGGATCCGAGGAGTCGGTCGATTGCAGCTTGAGTGTCCGGTTGTGAAGTTCCTCGGGCATTGTCTTCAGGATCAGGATTCTCAGCGGCAATGCGCGCTCCTCCTGGGGAGCCTGATGCCACTCCATGGTCTTGGTCATCAGAAGCTTGAGAATGGATCCTGGACCCGCGCTCAAAAAAACGTAAAAGTCCGTCTCCATGGCCAGACACTGTAGACTGTCTTCGTGACGTAGGACGAGCTTGGACAGGGTCTGCAGCAGCATCTTTGAATCTTGTGTGGATTCTTCCTTGATGTTCAGCGTCTTCCCCTGCCCTTTTCTTCCTTTTCCTTTGCCCTGGCCCTTCCCGCCATTCGACGTGGTGGACCGCTGTCTTTTGGAGCGGTTCTGGTTCTCCTCGTCGACCTCCATCTTCATCCAAGTGTCCAGGGCTCCCCACATCTCCGAGACTGGGCCGCTGCTGTCCGTGACCATGATGCAGGATTGTCAACAGGGCAGCAGCTTGCAAAAGAACTGGGCACTGAGCTGCGGCAGGATGTGATTCACAAATTGAGCATGTTTGTTGCCGTAGCTGAAAAGACGTAAGGTACTTTTGAAAAAGGCTGCCCCTGTTGCAATGTTTTGCGTGAGAATTCCAGAGATGTTGTAGGAGGTCCCTAGGATCAATCTGTCGTCCACAAAGACTGCGCCAAGAACTGAGCAATGTGAGGTGGAACTCCAGTCCTGGAGGAGAGGGCCTGTAGAGCCTGGGTCATGTCCTGGGGAAGGGCAGTGAATCCAGCTGTCCACGTCCACTCCCTTGTAGATATCTTTCATGTATTGCGATATCCAGTCCAGTTCTTCTTGTGGTGACATCAACGAACCCTGTTGTTGTCGAAGTTGAGGTCGTTGCACATGAGTCTTGGGGGTAAGTTGATTCACCAGTTTGAAGTAGTGGTGAGTCCGGTTCAGGGCCCAGAGACGTCTGGCTTCAGCAATGGTGTTGTTCAGCTTCATCGGCTTGTCAAGAAATGCATTTGCTGCCAAACGTGGCCTGCGGACCTGAATGGGCACTATGCAGTCCACCACCGAGACCTTTGGCTTGAAGCAGAACCCATGGAGCCCAGATGTGCAGAGAGCTTTCTGGCAGCCGCCCCGGCCACCCGCTGGTGCGCTTGCCAGCCCTACCAGAGGCTCCGTGAAACGGAGCTGGACAATCACTCTTGTCCGTGCCTCAGGCAGTTCATATGCCTGCATTTGCTTTTGCGATCCACACAATGGCAGCGAGCTCAAGACTCCACACTAGCTCTGTTGCTAGGATCCAAGTTTGGTTGAAGGCCCTGCGGGGCTGGCGGAACAGCCAACAAGGCTAAGGGTCCACGCCATCGCCGCACGGTGAGCGTAGAGAAAGAAAAAGAAAAAAGAGGATGACGATGACGATGACGATGACGATGACGATGATGATGATGACGATGACGATGACGATGACGATGACGATGATGATGACGACGATGATGATGATGACGATGACAAGGGCTGTGAGCGGCTCGAACGCGTTTGCTTTTGCCATGCCGTGCTGATCTTGATCTCCCTGGATCGGCACTCCTGATCCCTTTCATCTCCCTCCTGAACGGCTGCTGTGGAGCTGCCCTCCTTACGGTCTGGAAGTGCCCTGGTGCACCTTGGCTGGGAGGGGATCTTTGTGCAGCACACCTACCGTTCTACCTGATCCTGACATTGATTAGGGAGGTTTTGAATCAGCCGGCGCATTAGCATTTTCACTCGGTATATGACCGCTCAGCTGGGTCCCAAACC
Organism: Durusdinium trenchii; assembly: GCA_963970005.1. Classification (NCBI taxonomy): domain Eukaryota; class Dinophyceae; order Suessiales; family Symbiodiniaceae; genus Durusdinium; species Durusdinium trenchii. Next base: position 82,053 of record CAXAMN010023918.1, on the reverse strand, counting down.
CCAGCCTGGCAGGAGCTTTGATCTTTGGGGGACCATTTGGATCCTCCTCATCATGACTACTTTTGCTTTCAATATTCATGCTCCATGCTGGCAGCCCGAGGGTTCCACCTTAGCCATCGAAGGTGGGGGAGTCCGAAACACTGGTGCTCCTATTAGTTCGACATCATGGACGAAGCATGATGGCAGTGACCTTCCTAGAACTATGGCACTCCAGATGAAAAGGAATTCCCAACAGCACAGGAAAAAAGCATACCTCAGAGAAACGAGCGACATTGCACGGTATGACATGGTACAAAGGACAGTATATGACTGCATCTCAACTTGGCGTGAATGTAAAGGCCAGGAGCTGCAATCAAATTTCAGTATCAGTGGATGCTGATGATCAGGTGAGAACAGTAGATAGCGGATCACACTATTGCCCAATGAGGCTCTACCTCTGCGACTTGATCACATCATGGAGCCTAGAGTCGTACGGACTGCAAGCACTGGCTGAGGTTTCAGACTTGTTGCGCATGCAAATTGATCGATTTGACCAAGAAGGACGCAAAGCTTTCAGAAGCTACAATGGACCTCACCAGTGTTTCTACCCTACTTCACGAACTCCTCCATGGACATTGACAGGGTCCCCTATGAAGTGGTTGCAGTTTCTTTCCATTTGGGTGCGGAACCACATGCTGGTCACTATCAAACGGCTCTATGGATGGAGTCAAATGGTTCATTCAATGATGCTGAGCCTCCCGTCGTTTCGACCGCCCTGTCTGAAACGGCACTGGGGAACTGCTGCTTGCTTTGGCTGACCAGCCAACACGGAGGGGCTATGATGGTGGACGTCGATCTACCACCTCCTGAAAAAGGCTCGCTGGCGCTGCTGAGCCGTGACCAGATGATGGAGAATCTAAGGCATGCCTTTAGTCCGGGCCGCCCTTGGAACGCAACTTGGCTGTCGTCGATCGACCGTCTCGACGTCGACTTTTTGCTGCGCCGGCCGGATGTTTGCCGCTTCCTGGTCTTCAAGTGCGCCCTCTGCAGCTCCCAGCCGCCGAGCCTGCTGGATCATCTACACAACCACCATGGTGCGCTGTTTGCTGAAGCTGAGCTGCTGACTGAGGGGATGATGCAATACTTTCTGATGCAGGCGCTACCGGGACGGGTATGCGCCTGTCATCCTTACTTCGCGCCAAAAGAGCGGTGGGACGAGCACACATGCCCATGTTTGCTCAATTTTGGAGTGCTTCATAAATTCCTTCGAGCAACCCAGCTGGCAAATGCACAAAACTCTAGCCATCAGTTGACCTTGCAGCTGGCTCGATCCTTCACCCACGGGATTGGAGTGCTGACCTGGTGTCACATGAGGTCAACGCAACCTCTTCGACAGAGGGCGTCTCGAAAGAAAGATGACGATGACGATGACGATGACGATGACGATGACGATGACGATGACGATGATGATGATGATGATGATGATGATGGTGATGGTGATGGTGATGATGACGATGACAAGGGCCATGAGCGGCTCAATCCCCATCGCCCTCGGTGCCGCGGGGACAGTGCGGAACCGTGACTCGCTCCATGGGCAACCCAAAGGTGATCACCTTGTTGCTTGACCTCCTCGGCAACCGGGACTTTGCCCAACATCCTCAGGAACACCGAGATTCTGATCCCTACTTCAAGGTGGTCGACCTCTACCTGTTCCGGTTCTACTCCCTGTCCTTTGTGGCGGTGGCTGTCTCCCTCTTCTGGCTCTTTCGGCAGAAGGTCTACTACCACCTCCGCTCTACCTGCACCTGGCAACGGACCAGGCCACAGAGGAGACGACCACCCGCTGCACCGAGCAGTAAAGCTCACCGGGGTCCCAAGTCCCCGGCCAGGGTGGGACCTGGCCTCCTGGTACATTGCGCTGCAGGCCTCATCATGGCCTTCATCGTGAACCAAGAGAATGCCTTAAACCCCAATGCCCCACCCTGGTGGCCTGAGGGTTCTGGGTCAGCCACACGACCCAGTGAAGCCATCCCATCTCGGGACTTCTACACCCTTTCTATGGCAAAGCCAAGTGGCACAGGACCTAAACCAATACACCTGGCATCGGAAAAACCTCAACACAAAAAGAAGGCCTATATTCGTGCACTCAAACGAGCTCAACTTCATGGACACACCTGGTATAAAGGTCAGCTTTTCACGGCAGCCATGCTTGGTACTGAACAACTTCACGCACCCCTGGACGACCAAGGTCATCACACCATGCAGAAGCTCAATGTGGCCCCTCCGGCAAAAGTCAGGAAAAACCGCCTCACAGGCTTCAGCTGGAACATCTGCTCCTTGAGCTCCTTCAAGTTTGACATTCTGAGGCAGTGGATGTGCTCCCAACACCTTGATGTTCTATTTCTCCAGGACACTCGGTGGCTTTCAGCGGTGATTGGCAGGACTCTCACTTTGCCTATATTCACAGCGGCTCCAAAGGGAAAACCGGCGGTTTGATGGTGATCATCCGGAAAAACTTCTGCCCCATTGACCGCATCTCCTGGCGAGAGACTCTTCCAGGACGGCTTCTCCACGTTCGACTTTATCTACCCTCCTCGGGGATTGACCTTCTCAACATATATCAACACGCATGGATTCAGCATGATCCTCTATGTCTTCAACATCGAGGGGAACTCCTTCATGCCTGTGATCAACTGGTTGCTGGACTTCCCCAACGGAATGTGATCATCTTGGGGGGAGACCTCAACACCAGCCTTCCCCATATTCCACATTGTGTGGGACTCCAGGACTTTCAAGACCAGAAGGGGCGAAAGGCTGGACCACGTCACCCTGACTCACACACCATGGGCTCACTGCCATCAACACTTGGGATCCTTCTCTTGGGCCCACCTACATTGGTGGTCTGGCTCGGCAATCCCGGATCGACTACATTATGGTACGACACAAGTCCAGCGACTCATTTACCAAGAAGCCCATCTACCTGGAGGACTTGCCCGCTCGCTTTGGACACACCAAGGATCATGTGCCCATTCTCTTCACCGTTCCCTACAAATGGAGGGCCTGGAGTCACAAGCCGGTTGGTCTTCCTCGTGGACAACAAGAACTTCTCCTTCGGCACTGGGACTCGAACAGTGAAGAGTGGCAAGGGCTCTGCACCTCCTTGGAAGAGGCCATCACTGGACTCAGGGACGATACACCAGACCTGGAGGCTCTCAACCAGATCCTCCTTGCCGGTTGTCAGAACTTCAAACCACCAGTGTTGGAGCCAGAACGACCATCACCAACCTTCTGGACCTGGGCCAATGGACATCCAGGACTTGCTCTTCCGGAAGTGGCTAAGAGGACTATCTACTCAAGTCGTCTTCAACAGCTCTTTGGCAAATGGGTCAAAGTGGTTAGAATTCAATCCTGGAAAAGATCCACGAACCAAAAAGCCAGGGAAGCCAAGAAAGACAAGCTGGCCCAGACCATTGCACAGGCCAGGCGACACTGGAGTAACAATGACTCCCACAAATACTTCAAGGTGGTGAACTCTCTCACACCAAAAACACGGCCACCTCGACCTGGTCAGCTTATGTCACCGGAAGAGGAACTGAGTTGGATCCAAGAGTACATGGCAAACCTCTATGCAGGAGTTGATCTTCCAGCTCAACACTTTCATCTGCCTTTTCTCCCCTTTGAGGCACCGGACCTGGTCCAAGGACTTCATGCGCTCTATGGACGCACCAGTGTTCCGCCTCATGTGGCTCCCAGCTTCGTTTGGAAGACGCTGGCAACCTCCATTGGGCCACTCGTCTTTGGATGGGTGCAACAGTGGATGTTATGGGGGCTCATTCCACAAGAATGGCGGAAAGGCTGGGTTGTTCTTCTGCCCAAACCGAACAAACAACCGGTTGAACCGAAAGTGCTTCGTCCGATTGCTCTTCAGACTCCGCTCTCCAAGACGATCATGTCACTTTTTGTTCATGAGGCAAGGAAGTTTTCACTGCCAACCCTGACCTGGTATCCACAGTTTGCATACCTTCCGGGACGAAGCACATGGGAAGCAATCACACGGGTTCAAGCACACGTTCGGAAGGTCCAAGCTCTTCATCATCGATGGCGATATGACGCCAATCAGAGGGCAGATGAGAGGACAACACGTCCTCAAGTGTTTGGAGGATGTCAGCTCTTTCTTGATCTCACCGGAGCCTTTGATGCCATGCCTCGTGAGCACCTTTACTCAGCCTTCTCACTCATTGGTCTACCTCATGATCTCATCTCTCTCCTGATGACATGGCATACACAGACCTCATATGTGATTCAATGGAAAGGACTTTCTGCCGAACAATCCACCTTCAGAGGTGTGAGGCAAGGCTGCCGGGGCGCCCCCTTTTTTTGGGCAAGCTTCATTGCACTGGTGTTGAACTTGATAGCACACGAATCCTCAGAAGAATGGATGCGTGAATGCTGCACCTTCTATGCAGATGACGGTCATGCCTGCTTTGTTTTTCAGACCATGGCAGAACTTCATCAAGGCCTACATCACTTTGGCACCGTTATTTCTGTCCTTGAAAAGCTGGGCATGACCGTGAATATGAAGAAATCTGCTGTCATCTTAAGATGGGGAGGCAAACAACAGAAACAAGCCCGGCAGCAATTTGTGAAAAAGAAGCTCGACCACACAGTCCTTTGTATACCACAAGAAGCAGGGGGCTCACACGAAATACCGATCAAAGAGAAGCACGAATACTTGGGAGTTCAGATGGGATACAACAATTTTCAAAAGGACACCATGAAAGCTCGGCTTCACGCATGCAAAGTTCGTTTCAGACAAATGCAGAAGTGGTTCTCGACCAACGGCATGCACTCGGCTCAGAAGGTGGCTCTATGGCAAACATGCATCTTTCCTATAGGAGTGTATGGCTTGGATGCAACTGGAACAGATCACACCTCAATTCCTCTGTTCTCCAAGAACATGACGACCATGCTTAGACAGGCCGCAGGCGACCACTCCTTCATGACACACACTTCTCACATGGGTTTTTTGACAGAGCACCAACTCCGCCACCCGGTGCTTTCCCTGCGGGAGCGGATGGCCTCTCAATTGAAGCGGCATGAGGACAGACTCTCCTCACTTCAAGAGCATGACATACTCCACCTTCTTGACCTCAGTACACTCCAAAGCTCCATCCACCTTACAGACTCTTGGCTTCAGGACCTTGGAGATCTGGATATGCAACCCAAGCTCCCCTTGGCGGAGGCAGGACTTGACTGTCAGCAATGTGGGCTGACCTTTCAACATTTATATACACTGCGGCGACATGAGTTGCATGTTCATGGCATTCTACATGCCGAGGGTCCCACGCTGGACATAGCTAGAGATGCGGTTGATGGGAAACCTACCTGTCGGCATTGTGGCGAAACCTTCATTAGCTGGCAAAACCTCCGACACCATATTCACTCCTTCTCCTGTTCGGAATTTGACTCGACCAAGGCACCACCAGCAGTTCTTCAACAACACAGGCATAAACTCCTGGAGTACTACGACGAAGGTGACCTGGCCCCCCTGGCCAATGATCGAGGCCTTTGCTATTTCCTGACCCAACGGTGCATTCTTTGTGGCTTTTGGTCTTCGAGACTGCAGCAAATGTCTGCCCACATGGGTCGAGATCATGGAGATGTCTATGCGCTGATGGGGGAGGTTCTGCCCAATGAGATCAGGGCCCGCACCAACTCACCATGCGAACTTTGTGGACAGGACTTTCGATCGAAAACGCACACCTGTCCTGTGAAGAAACAACTGGGACTCGCCCTTGCCTACCGGAAACACCGTGAACAATTTCCGGCATGTCCACCACCAGTCCCACAACCTCCGCAGAGGATGGATGCTCAATTTGCTTGTGCTCAATGCCCCAGGAAATTTGTGACTGCAGCAGGACTTCATCAACATCAATCCATGGAGCATGCTCATTCTACCCTGACCAGGACTTTCCTTGCATCCAGGGATCAAGTTCCTGGGCTGACCCAATGCGCACACTGTGAGGCCTCCTTCCTTTGTCTTGCAGCACTACGGCATCACATTGATGGAGGTCACTGTCCTGAACCACTTCCGGATGCTCCTTCTCTCCTCTGGCATCACCCAGTGGTCATCTCGGGGCTTCACGGGGGCACATTTGATCATCTACTTGCCTACAAGTCACTGATTCGGAGGTTGGGATACATTTGTGGCCTTTGCGGCCATCAATCATCCAGTTCCTCCTCTCTTCTGAAGCATCTCAGCTCGGCTCACTCTACCTCCTGGACTATGGCAACCACGTATGCTGAATGGCTTCAAACTGACAGCGCTCTGCGGAACCTTGGCTGCTCCTGTCTCAGACCTCCGGCGACTCCTCATGTTTGCACGGTCTTTACACAGCTGGCCCTCTTTGTTCACCACGACCTGCACAAACTGAAGGATGCCAGCGATGAGCTCATCTTGGCACATGCACTGAAGCTGGACCTACAAGTTCTCAGCCCCTCCATTGCCATGAACTTCCCCCACTTGGACAGCCTACTCGCCACGGGAGTTTTTGATGAAATTCTTGGAGATGGCACACTTTGCACCGCCCTTAGAACCTGGTGCTGCTTATGTGGACGGCAGGTTGACCCCAGAGACATGCTTCAACATCTATGGAACAATCATGCAAAACATGGAAACCGTGGGGGGCTGTTTTACAAGTTTCTGTCTTTCTACCAAAAGAGGCAGCAACAGTGTTCAGTTTGCAACTGTCATCAAACCGCAGTACAGTGCCCAGTGCCCCTTCAGCTAGCCAGCCTCCTTGCCATTCTTCACCATGGACATGGAGGGCAACCAGATCTCAGAGATGTGGGGGGCCCTGAATCAGTGGGTGAAGATGGAGGTGGACGAGGACAAGCAGACAGCAAAGCGCCCGAGGTCTTCCATGTCGAATGGCGCGAAGGGCCAGGGAAAAGGAAAAGGAAGAAAAGGGCAGGGGAAGATCCAGAACATGCAGGACGAATCCACACCAGATTCAAGAACACTCCTGAATGCACTGACCCGCCTCGTTCTTCGACACGAAGACACGCTTCAGTGCCTGGCCATGGAGACGGACTTCTTCGTTTTTTTGAGCGCGGGACCAGGCTCAGTTCTACCCAGCATGATGAACCAGACGCAGACCTGGCAGCAGACTCCAACTGCGGAAAGGACGCATCCACTCCGGATCTTAGTCCTGAAGACGCTGCTGGAAGAACTGCTGAAGAGAATACAGAAACTTCAATCCACGGCCTCCTCCGATCCCTTGATCCAGACATTGCTGCGCCTGAACTTTCTGCAGCCCGAGCCAGAGAAGGGAGACTCATTCATATTTCCTCGTATGAGGTGGAATTCCCAGAAGCAGCAGATGGAGGCTCAGGAGGACTCGCCCCTGACCATGCAGCAAGCCACACAGACAGTGACCAGGATGCTCACTCTGCTTCAGCAAGAAGCCCTGATCAAAAGATTCGGAGCCCTACGTCCCCAACAGCAGATCCAGAAGGCCATGACCACGGACACGGAGTCACCGTCAGCCATCATTCCCTGGCGGATCACACTGGCCCTGGTTCACACTCATGCCAACGAGATGAGGGGACTCTGGCACCAACTCAGTGGCCGCTGAGTTCATGTAGCAGGCGGCTGCAGGATTTTGAAGTGTCCTCAGTGGAGGTGATGTTGAGGCCATCACAGTTGTTCCAGCATTTTGCCAACTTGTTGTGCAAGCGGTGTTCGATGAGGGCTGGCTGGGCGCATCCGTCCAAGCACTAGCTGCCAGAGTCCTGAATGACTCAAGGCCAATGGTTTGAAGGCGGACCAATGGTCCAACTTCCCTGGGGCATTAGGGGGCTTGGCAGATGTGTCCAAAGGGCAGTCCATGCTTTTATGGGCGGATGGGCAGTGGACCACCCTCTTGGCCAACTGGCCCAATCCTTTTCGGCAGCATGATGTGGTTGACTTTACTCATCACCTTCTTCAACAAACCAATCCTCTTTTTCTCAGTTGTTGTTGGGAAAGCCGGCTGGAGGATGACGGCCAATTGAAGGTGGTTGACCACAATGCCCAAGGGTGCCCACTACGACTCTACATCTGCAGCGAGCAAAAAAGCACCCTGCCAATTGACCTTCAAGGTCTTGTTTCCAACTGGAGCCTTGCATCATTCGGGTTACACGCCCTCACCGAACCAGCAGACGTCACATGCCTGCACATCGACCGCTTTGACTCCAAGGGACGGAAGAGTCACACTCGATTGACATGGGATTCTGAGGTGTGGCTGCCGTACTTCCTGAACACAAAGTTGGAGGTCGACCACATACCGTTCATCGTCATTGGCGTCTCTTTCCACTTGGGGTCCGAGGCCTCTTCGGGACACTACAACACGGCCATTAAGGACGGTGACTCATGGTGGCTCTACGACGACGACAACATGCCGGTGAAGTTCTCTATGCTCCCACTGGTGGCTCAGGAGAACTGCTGCCTACTTTGGCTGAACTGCACACCACATGGAGGTGCAGAGGAGGTCTCTGCCATCTCGGACGAATCGCCCATCCTGACGGACCAGGAAAAGATCCAGAACATCATCCATGACCCGGCCATCAATGACGAATGGCACAGCAAATGGCTGCCAGGACTGGATTTGATGGACACGGATCTGCTGGTGGACCATCCTCGCCTTTGCCACCGATTGGTGAAGAAGTGCATCACGTGTGGAAGCTGGCCTCGTGACCTGAACTCACACATGCAGGTGGCCCATCGCTCCTTGTGGGAAGACAGCAGCTCTCTGGCAGAACAAGGCGCAGTGAACTTCCTTTCCAAAGCACACCCCACAAGATGGTGCGCTTGCCAACCGTTTCACAGCATTGGCATGAATGAAGACCATTGCTGTCCATGCCTGCGGCAGTTCGCAATGCTGCACCTGGCATTGAGATCCCATCAAAGGGCAGAAGCAAAGGCTTCGACGTTGGCCCGGCTCCTCGACCCGAATTTCAGTTGAGGAAGGCCCTTCGGGGCGCAGGTGGGACCAAAAGGGTCCACGCATTCATCGACCGATGAGCGTATGAAAGAAAAGATGACGATGACGATGACGATGACGATGACAATGATGATAATAATGATGGTGATGATGATGTGATAGTAGCGATGATGATACATATTATGTTGGAAGATGATGTGAGCAAATGTCCTTTGGAAGAAACCCTTTCGGGAAAAAACTTTAAGTGTGACCTACACCAAATCCAGCAAAATGTCTGGCCTGGCTTCCCTCATAGTTCTCCTTGAATTTGTCTTGCAAGCGGTGCACATCGTCCTTGACTTGCTGGATGAGAGAAGTTTGATACTCTTGAATTGCTCCACGGATCCTAGGCCGGTAGAAGAGTGCATTGAACCTGCTGAAAACACGAAACATCTCTGTGGCAGTTTTGGCCGCTCCCAACTTGTCGCGAAGCCTCGCAGTAATTTCGCTCTCAGCATGGTCGATACATTTGTCATAGCGGCGCTTTGTGTTCTCCCATTCCTGTTGCCCCCCTCGGCTTACATCCAAAACATCTACCTGCTCCACCAGCTGATACGCAGCAGCTACTTCAGCTTTGGCTGTTGTTTCCTTTCCGTCCAACAGGACTCGCTCGATGATCTCTTGCAATTTCATGTGGTTTCGTCGGAACTTCTGGAGCTCCTCAATTCGTGCCTGGAGTTGTTCATGCTCACAATTGATCTTGACAATAGGGCGCTCATTTCCGCGCTTCTTCAACTGCTCACGGGCAAGTTGTCGAAATTGTCCGAGCTCGTCATTCCAAACCCGGAAGAGCTCTGCACATTGCTGCATATTCTGGGCGAACATCTCCGCATCCTGCTGCATTAGCCTCTGGGACATGATTTTCAGCAATCGGTCTGACAAATCCCGACTGACCGCTTCCACCAAGTGGAATGCTCGCGAAAGTGGATACTGCACCGCAGTTCTGATTTTCTGCATGTGCTTGAAAATGGTGCGAACAGCCTGAGTCAACTGCTCCACCGTGGTTGCAACTAGCATTTCATTGATGGGAAACTCTCGAAGCAAAAGCAAGTAGTTGGACACTTTGTCAATAGCCGGCTTCAAGCCGGTATCAGCCTCAAAGGACATTGTTGCAAGGAACCGTCTTGCGTTCTTGAGCAAATCCAGTGTCAGCTGGATCTCCGGCGACTGAAGTTGTTGCTGAGCATCATTTAGGACCTTTTCCATTCCCAACCAAAAGTTGATCTCTTGTGTTGCACTTCCAGTCGCGGCGTCGCGCTGCATCTTTGCAACTCGTTGGATTTCTTTGCTCCACTTATTGACACCACTCTGGAGATGGCTCTGGTAGGTCGAGTCATTCATCTGCTCTTTGAAGTCATCTTTGGTCAGCTGTCTGCCTTCAGCTTTGGCCTTCTCAAACGCCTCCGCAATTTGGGGATCAATTGGCAAAGAAATGTTTTCAATCTCAACATTGTGCTGGCATTGCATTAATGCCATGCAAAGATCCATGATTTTTCGCTGCACATTTGGCACACCGATCTTCTGTTCATCCCGGTCGTCCTCACCGACAGTCTTGCTTGCACCTTCCGTCCTCTTCGCAAATGCGTTGAACAGAGGTACAAAGCTGTTCTGAAGATACAAGTGAACTAGTTCGAAAGGGGACCATTCTGATTCAGCTCCCAAAGTGACGAATTGCAGGTGTGAGGCAAAGTTGCCAGCAACCTGCACAGCACCTTCATCCAGCGTGCCTAGCGTTCCTTCATAGGCAGCTCTGAATGTTGAAGGATTCCGCTTGAGAATTGCAATTGCACACGCTTGTGGGCAGAAAGCAACTTCATTTTCTGTAATGATGTTGTATTCTTTTTCATCCTCATCCTTTTTGCTATCTTCTTTCTTCCCTTCATCCCGCTCCACCAATTCTCTGGCAATGAAAAACGTTGTGTCCTGATCATCGCCGATGAAGTGTCGAACTTTGTTCATCATTTCGAGGCTAGCAAAATGCTTTGCAATCTCTTCTTTGGAGGCCCCGAGGAGAGCAGGACACACATTGTTCAAGACCTCGATGAAGGGTCCAGGATTAATCTTCGCATGTTCACCCATGGCGGCTAGTTTCCCTCCAAGCTCAAGAAAAAAGAATCCTGAAATACCAACACACTAAATGATTGCATGAAGGAACATGCTGGCTCACCCACGTCAATGGAAAGAAACTAGTGGTGAAAGCGCCAATGAGAAAAATCACCCAGTATGCAACATATTGAATTTGTCATTTCAGTGCCAAATTGTTTTTTTTGAGTTTTGCCTATATGTATGTGTACTGCCTATCCATGTTCGTCCTCATATTTGTCGCAAGGTATCCTGGAACCACAAGCGACGCGGAAAAAACAATTTTGCAAAATGAAATGCATTGACATTTGACTCACATTCGACTTTCGTGTCTGACTCGCAAACATGGCAAACCATAGTTGATTGGGCCTGCCACTGCAAATCAAGTTAGCGGTTCAACATCGTCCGACGTTGTCGAAAGTCTCATCTCTGTCCGGACACATATCGCATGCCTATATTCTCAGAGTGCTCACTGATCATTGAAGCAGTGGAGGAGCATTCTTGAGTTTGGAATGCGCGAACAGCATCATCTTGCTGCCAGTGGTTTGATGTCTGTCGGCTACACGGTGGCGACACGCTACATGCCAAAACAAAAACATCGGCAAAGAACTTGCAGTTTATCTGATTGCATTTCATATGGTTCCAAACAAGTGACCCAAATGAACAGGAACAACCAAATGAACCATACCTCATTATAACAACCTGGGCGACCGCAGACCTGGGTTTCAAGTACGAGTGCACGTGTGCGCTAAGGGCCGGACCGATGCGCGCGCAAAAAAGAAGGGAAAAGAATGAGTTGACAACACACGCAGGCAGAAAACACATGAAAACCAAGATTAAAAAAGAAGTGCGCGCAGGAGGAGAAATGAAAGGAAACATGAAATCGAACCTCACCAACAGACCTGGGAACCTAGAAGCACCTGGCCTAGTTTATGCTTATGTTGTCCGGGGAATGGCCCCGGGTCTTAAAGAACTGTGACCACCCTGGCCTTGCCAACATGGCTGCTTGCTCACGCTCCATCAAAGCCGTCAAGTCTTAATCAATGCTTGGCAAAGTCTCTTGCACTCACTGCGAGCTTTCCGGCCGAGAGAATGAAACAAACCCTTACTCGGCAGGCTCCAGGGGGCACCCGCCGGGTACACCCTGGGCTGCCCCAGGCAGCCCAGGCGAGACACACTCGGGAAATGTATGCGGTATGGATTTGCGGCTTCCCACTTGCCGGCCTAAGAAAAACCGAGGACGGCAAAACAAAGGGCAAGTAAGGTGGCCTGAACATCTAGGCAACGCCGGAAACCGCGAAGTGACAAAATGACGACGAGCTCTCACATCTGCAGAATTCATTCGCACTTGACAGGAGAGTAGGACACAGCTTGGTCAACAGTTTAAAGGGAAGCAGGTACATCGGTGAGCTATATATCTATAACCGTGTTCAATGCAAGCCTCTTCGTTTCTTCGTTGGGTTGGCACTTGCATGAACAACCAGCTCGCTGCAAAAAACAAATGGACCCCTTTGATTCCAAGGGTTTCACACACACAGGTACCACAATCACCTGGCTCTTCTTGGCGGGGTATCTTCTGCCATCGGGAGCTTGGATCAAAACCGGGGCCTGTGAAGAGGAAAGTAACATTCAGGTCATCGCGATCCGGGATGGAGTAAAAATTGAAAACAAGCTTCGGTTTCGATTTGGATGTTTGATTGTCCCATAGTTGGCTCCCATCCATTCATTAGTGATGGCTCAAAAAAATAGGTTTGACACTGCTTGCGGCCCAGACACATCATTGGGTGTGAAAAACAAAAATTGTCGCACCTTCATGCCTATCACCGCCTATCACCGCCAAAATTTGGATTTCAGTTTGCGCGTCCCCATGTCTAGCGTTCAAACTGCTGCACTTCTCTTGTTTCACACTCACCGGTGCTTGCGCTGGTTCCTTTGGAGTTGCCGGGGGCTTTGTCATGGTTGCCACACACGTGCGCTATGTAAACTGAAGGCCCCCAAACGTCGGGAATGATTGTTGCAGGTGGATACATTGAAAGAGAATAATACCACCGCATAGACCCCAAACAGTTTCAAAAAGATTCGCTTGGACCAATGTTAGTCAAAAACGATTTCTAGCTGTTGAGCATGTTCATGAAAAAATTGAGAATGCCCAACGCGTCTCACAGGCACATCACCGGGCACCCCATCTATCAACAGTATAAGACGGGCCCTGTGTGGCCAGGGCTGCCAAAGGACAACAACAACACAAGAGGAGGACAAGACTCGACCACAGAGCCCGGCCACAGACATGGGCGCGGACATAGAGCCGGGCCACAGCCCAGCCAAAGAGTTCCAAGAGGAGGGCAAGGCCCGGACACAGAGCCGGGCCACAGAGCCCAGCCACAGAGTTCAGGGGCGCGGCCAGGGAGTATGGCCTTCCCAGCCCTGATGATGACGCGGAAATGCGCCGACTCGAGGAAGCAGCAGACAACCTTGAGTCCGACCCTCTCATCAACATCCCAGTTGAACCAAAGGACATTGAAGTCATGCCTGAGGAGGAGCAAGCGGAGTGGATTGAAGGCATCCAAGAGGAACTCGACAATTTGGACGACATGCAGGTCATGGACAGAGTAGACAAGAAAGCCATGCCTGAAGCAGCGCAAAGGCCCATTCCAGCCAAACTGGTTTTGGTCAAGAAACCATTAACAAAGCCAAATCACCGTGGAAAACTGTACAAATGCAAAGCAAGGGTAGTAGCCTCCGGCAACAAGCAGACAGATTCCCAGAAGGCATTGCGCAATCGCAGGGAGGTTCCGGGCGCATTTTTTGTTCGGTGTGTGTTGGCCTTAGCTCTTTTGCACGGCTTGGCGCTGTCCATTTTAGGCGTTAATGCTGCATTTCTCTACGCTGACCTTCCAGCTGGCGAGCCGCCAATTTGTGTAGCCCCGCCAAACATCTTCTGGAGCAATCGGAAATGTGGGTCCTCAAGAAAGCCATCTACGGCTTGAGAATTTCACCGCGCCAATGGGCTTTCACTCGGAACAACACAGTTAGGGGGCAAGGCCTGGAGTTTGCAGATGGGGTTGAGGGAACTTTTCAGCCAGCAGAATCACAAGAGCATGTCTGGATGGTTGTTTCCCAAAAGGGTGATATTCGCGCCTATGCCTTGTTTTATGTGGATGACATTCTGTTGGCAGCCAAAGCAGCCGACCTTCCAGCGTTGCACGAAAAGATTCTCGAGTTTTGGCGAGTCAAAGACCAAGGCACTTTGAGAAATCCTGCAGACACGACATGGAATGATGTTTTGGCGGCTGAGTTGAACCCGCAGTCGGAGCTCAGCTTTCTAGGTATGAAGCTTGTGTTTGATGAAGACAGCAGTTTGAGTTGCCACCAAATTCCATACATTCAGTCTTGTTTGAAGCAAAGGGGGTTTCATGCTTTGAAAGGTTCTCAGTCCTTGCCAGTGATCAGCGAAGGAGCTCAGCCTGAGTTTGACAGTAAAGAATCTTCAAGAATACAAGACTGCCCTTCACAGTGCACAGAAGGAAGTAGGTGCTTTGCTGTGGGTGACACAGCGCAGTCGTCCAGATTGCGGAGCAGTTGTGGGGATTTTAGGATCCATGCTGGTCACGCATCCCAGTGCAGTGCAGAAGTTGTGTCATCAAGTGTGGCGCTACTTAGCAGGAACCTTGCCTTGTATGTTGCGCTATGAAAAGCGCAAAGCTGGTGCGCCGCAAGAGTTACGGATTAGTGAGCGCAGATGCGAGTTTTGCACCTGGCGGTAGTAAAAGCCGTACAGGTGTGGTGGCAATGCTGAATGGATGCCTCGTTCACTGGACCAGTGTACGTCAGAGCCTCGCTGCGCAAAGTGCAGTAGAGGCGAAAGTTCAAGCGACGGGGTCCGGAAGTGTGACAGCAATCGCCTTGCAGAATTTGCTTAAACCGTTGGCAAACGTTGCAGTTTCCGCAGACCTTTTGACTGACAATACAGGATCTTTAGCCAACATTCAGCACACTGTCACATCGTGGAAGAACAGACATTTTTGCAGCAGAGCAGCCGCTTTGAGGGACCAGCTACAGACGCATCACATACCGTTGAAGTACTGTCCTGGCGCCGAAATCATTCCAGATGCCCTGACGAAAGTTTTAGGTAAGAGTAAGCTTGCCAAAGCCCGTTGCAGACTAGGCATCACCTCGCAAGGCCATCCTGAGGAGGAGTGTTGCTGAGTGAGTGTGTGTGTGTAACCCTTGGAATCATAGGGATCCTTTTGGATTTGCTCAGCTTGCTTTCTTACTTTCTAGTTTTTACTACAGCAGGGGGGTGCAGAGCACAGTGGAGACTGCACCCAACGAAGCTATCCACTTGTGCTGGAAGCAGAGCCTGATCAGCTCTGTGTACCTGCTGAATTTTAACTTTTCCTGATGGTCCGTACTGGTACTCTTAGGAAATGGAACCCTAGGCCGGCGCGTGGCACCGCTTTCAGTTCAGTACACTCTATCCTGAGTGTGTTTGGCCTCGCGCCAACCCGGGATGAGCCCGCAGAGTGCCTCCCGTGGACCCGTCGAACGGGTGTACGTCGCTGTTTCCCTTGCTCTGGAAACGTAAGTGCCCACAGCGGGCGAAGGTGGCCTAGGCCGAGAGAACTCCGATTTGTCTCATTTTAGGAATTCCAAGCTGGCTCATGCCTTTACGTGACCGCAGCGGTCAGAGGTGGCAGCCCCTGGGCACGCCGTACGTGGTCGCAGCGACCGAAGTCTGTTCAAGGTTCATTGGAACCTGTCGAGCACTTAGCCCCCCCTTCTCCCCCTTCCCTCCCCCGTTCTTTCTTTGCTTTCGGGGGTTTTCCTGAATGTAATACTCAGGATCACCCCTCTCTTTCTTGGGTGTGTCCCTGGACGATTGTTCGTAGCTGGGAACACCTTCCTTTCCTCTCCCTTTCTCTCCCTCTCTCTTTCTTTCCTTCTCTCTTTCCTCTCTTCTCCCTTTTTGGTGTGTCCCTGGACGCATGTGTCGTAGCTGGGAGCACCTTTGTCTCCTTCTTTCTTTCCTTCTTTTCTTCCTCCCCCTGCCCCCTCTTTCCTCGCGCGCGGCGTGTTTACAAGCAAATTAGGCTTCTGCAACAGGTGTTTCTAATGAGGTTTGGTTTGTCATCGGTTTGTCCCCGTTCATTTGGTTCCCCTTTCATCGGCCCCCACAGACGGTTTTTTTCCTCTTATCTTTCATGTCTTTCTGTCTTCATGTCTCTTCATCCTCATCCTTTCTTTCTCTTGCGTGCACTTTCGTCCGGACCTTAGTTTGTACACATACACGCACGCGTACTTTACTTACAGTCAGGTTCAGGTGGCCCAGGTTCGTTACAATGAGGTTTGGCTCATCGGTTGTCCCTCTTCACTTGGTTCCTTTTCATCGGCAACCACACACACCTTTGTCTGTCTTGTCCTTCTCATTTTCATCTGTCCCTTTTGCGTGCACATGTGCCTACCTCCTTTCCGGGCAGGATGGAGGTCACACATGCCTCCCTTCGGGGAGGCGTGTGTGTGTGTGTAACCCTTGGAATCATAGGGATCCTTTTGGATTTGCTCAGCTTGCTTTCTTACTTTCTAGTTTTTACTACAGCAGGGGGGTGCAGAGCACAGTGGAGACTGCACCCAACGAAGCTATCCACTTGTGCTGGAAGCAGAGCCTGATCAGCTCTGTACCTGCTGAATTTTAACTTTTCCTGATGGTCCGTACTGGTACTTTTAGGAAATGGAACCCTAGGCCGGCGTGTGGCACCGCTTTCAGTTCAGTACACCCTATCCTAAGTGTGTGAACCTTGCAGTCTGTGCCTCGGAGGTTGGACGTCGTGGCCAATTTGGCTCAAGGCTTGAGGTTTGAAGGGTTGAAGGACTCTGCGCAGGAGTCGTTTCGAAGAGCCGAGAGTTGCAGAGTTGAAGAACTCTGCGCAGGTCTCGTTTCGAAGAGCAAAGGATATTTTTCCAGTTGGAGCGATCTTGATCGGATACGCCGTCCGTATTCTTGAATACACCATAAGCCTGCCAGTTCGATCCAGATAAGCCTCAGAGATTGCATGCCTGTTCGCGCGTTTGCCTAAGACAGTCCGCACCTCAGAAAAAGGTCCGCCGTGCGAGCAACCATGGCGGAAGCAACCACCCGGTGGGCAGCACACCTAATTGCGGCTGTAGGTAGGTAGGTAGGTAGGTCGGTCGGTCGGTCGGTCGGTCGGTAGGTAGGTAGGTAGATAGGTAGGTAGGTAGGTAGACATGTATGTATGTATGTATGTATGTGTAACCTTTGGAGTCATTAGGTCCCGTTTGGAATGTTTCATTTGTTTTTTGATTTCATGCAGGGGGCAGAGGGATCTCCAGTTGTGGCCTCTGCCAACGAAGCTCCACTCTGGATGCTCAGGAAAACGTACCTGCTTTTGGTGCACCTGGGCGCATAGTAAGACGCAGCTAGCAGCTGGTGGCCACTTTTCAATTTTCAGTCTGCAGACTTGCACGGAACGCCGTCATGTTGTCGTTCGTTCGCTCGATGACTTCTTTTGGATTCGTTAAGTTGAATTTTGGCCTTTAACTAAAGGCGCTCAGGCCTCCTTACCTGGTTGTTCAGGCCTCTGATTTCTTGGGTTGCCGTGCGGCGAGTGGCATTCACATCAGTATGCATAAACTCAAGTGTGTCTGGCTTCATGCCAGCGCAGGGTGAGCCCCCGTGCCCGGATACAAAGCCGCTCGCAGCGAGTGTAGGAGGCTTAAGCCAAAGTTATTTGCCAAGACTTGTGTAATTATTGAATACAAGTAGGCAGCCTCCGGACACGCCATGAGGTGACCGCAGCGGTCAGTAGCAGGCAGCCTTCCGGCACGCCACCACGTGGTCGCAGCGACCAAAGCTTGTTCAAGGTTGATTGGAACTTGTCGGGACCTTGGGTGCACCAGGCAGGTTTTTCTAGGTTGTTGGAATGAGGTTTGGTTTCATCGGTTCCCGTCCCCTCCATTTGTTTCTCGTTTAATCCTTTTCCCCTTGACACAGCTATTTTTTTCATCATGTCTTCCCTTGCTTCATGTCCTGTCATATCATCTCTTTCCCTTTTTTGCGTGCGCATGGCTCGGCCCTTAGTATGTACATGCACAACCTACTTTCAACTCAGGTTAGGTTTTTACAATGAGGTGGGTTGTCATCGGTTGTCCCTGTGCACTTGGTTCCTTGTCATTGCAACCACACACACACACACACACACTTTTGTCCCATCTTGTGTTCTCTTCATGTCTTCATTCTTTTGTGTTTTTGCGCACGCACTCACACATTTGCCCTGACCTTAGTGCTTCTCGCCTCCCCTCGGGTGTGTGTGTGTGCAACGTTTGGAGTGAATAGGTTCGTTTTGGAGTGTTTCATTTGATTTTTGACTTTATGCAGGGGCGAGAGGGATCTCCAGCTGTGTCCTCTGCCAATGAAGCTCCACTCTGGATGATCAGGAAAACGTACCTGCTTTTGGTGCACCTGGGCGCATAGTAAGGCGGAGGTGGTGGCCATCTTTCAATTCTAAGTCTGCAGTCTTCCACGGAACGCCGTCATGTTTTCGTTCGTTCGCTGGATGATTTCTTTTGGATTCGTGGAGTTGAATTTTGACCTTTAACTAAAGGCGCTCAGGCCTCCTTACCTGGTTGTTCAGGCCTCTGGATTTTTAGGAAGCCGTGTGGCGAGTGGCATGCACATCAGTACGCATAATCTCAAGTGTGTATGTATGTATGTATGTATGTATGTATGTATGTGCGTGTGCATGTATGTATGTATAAATATGTATGTGTATGTATGTATGTATGTATATATATGTATGTATATGTATGAATGTATGTATGTATATATACGTATGTATGTATGTATGTATGTGTGTGTATATGTATATGTATATGTACATGTATATGTATGTGTATATGTATATGTATATTTATATGTATGTATGTATGTATGTATGTATGCATTTCCATGAGTGTGTATGTGTGTGTGTATGTGTATGTGTATGTGTATGTGTATGTGTATGTGTATGTGTATATGTATGTATGTACGTATGTATATTTGTTTGATTGTTTGTTTGTGTGTGTATCCTGCCGGTAACATTTAGCCAGATGAAAAGATAGATCATTACTCAAACAGTTTACTGGCAGGGTCTCCTGTTGTCCAAACATCAACTAGCACATTTCGCTTTCCTTCCTCGCCAAGAAGAAAGTGACTCTGGGGCAACAACTCACTGCTGGGCTGAAGACCAAGGATGTCTCCCTCTGGCACAAACAAGTTAGTCGGTGACGTATAATGTTTGCGCACAAGAAGTTGACCGACTGCAATCCAAGCATCAGGCATGGGCCGTGCTTCACTTACGACAGTTGCCTGATGCGCTGCTACCTCAAACCAGTTAGCCTCTACACTAGGCATTGGCTTTGCGCCGTTGCTTTCATGCTGTACATCGGGACTCTCCCATGAATGCACAAAGAAATTATACTGGTCTTTGGCACTGACCGCTGGCAATCCTTTGCGAACATACTCAGCGATATCAGCAGGACTACTTGATGGTCTACGCTCTTCGAAGGACAGGATGCAACTAGTGTGGGGCGCCGTCCAAACCACATCCCCCACCGTTGACACCCAAACCACTTTGCTTGGCGCGGTTGGATGCGCATGCATGCGCCACCGCTTTACTCCTGCAGGGCCATTTCTTAGGCCCTGACACATGAAGGAAGAGTGTGTTGTTGTCTTCGCGGACTGCCACAACAGCACCCTCAGGAATGGCTTCGTCGACGCAGAGGAAAAGGCCATACCTGACTTTTGGTTGGAAATCTCCTCCTTCGCGAACAGCGGCATCACGTGCCGGCACAATGACACAGTCACCTGGGCAAGGAAACTTCTCTGGCAAAGCTCTTTTCAAGGCACTTTGTCGCATCAGAAAACTAGCATGCCTAATCACATGACTCCACAAAGATAGCGGCAGCTTTCCTTCCTGCAACATTGCAATGGCCTTCTGTTTGACCAAACCAACGTACCTTTCCGCCCTGCCATTCTGAGCGGGGTCGCCCGGCTGAGTGGTGGATTGGGTCACGCCGAGCTCTTGCATTGCTCGCTTGAACAAATCAGCAACGAACTCGCCTCCACAGTCGCTGTGCACTTGAGTGATTGGCCAAAAAAAACCATACAAAGGTCTCAGCTTGGCCAACACGTGCTGTGTGGCACTCAAGACTGAAATTGAAACTTTGTCTTTCATGGGAACAGCGTAGACTAGGTTCAACCCGCCTTCTAACGCCGCAACTGCAACAAGAACATATGTGGGCCCAGTTTCCAAAACTTTTGGGTGTGGGCCAGTCACATCTAAACTCAACACTATTGGTGTTCGGCAATCCACGGAAATTCTACGGTGATTTCTCCGCAACCCAAGCTACTCTTGGCAAGCTTCGCAATCTGGTCGGGCAGGCACGTGACCGCATCTGGCATGCTCGTCTCTGGCTTCCACATCAAGAGCCAGTGGGCCGAAGCAAATTCGAGCTTCATCGTCTGATGTAGCCAAACCTGATTCCTCAAAAGCTTTCACAACTGTTGACAACTCAACTGGCTTCTTGTTCGCTTGACTGGTATGCACTTGGTCCACACCGAGGTGTGTGTCAGGCAACTGAAACCCCTTGGTTGAAAGCATTGCAGCAAGCTCACGCGTCACAAGCTTTCCAGTTCCAGCAGTGCACACACTAATGGAGACCCTGGTTCCTACAAATGTTTCCACGGCATGCAACAACTCTTTTGCGCGCAGTCTGAGCCAATGACCCTTGGTGGGATACAGCTCGCCGTAATGGATTTCTCCATCTTTCCAACGAATGGGTGTTTGACCGTCTGGAACTTCTACCCAAAGCCTACCCCCATCAAACTCGCCAAAAGCTCGCAAAAATGAAACGCCTGTGTTTCGGCTATCTCGATGCGGGCTGACGGTTGCATTGAAACTGACTTGCACTGAGGTCCACATGGCCTCGCTAGGCAACTGCTTCTTTAAAACACAGTTGATGAGAGACACCACTTTAGGCAAATGATGCGTGGCTGCTGTGACACCGATGACGCTACCATGCTGGTACAGCCCAAAAACAAGGCTATTGGTCTTTCCATGCTGCTCCTCATTTGCTTGTCGAGGGGCGTGTCGGTATTGAAATGGCAACTGGAACAAGAGCTTCTCAAGATACACATCCTGAGTCTTGCCTGGCATGTCCTGGCATTCTTTGAGGTAAGCCTGGGCAATGGTTTCAACAGCGTGATGAAGAGCTTGTTTGGCACTTGGAACCGCAACCGAACTGGCTACAGTAATGTCTGGAACTGAGGTCTTCCACAAGACTGCATCATTCTCTGCATCCAGCTCGTCCACTTCTAATACTGCTTCTTCCGGAGGATCTACACGGAGACTTGACACGCACGCACGACCTAGCTCTTGGCAAGGGCTTTCCGGATGGGCCGGAACTGATTCCACTTGATGTACGGCAGGCCATGAAACATTGTGCACTTAAGGACATGGTTTTCAGGGCTACGAAACTTCACGTGACCTGGCTCCCACTACACTTGCCATACTAACTCATCTACCAGCCTACTGACAGGCAGGATCCATGGACTGGCCTCACTTTCGTCTTTTTTTTTCCCCCTCCTTTTTGGCCAGCATGTCTCGTTCAGCTGCACCAAACAGGTATGCGAACTCGGGGCTGCTGGGGGTTGTTGTGAAGGTGCGACTGGAATGTGGTCCTGACTGGGAGATCAACAGGGCTTGGCTGGCGGGGTCGAGGGTGTTGAGCAACTGCTGGTGTGGATGGCTGCGGCGGCTTTGTGTTGCCAACCTCGCTCGAAGGGTCCGTCAATGGCGGTGTGCGGTGTCGGGGGCGGGACGCGCCGTTGAGGATTTCTAGCCATGTTGGGGGGTTCCAGTCGGGGCCCTGCAAGGCGTCAGCTGCATCAAGCGCGGCCTGGACCGAGTGCCAGCTTTGGCAATGCTTTGCAGCCACATGTCTAAAGCCAAACATTTCTCCCATGTTCTGTCGCCGGCAATGGTCAACACAGGCGAATTCCGCAAGTACTTCCAATCGCCACATCCTTTCACATCAGCAGTTTTTGCACTGACACTTTCCCGAGCGGCTGGCAACCCAGGTGGCCTAGCGACATCTAAGTTGCTCTCGGAAGATGCCACAAAAAAACCACTGAGATCCTTTGGAAGACACTTGCATGTGGGGCAGACGGCAGTGGACCTGCGCTACTGGCAGGGACTCTCGAACTTTGGGTTTGCTGTGGAAAAACTGGAGTTTGCACTAGACTACCGGCTGAGATTGTGGCAGGGAACGGCCATGGAGGAAGGTCAGGCCACCTCTGCTGCTCGGCTGCATGACAGAACTTCTGGTGTCATTTCGAAAAATTCCGGCCTTCTCCTTGGTGTTACTGTCGCATGGTTTGCAGACACGTGTGTGACTTCGCTTGCAACAGTGCTCATGCTCTCTGTCAAAGTGGCAAGCTGTTGGGCATGGTGGTTTAACATTGTTTGGACTTCACCCAAACCCCTTGCAGCATCACTGGCCAACGCTTCTTCCCAGAGTGCTTGCAAGCTCTGCTTTATGATCTGCACTTCTGAGGCAAGTTCTTGCAATGCATTCTGGACAGGCTGCAGCTGCTGGAGGCTTCGAGACAAACTACCGTTTTCGGCTTCCAACTTAGCAAGTCTGGCTTCGAAGCTTTGAAGGACGCTAGCTTGACTGTCACGCGCTTCTGAGGCTCTCGCCGTCACTTGGTTGCACAAAGCTAAGGGAACTTGCTGCACAGTTTGCCCCAAGACATCTGTTCGCCTAGGGAGCTCCTGCAACAACGCCACCCTATCTTCTTGTGACTGCTGCGTGTGCTGAACCCAAGCATGCAACTGTTGCACTACATCAACTGGCATAGTCAACTCTTGCAGAACCATAGATCTAATCCGTAAAAGCATCGGAGCTTGCGCGCTGCCCAGGTTGGGCTCATAACCTAGTGGGAATTGGTCGGCTTCGTCAAGTTCCATGCTTTCTCTGTCATGTTGCGGTCTCTCCAAGGGTGCTCGCACGGCGGACCTTTTTCTGAAGTGCGGACTGTCTTAGGCAAACGCACGAACAGGCATGCACTCTCTGAGGCTTATCTGGATCGAACTGGCAGGCTTATGGTGTATTCAAGAATACGGACAGCGTGTCCGATCAAGATCACTCCAGCTGGAAAAATATCCTTTTGCTCTTCGAAACGAAACCTGCGCAGAGTTCTTCAACTCTGCAACTCTCGGCTCTTCGAAACGACTCCTGCGCAGAGTTCTTCAACCCTTCAAACCTCAAGCCTTGAGCCAAATTGGCCACGACATCCAACCTCCAACCTCCGAGGCACAGACTGCAAGGTTCACACACACTCACTCAGCAACATTCTTTGGCTAACCGGGCCATGCGGATCGCAGCGCCTGCTGTGCGTCGCTGGTGGCGACGACGTTGCGTTTGAGAACTGGGTGGTGGGACCAAAGTGGTGTCGATGGCCAACGGCGACCAATTCCACAGAGGGAACCTTGCCAGGGTGCGTCCAGTGCAAAGGCTGCGGCACTTGGCCCTACGTCTCCAAGCGCTTCTGGCATCCCACGCCGGGCCTTCTGCTTCCGACCTTGCCCCTTATTGTGTTTGACAACCGGGTTTTCCGCGTGCTGCTCGGTCACCTCCAACTCGTTCTTTCACATTTTTTGTTGGGACCATTCGGCGTGTTTGGGTAACCGCGCCGCGTGCGCTCACCCGTAGTAGTTCGCAATACCTTCATGTTGTTTTCAGGGCATCAAACCAACCCTAGGCGCTACCAAGGCTTGATGGATGGCGCCGCTTCGTCAAACTCGCAACAAAAAAGATACAATATATACATATATATATATATACACATAATATATTGCATTGTGGCCTCGGAATCGTTCCGACATCGAGGTTTAAAAAGAGCCGAAGCTGACGGTTGATGGAGCTGTGAGGCCACGGAAGTGCTAAAGTTCAGGCCACACCAAGGACTTGCGTTTTGGTGCAGGAGTTTCCATGTTGCAGATTTGAATAGATTTAGTTTTGTTTTCAATCGTGCTGGCGTGTTCCCACAGTTTGTTGTGGCCCACAGCACGTTGGCGGAGATGCGTGGCAACTTTTGGGCTCATGTCCTTGGCACAGGGGTTATGCCTATGCCGTCGAAAACCAGCTCACTGGTTATGGCCTTGACGTGCAGTGGGCCCACTGTTTGGGATCAATGGCGTTGGCACCTTGTAGAACGCATTTTATTTCTCGGGCACTTCACCGGCAACGGTCCGTGTCATGGCGTGGTCTTGGTTTTACAATTCTGTGTGGGATTCGGGCCTCAGTTTGGTGCAGCTGGCTTACGGACAGCCACCGGCCGTTGCCACCGGCCAGCGGACCAGCCAGCAGGCAATCCCCGAAGATGGTGGACAAGCAGGGGACTGCGGTGGCCAAAATTTGATTTTGGGACAAGCAACTTCCACGTTGCGTGTAGGCATGTTGATGTCCTTCCCAGAGCAAGAGCAGTGTGTGTGAGAGATGTTTCCCGGCGTATTGATTGTCTAAATTTGAATATTGTTTGGGCGCGCCGTTGTGGAGAAGCACGTGCATCTGTCAGTGCCAATGTGTTGCTACGGGACTTGAACACCAGAATGTTGTTCCTAACAGAATTGGACCGGGACGAGCGCAACTTCAATGCAAAATCAAACAAGACGATGTTTCTGCCCCAGTTTTGCCAGGCTGAGTTGGACAGAAGTTGTCGATGGAAAGGCGCAGATGGCCTAAACCCAAATCGGAGCCCGATGTCGATGCTCAGGACCACACAACGGCAGGCATTGGCCTTCGCGGCCTTCGCGCACTTCCACTCGCAACCTGCAACCCTCGGATCAAGAACTCCACGGGCGTAGGTAAAGACCAAAAGGCCAGGAAAGGACTAATAACAACACGATCCAAATAAACAACGCTCTCAATGTCAAAGTGGGAATAAAAATTTGGATATCAGGTACAACTGCAAAGCTCCAACCCGCGGCAAGCAGTTCAGAGTGAATTTGGCCGTGCCAAAGCGATTCTGGGTTGTAAGCCATCGGTTGAGTAGAAGGGCTGGATTTCAAAAACCCGTGTGGCAGGGCAGGTTCATGCCTGCCGCCTCCTGTGTCTCAAATTTGGGACCTAGGGTTCGCCCTGGTGTGGCTGAACCATGTGTGCGTTTCTCAAACAAGCCTGACCCACTCCAAATATTTCATGTGCGTATACACGTCAAAACGCGGTCTCTCCAAGCAGTTTACCAAACAACAGCCCTGTGACAGCAGGACCAAATCCCTAGTGGCCTGGCAATTGCCAAATGGTGAACTGACCTACAAAATGCAGCAAAACAACATCAACATGAATTCCTGTGGAAGTTGCTGCTGCTAAATTCCAGATTCCAGACCATATGAAATATTCCCATTGGCATTCAAAAAAATTTTTGTCACAATGTAAGGTTCCGAATGCAGTTAAAGGGAGGTCACCGGAGTGATGATGAACATGAAAAGAGTCTATTGTCAAACCAGATCAAAAGCAGCATTTTGTGCGTTGCACTCCGGCTCTTTGCAGCATGACAACAATTGGTTGTCGACCGTCGCTTAGTCGACATAACACAATCCTACGAACACAGTAAAACCCGTCGGGCGGGAATGATATGCTACACAAAAAACTGTTCACACACTTTGAACAACAAAAACTCGGAAACACGAGCAAGGTTCCGATGCAAGAAACCATCATGCAACCAATGTTTTGGAGCCCCGAAATCAGGTCAAGCGACGTGACAATGCATGGCCAATCAATGGAGTGCGAGTGAGACGGCGAAAACTTGCCAGCTCAAAACGCAGCATGCCCCAAGACCAGCAAGTTGTGGCCCCTGACGGAGAAGTCCGCAGCTCTGGCAAAGCGAAAAACGCAAAGAATAGTGACGATGCAACAAATGTGGTGATGAGCTGAACACCATCTGCACCAAAACCACCGCCAACTTCAGGCAGTGTGGCCACAACCCAAACGTTATTGTTCACATTGTTCACCACATACCCCACCAACACACTGTCCAAATTAAGGAATCCCCAGCCAGCCACACATTGGAAATGAGCGATTTAGTTTTGTTTTCATGTTCCTTTCATTTGGGTATGGTTATTGATATGGTTGTTGCTAGCATGTTTTTATCATTTGGCTTTCAGGCCTTCATTTTTTGTTCATTTCAGGCATGGTTCTTCTCATCATTTTGTGTTAGGTTAGAGACAGAAAGCAACATGAAGATAGCAAATGGCAACCAAAAATAGATGAAGACATAAACGATGCAGACTAAGGCAAATGATAAGAAAATGAAGAAACAAATGAAGACCCAAATGAAGGACAACATGAATACCAAAAATGAAGAAAAAATGATTTCTCGAGAATTCTTCATTTGTTCTTCATTTCCTTGTTTCTTCCACCTTTTTTCGTGACTTTTATCCACGAAGAATAAATGATGATTTGTCGAGGATTCTTCATTTTCTGGATTGTCCCAGTCTTGTCCTCCTCTTGTCCTTGTCTTGGAAACAAGTGAGGAGATCAGGTATAGATGGACAAACCAATGGAAAAATATTGAGAGAAAACACCATGACCCAAAGGAAGAGATTACACCACCGTAGACCCCAAACAGTTTGTGTTTTTCAACATCGAAACTAGAGCTTGCGACGTCCAGAGCTGGGAGACAAAGGATTGCAAGGCAAAGGCGGCCACAGCAGCCCAGAGCTGGGAGACAAGTGTAAAGGATTGCAAGGCAAAGACGGACACAGCAGTACAGAGCGGGCGGACACATCTTAAGAAAGAATTGAAAAGCCCTGACAGTAAACCTTTTGGGGAATTATTCTTCAAGTGCGAACATGATGCTGGTCATGCTGCTCAATCAGCAAGGAGCTGACCACGTGAGGACAAGAAATAAAAGCATGAGGAGCGAAGGACGTGACATGAAATTGATGTTTGGTGCCTGACGCATGCCCTGAGACTGTCACAAAATCCAATCCGGTCATTCATGGAACGCTTGCCCGAAAAGAAAAACAAAGCTGAGAGAGTTACACAGTGTGGCAGGAATGCACTCCCGGAGACAGTCACGCGGCAGAAAACAGCAGTGCAGCCACCAAACCTGAAAGACAAAAAGACAGAAGTCGCATGGGAGACAAATGAATAGAAATGCTACATGGCCAACGGAAAAGGGCGGACACCAGCAGTAACGGACCTGGGAAACAAATGAATAGAAATGTTTCATGGCCAACGGACAAGGGCGGACACCACCAGTGACAGACCTGAAAGACAAATGAATAGAAATGCTACATGGCACCAGCAGTGACGGACCTGGGAGACAAATGAATAGAAATGCTTCATGGCCAATAGACAAGGACACACCAGTCCAAAGTCTTTTCTACAGTGAGGACCCATCCTGGAGGGATGAGGATTGCCACACCAGCCTGCGGATTTGGGTCGTGCTTTGCAAGAGAAGCAGCAGACCTGGGAGACAAATGAATAGAAATGCTAGTGGAAATGGGCGGACACCAGCAGTGACACAAAGGGCGGACACATCTTAAGAAAGAATTGAGAACCCCTAACAGTAAACTGCTTGGGGAAAAAGTGGGAGACACATGAAAGGAAGTGGGAGACAAGCCGGCCGGAAACCCGACTACAAGCACCCAGCCTGGGAGACAAATGAAAAGAAGTGGGAGACAAATGAAAAGAAGTGGGAGACAAACGAAAGGAAGTGGGAGACAAGCCAGCCGGGAACCGGACCAGAAGCGCCCAGCCTGAAAAGAAGTGGGAGACAAATGAAAGGAAGTGGGAGACAAGCCGGCCGGGAACCCG
>CAXAMN010023918.1:0-15008 GCA_963970005.1 Durusdinium trenchii | reverse complement strand
CGTCGGTAAGCCGAAAGCGTGTCGTGCCAATCTCGATCATACTTAACTGGATGCGTGAACCAAAAGTCACGGGTCGCAAGCATTGCTTCATCATACTCAAGGGCAGTACGGCACTCTTGCCCATTATGTTGTAACAAAGGTCCATGATAGAAGGTGCCTCTAGGACACACGGTTTTAAGTCTGTCCCAGAAAATTTTTTGTCTTCTTGTTCGCTGGATTGGGTCTGTGTTTTCTGTGCCTATAGGCAGTTGCACATTCGCCGCAGTTGCAACTTCTGCCGCTTGTAAAGCAGCAGCTATGATGGTAGCTGGAATCAAAAGGCATCCTTGTTGGGTTTGCCATGGTTGTAAAAGATCAGCATCTGCACTTTGCTCATACAACAGGCGTACTTCTTCCCCTCGCATGTGCAGGAGTGTTTGCTCTTGGCCCAAAACCTTGTATAGGCGTTTTAGAGGCGACAATTTCTTGAAGTGACAGGAGTGAGTTCTCCACCAGCTCCAAACCTATTGCACGGCAATGTTGCGAGAGCACCACACCAGCAAGTCTAGTTTCCTGCGCTAATGAAATTTTCCGTTTGAGAGCAAGTAGGGAAGCTTGTCTTGTAACCGCCTGTAAACTTTCCGATGCCACAGTTGGATCAAGAAAAACTTGTGTCGGTATGGTGTGATGCTTTTCTGACTGCGGATGTGGTCGAAGGCGTGGTTTCATTTTTAGCCTAAGCATCAAGGCTTTGTGATGGCAGGTATCTATCCGGTATCTGCCATAGATACGAGCGAAAAGCTGTGTTGTATCCAGAAACAGGCTGGGCACTAAGAAGCGATCAAGTGCGGATTCTTGGTCTTGGTATTTGTAAGTTGGGAGCATAGGATCAACGTCAGTGAGTCCAGCCTGTACAAGGAAGTCATCCCACGTATGAAAGTGATTCTGATCACATCGATTGAAGTCTCCTCCTACAAAGACAGGATGATCGGTCAAGACAAGAATGGTTTGCAGAGTAGCTGAAACGAAGGACCTAGGGCTGTTCGGAGGTATATAAATCGAAACAAGCCATATAGCGCAAGCTTGGTATTCAACACGGGCAGCAACTGCATAGTGTTGGACCAGAACACGTTCTTCTTGGACTTTCCAGCCTGGAGGAAACAGGATTGCAACTCCAGCTTGTTCCCCCGGATTTTGCTTGGCAAGAGTGGTAACTACTTTAATGTCAGGCCATGTGTGGGATAAGTATTGGAGATTGGCTTGATTCCATTTTGTTTCCTGTAGCAGTACTGGGGCTTGTTTCAACATGGTTTTGACTATCCAAGTCTTGTGCACATTGGTGGGAAGTCCAGGAGACCAGCTATTGAGATTCCAAGAGTGAATTCCTTTTACAGAGACCGGCAGGTTACTAGGTCTCTGCATACGGAACTGTAGGATGTCATGACAGAGTTGCCAAAACCTCGAAGGGATTTGGCGTAAGGATTGTACTTCATTCGGGAGAACAAAAGGAGTGTCGCCTATAGGCGTGGACGGGTCAGCGACAGTACAATCTGTGAACTTGCCAATGTTGACACGTATAGAATGTAGGGCATCTGATAGATTGACATTGCCATCAAAACCACACAACATGAGGAAATCCTCAATCTTGATCTGCCGATATGGCAGACAGGGATGGGTAAAATGAATGAGGAAGTGAAGGGAAGAAACATGCGTGATAGAAGCATTGGTTTGTTGGGTAGTGTGCCAATAAGCTGCTTTGAGGCCTGTAGAGAGGGTACGCTGCACTAATCGGAGAGATTTGATGGGTAGGTGACATAACCGCGTCATTCAGTGTGTAACAGAGCCTTAGCTCTGTGGAAATTTTTTGCCGAAATCTCTCCTTGTGTGCAAACGTACCAAACAGATTTTAGCGTCATGAGCCGACAATCGTCAATGCAAGCCTCCGTAGGGATTTGAGCAGCAGCTTGTTCAGTTGCAATAGTCGCAGGAAGAGTTGGATGTGAGGCGTGTGGTATAGGCGTCAGGGAAATCAGCTGTTCACAGTTACTGACATCCGGGGCTTCAAGTTGGTGGATAAGCAGCAGACAGAGATTGGGTACTCTATCCGTTCGCCAGATATTTTCTTGAAGTCGCGGGTGAGCTGCACGTGCGCTATCAGGACAGATGCTAAGGCACCAATCCTGAAGGAAACCCCCAATAAGAATGACTGGAAAATTTCCTAACACAAGATGACAGACATTGGCAAAGGGTTCTTTGCATACTTGGTTCTCTGCTGCTAACAAAAGGTGGGAAAGTCGCCACAAGGCACATCCTGGCTCAACAAAACTATGTGTCCACGGCTTTTCGGTAATCGTGCAGATGCGTTCTTGTTGGATCGCAAAAGCACATAAATGTTCAGTTCCAACCCCCTGGGGGTTTGTTTGAAAACCAAACATGGAGCGATACCAGGAGGACGACTGCGAGGGCTGGCAGATGTGTACGGGCTCTCCACCATACTTGAAAAGCAAAATCTCAAGTGTGTCACGCAGGCGCAATAGATACAGGTGTTTGGCTCGACTAGGACCAAGATATCTCATGTGAACTGGTTGGTGGGCAAGCCAACAAATAATGAACCCTGTGTCCGCTGTTTTGATCGTAATAAGAAGCTGTCGCAAAAATAGCGTGATTCTGTGATAGGTGCAATGATGCAATAGTTCTTGCCGGTAGGTGTCAAGGGCATCACTATTGACAGAGAGGGTACACAGGGCTTGCACGATTTCTTCATTGAAGAAGATCCATTGCGGTACTGCTGCTTGCTCTACATAGTCAAGGAGGTTAAGGTCAGTGAGAAACTTGATCAAAGGCTCTTTGCCTAGAATGTCAAAACGTTGCTCTCGCCGTTCCTTGTTGGTATTGTCAATGGCTTCTTTGGTGAGATAATGCGGCAGTTTCTGTGTTTCTATAGGTTGAGCAATTGGAGGCCTATTGACAGGCGACATCACCAAGCGCCGATAGTTAATGCGTCGATAAGGCTCAGGTACAATTGTAATCTGAGTGCTTCTGCCCGTCATCTTGAAGTTGTTTTCGATGGCTTGTTATTTAAAGGAGACATACCCTTGTCTAACATCATCAGGGGAAGCTACCCCAAAGAAGCATTCGGTTTTTCCTTGGATCCATGCTCGAACGTGGTCAGGCGTGCCAATGGCAAGGCTGATGAGCTTGGGATGAAAGGAATTACCAACAAAGGAACGTATTGTTTGCGAGTGTAAAACGTGTTTAAGACGCGAAATAGTGGCAAAGTTGCGGCTGAGACCTGAGACTTGCAAAACCTCGCTGTCAGTTAAGAAACGAAAAGGAACTCGTATACTGCTGTTGTGGAATAATGGAAGGACATCACGAAGCACAGCATCTTTCTCTGGATTAGAGGAGGTTTTGCTATAGAAGCAACTCAGAAAGCGCCTCCATGCGGGATAATAAATTGCAGGTATAAAATCACTCCATTGAAAGGCAGGAACAGAACTGTCAGTGAACATGTTTGCTACGACAGCAAAACGTTCGTGTGTGTGCCAGTATGAAGTTCTCCACAGTAGAGCTGCAGGGTGGTAGCTAGTCCAGCTGTAGCGAAGAGCGATATCGCTGAGGACTTCAAGGGGTCGCATGAAGGGTTTGATAAAAACGTCGCGAAACTTCCCTTTATCATGGATGGAGAGTGGTTTCCAGTCAGCTGGCCATTGGAGGTCTTCTTGGCACAAGGCTTGAGAATCGACTGTGTCATGGAGGATGTTGTTTTGAAAGAAAAGACGAAGTCTTTTTGCTGGCGATATTTTTGAAGTACACCAAGTCATTTTGTCTCGTGTAATGTGCGATAAGCCAAGGCAGGCTCTGATGAAAGTGAAGTGATCATAGTGCATTGAGCCTGCATTTTCAATAAGAAAGCGGATATGCGTCTTAGGAAGGACTGTACCAAGCAGATATAGCGCGAGATGCATCGTAAAGAAGAAGACACTGTCAGGACCACAGATACCTAAGCGTCCATGTTCTTGACCAGCATAGGTGAGGTCAGTGCAGGGACTGCCTCCAATGACAAAGACATGACAAGAATCACTTAAAGTGACAAACTCTCTTAAGATTCTCGCTCCATCATCAAAGAGAAGGTCGACATCATTCGCATAGAGGAAAATGCCTCCTTTGAGGCTGTGTATCCACTGCACGTTAACAGAGATTCCATGTTTTTCTGCAACCAGATATCTGAGCGTTTCATCTCTTTCACACAACACACAGACTTTGGGGCGATAGCCAAACTTTTCAATGAGAATGTCCAAGGACGATCTGCATCCATCGAACATGCTCAGGACAGCGTATGGTGGTTTGGACTCAATACTTTGCATGGGATGATCAATCGGAGAGGCAGGTGATGAGAGGTGATCCGCTTGTGATGACTGCGACAAAGACGCTTCAATGGCTTTCAGTTGCTCTGCAGGAATAGTTGCATCATTGGGGGGCGGTGGGCATAGTTTCTCCGGGATGTAAGCAGCCTGGAGTTCGCTCGGATTGAGAGGGACAGGGCCAACAACATCTTTTCGATTCCCAACGTCAATGGCCCTTTTTGTAGCATGTTTTCTCTTAGGTGTACTTACTTCCCGCTGCCCAAATTTGTTTTTGGCACGTTTTGAGTCTTTGCCACGCGCAATATTGGAAGTTCGTTTAGGAGGTCGCGTGTGACACCATGTGCTCGAAATTGTTGCATGTCGGTAAAGGATACCACAAATTCGATCACCTGCTTTGAGTTGTGAGATACATAATTGGCTCAGCCCGGTAGCATTAGCGTACTTCAGGATTGTAGAGTTGGTATTTTCATGTTCTAACACGTAGAAATGCTCACACGGTTGCTGCTCCCCATTCAGTGGGTCAGGACCCTGATGAATAACTAAGGCAACGCATTGCCAAATTTGCCCACATGAGTGGAAAGTATCTTTGTTAAGAAACTTGTCATAATCTGTTGCAAGCGGCTGGTTCTTTCGCAAAAAATGCAGCCATACAAGTCGACAAGGTGAGCAAGAAACAGTGGCCCAGTTGAAGTTACTGGCACATTCTTGACATTCGTGACAGACGTTTATTCCATCATCTCGTCCAGTGGGCAAAAGATGCTCTGACCATGGAAAGGCAGCTTCAAAAAAGGCAACATGCAATAAAAGTCCTGTCGGAGGGTTGGTGACTATGAAAGTAGCGACATTGTGCTCGACAATTCTGCGACAACTCAGACAAGTAAATGAGACTCTGGATCCTAGTAAGTCATGAAATGGAGGCGGAAGAATAGCAACAATAGACTCATATGTTCTGAGCAAGTCCATATGAGTATCCTTGGGGAGAGCAGACGTAGCCAAAGCTAGGTGATAATGATCAAAATCATCATTCGGTAAATGAGATGCACACGTCCAGCCTTTGGCTACTGCAACCATTGCTCGGTGACCAATGTGATTTTCGAAGTTTACCTGCTTGTTCCAGTTTGCTTTGGAGACAATGCGCAGTGCAGCCGTATAGTAGCAAGCAGTAGCATTAAGATTCTCATATAAAGATACAACCCGTTGAATGTCTTCATCCTGAAAGTCCATGTTTTGAAGGGAGACATCACGGCTGATCATCTGCTGTATCTGGTGAATATATGATTGCCGACGTTTGTTTTGGAGGATCTCATTGACTGAGTCTTTGTTCGTAGCGCAACCGGAGACATGTTGGGCGTTGATTCCCCGTTTCACAAGATGATGGCTAAGGCCATCACCTCGTTTTGGGGCGGGTGCTAACTTCACTCCGGGCAAGGTTTTGGCCCCGCTCATGCTGGCAGAATCGGAGGAGATAGGAATTGGTTCGAATCAGCGCCCTCCACACTCTGTCCCAGCCACACCTACCTCTGTCATGTTCAAAACAATCAAAACCTATCAAAAAGAACAAAAATGGATCAAAATCAATGAAAAACATGAAAAATCAATCGAAAACTATTAAAACGGATGAAAATCAATGAAAATCAATCGAAAACAATGAAAAACAACAAAAAACATGCAAAAAACAATCAAAACCAACAAAAAACATGAAAAACGCACAGAATCAACAAAAAACATGAAAAATCAACCGAAAATCAACAAAATATACAAAACACAACGGACACTTGACAAGAAGTGCACAAAAGCAGAGGACAAGCAAAGGAAAAGTAGAGGAACAGTAGCGGAAAAGTAGCGCCTCGACTGTTCCTCGACTTTTCCTCGACTGTTCCTCGACTGTTCCTCGACCGTTCCTCGACTGTTCCTTTGTTTTTCCTTTGCTTTTCTTCTGTTTTTTGGCACTTTTTGTCAATTTTTCGTTTTGTTTTGTATATTTGTGGATTGTCGGTTGACTTTTCATGTTTTTTGTTGATTCTGTGTGTTTTTCATGTTTTTTGTTGGTTTTGATTGTTTTTTACATGTTTTTTGTTGTTTTTCATTGTTTTCGATGGATTTTCATTGGTTTTCATCCGTTTTGATAGTTTTCGATTGATTTTTCATGTTTTTCATTGATTTTGATCCATTTTTGTTCTTTTTGATGGGTTTTGATTGTTTTGAACATGACGGAGGTAGGTGTGGGTGGGGCACGGTGTGGATGGGCGCAGCCCTAAACAAATTTGATTTAATCGGATGCGTTTTTTATTGGGCGGGAACTGCGCCAGGTGGGACAGCGTGGGGCACAGCGTTTCCCAATATCCGCACAGTCTGGAGTGAAGTTAGTAGGGGCGGGGTTTACAGTAGGTTTTTTAGTCGCCTGTCGACGCGGGTCACCGGAGCTTTTCTTAGGGGTGGGTCTCCTGTCAGGGATTTCTTCAACTGTATATTTTGACTTGGTTGAATGGGCTCGATGGCCTGCTTTTTTTTGAGGATCGTCTTCAAGTTGTTGTTGTAACTCTTGATATACCTGCTCACAAAACGAATCGGTCGAAAGCTGTGAAGCTTCATTGCCCGATGGGCATTCGTTGAGAGAGAAAGGAACAACTACCTTCTCTTCAGGGAGCTCTTTAATTTGGTGGGTTTCGGCATTGCAGGTCTGGGATTGCTGTAAGTCATTAGGACCGGCAATACAATCAAGCTTAATGTTTCTGTTTGCAGAGTGCAAGGCAAAGCTTTCATCAACTTGCATTGCTTCATTTACAGCACAAGAATCATTTTGGGTATTGGAGATGCAAACCTTGCTTACTGACAATCGTTCAGGTGCCCCTGCAAGTTCTAGCAAAGAAGGTTCTGGGTTGACATGACGTTCTTGATTCGCAGCTTGATGTTCACCACGGTCTTTTATCAGGGGAGATGTAGTGACATCCCTACAACGCTGGTCCTTTTTGGTTGGGGAGTGATAGGACAAAAGGTCAAAGTCCTGTTTCGGTGTTGTTTCTTCTTCTCGGGATGTAGAACCAGTTGCATCAATTTCAGTTGGTAGAGGACTGACTGCATCTTGACTATGATCAGACGAAGACGGAATCGAACGAGCAGGTGATTGCTTGTTGTCACGACACTCGCCAGTGAAAGAGGTATCTCTTTGGGCATTTGTTCTATGTTGAGGGTTGCTGCTAGTAATCTTTGTAACATGCTTAGTTGCAACGGGCTCTGTAGCATGATTCTTGTGTGAAAAATGGTTGTTGTACCAAATCGAAAGTATGCGGCCAAAGGGAGCTTTCTCAAAGACATCATGAATATCTATCTGACCTGGTAGAAAGAGAATGAGGTTAGCACGGTCATAGACACTGAGCTCTAGTGCATTACTGAAACACCGAGAGACCTTACCTCTTTCGAAACGTGGTTGTAGAACTTGCAGCTTTTGACCTTGTTCAATTTGGCAGTGAATAATACTTTCAGGCTCAGGTAAAGTAGTGATGACATCTCCGTTGTACTGTTGGGGGGGTGGCTTTGAGGTTGTACATTCAAGAAAGATTGTGTGATGGTCAAGGAGATGCTTTTGTCTCATCAAAATATCAAGGAGGTGAGTAACCTCTTTCGTGGAGAGTTCAGCTTCGACAAGGCAAATAGGAACTATTTCATCAAGTAAATCAACAGCGATGTCTCGCTTGCCGATTTCAAAGCTAAAGACTTGCAGCTGCCCAAATCTTCTGCGCGACATGCTGTTACCTGGTAGAGGAAAAAATCCACTAAGCCGAGCACCCTGACATAGTCCTTTATTATGTGCCCCAACATGGTGGTCAGTTTTTGTTTCTTTAACGTAAATGTTGGAGGTCCGTTCTGCAGTATGGACATCAGGCTGTTTGTAGTGGACAATTCTTTTTTGTGCTTTGTGGTCAACAAAGGTACCAGGTATTCGCGGAAGTGAAGCGGGCGACGCAAAAAAGGCAACAACTTTCTGTTGACCTTTATCTTGGACATGCACTATGGCAGGTCGGATCTGTATTGCGCCCAAGACTTTTTGTAACTCAACTTGAACGAAATTCATGCATCGCAAACTGCAAGCATCGAGCGAGGTGGACATCCCGACATGGAATTTCTTCACAGCCTACAGGCTACGACTGGCAGCTCATGTGGCATGAGCCATTTATGCATCGCACGCAGGCCAATCGGAGCCTTCAGCAGGAGGGTTCTGTGTTCCCGAAGTTGTCAGCCACTCCGCCTGGACTTTTGCCGAGGGTCACCATAGTCGCGGAACAAAGGCAGACTTGAGGTCCATGTCTTGTTGGGCTTCTTCCATGAGTTCAACGGGACATTTCGCGATTGGGCCCAGTGTTGCCGAGACAGGCTCCGGAAATAAACACATTGAGCGAGCACGATGGCTCCAAGTGCAAGTGTGGCAGACGCACGGTTGAAGGTCGAAGTTGATTCTTTGATGGATCTGGAGTTTTGCTCGGGCTGGACTCGAGTTTGATGTTATTAAGATCACCTTTGAGGGCAGAAGTTTGGATCTTAGTTGATCTCTGATCTTTAGTTGCTTCAAGAAAACGAAAAGAACAGAGAAGAAGACAGAAGAAGAAGGTCGCTCTAGGCGACCCAAGAAGGGGTGTGAAAAGCAGCGTACAGCGCATGTGTACAGCGTATGGCTCACCTAGTGCTTGCTGATTTAGGGAATTTTCGTTTTTAGAGTGCTTGGGGTTGGAGCTGAGTGGAGGTCTGTGCCCTTTTTTGTGGTTGACCTTTGACCACCTCAGCAGGAGAATGTTTGAAGTGGCAACTTGTGGCTAGGAACTGCGAAGAGAACCTTTTGGTAGAGCACGATGTCTTTGGAGACTGTTTGAGATAGCTCTGTGTAGTTGTGTGTAGTTTGGAGATGACTATGTGCAGGCATGTGCTCTTTCAAGAAGAGTGGATAAGCTTAAGAGAAGCTTTGAGGGCTTTTGGAGACAGTTTATGAATGACTGTAACTTTGGCTCAAGGAGCGGGATCGAAAAAGGAAGCGTTGCTACTGTGTTTTCACAGTTCAGGAGTGTGCTCCTGCTTGGGCGAGAGGAGGAACCACCCCATCCGCGTCACTGCAATCTCCAGTCCTGTGGTCAGCCAGTTGGAGATGATCTTGCTCTCCGCTTGGGATCCTCAGACCAACATTGAGTCAGCATCTCCACACTGAGAAAGGCTGTGCGCCCGTGCAGCACTGTGCAATGCCGTGCCGTTGCTCCTGCTCCTTGACGGCAGTTTCAGCACAAGTCTGTTTTCCTTCTTCATGGAAGTGACCTTGCAGAGCCGCTGCACAAGCACCGCATCGTTCCCTGCAGACGCTCTCGACAAGCTGGCTTTCCAGGTGGTTATAGGCAAGGATGGCTTGATTGGTGGGTGGGTTGGTGACGGGTTCATCATTTTGCAAGAAGTGGTGCCAATTGACAAACCTCAGGCCGTTGCAACTTGGTGGCTCTGATGAAAGCAGTGCCTATTTGCCAGTCGTCTTGCTTGCGGCACACAACACAGGATGTTGAATTCCTATGAGCGGCTCGTGGACTTCTTGCAACACCCTGGCGCAAGCCTGGGAGCATGATGCTCCATTGGTGTAGCCCTGCGACGTCCGATCTCTCGGTTGCACTCTACAGGAAGGGAGGCAGCAACATTGGAACCTTGCGGCGGTGTCTCAAACAGCTTTGCCAGTTCCACAGTGAACAGTGTGAAACTTTTTGATTTCTTTGAGCTGCTCAAACTGATTCGACGTGAGTGTCTCCAGAATGGCCTGAAAAATCTCTAAACAATATCATACAAAGGCAATACGTTGCATGCTGCCTGAACTTTGAATGTCGAGACATGCACAAAGAGCACTGAGAGCCCGTTTTTGCGCAATTTGATGGCCCCTTCGTTTCACTTTTTCTCAATTTTGTTTCACCCTTGCATGATCCGATGAGTCGAGGTTTGTCAGGCTGGTGCTTTGGTTGTTTTGTTTCGCTTGGTTGTTGGTTTTGTTCTTTGCCGGAGACTCACCTTCAAGTGGCACAAGGTGACCTGCACACATGGCGTGTCCACCCGTGCAAAAAAAAGTAAAAATCTCTAACTGCTGTTGCAGTCAGTCCATGCTGAGTCCACAACGCCTGAGTCACATCTCGCTGGCTTCCAGGACTGGAATGCCAACTCTGCCAAAGAGGGGGGTGAAGAATTCCATTTGTTTTGTTTGGTTGTTCTGAGTGGGAGAGGACCGGACTCAAAAACTGTAGTTTGCTTCTTCAAAGTTTTGAAAGAGTTCTTTGGCGTTTTCGAATGTTCAAAAGTTTTTTTGTGAAGAGTTGCTTGTGTGCAGTGTGCATGTGTGGTCGTTGAGTGACTTTTGCTGGTTGGCTCAAGTGTGTGCAATAGCGCGAGGGAGTGCGCTGCGTTGGCTTGAGTTGTTGTTTTGAGAGTGTGAGAACGAGTTTCGAGTGTGGCTCATCTGGTGAGCCTGCTGAGAGCTTGAGATCCAGGGGAAGTATGGGGTCAGTAAGGTCTGCTACCCACGTTTTTCGATCACATATTGGTGGAATCTGGAGACATCCATTTGCTGCTTGAGGTCTTGATGGAGATGGACATGTGAGTGATCAATGAATGGCAGAAAAGTGCACGACTGCATGGGACGATCTGAGATGTGTGGAAGTTGAATTTCGAACCATGACGAAAGGGACGTTTTGTGGGAGAAGAGGGCCATGGTGCGCAGGACCATTCAACCTCTGGTGGTGTCTGGTGTCTGGTGACGCTGACTTTGGTGACAGCTTGAACGTCCATTGCGCCTTGACAGGCCCAGCAAAAAATGGCACGTTTGACACTGAAAAGAGGCTGCCTTCAACGCCTTCGGCAAGAGTGGACGACTTGAACAAACTGTCGTTGTTGAACCACAGGAAGAAAGGAACGTTTTGTCTTACGGTCGTCGATTCTGAGAGGACCACATCATCTTTGAGATTGCGCCGAACCCAAAAGAAGCTTTGGAAAGGTTTCCTGCAGTTGTTGGAAGTTGTCGATTTTGTGGCGATTGAACGGGCCAAAGCGATGCGCAAATGCGCAACCAGACGAGAGAGTTTCTTTGAAAGCGTCCACTTTCATTGAAGTGCTCAGTCGAGATGCAGAAGAATCAGCTAGTCTAGAAGAGAAGAATAGACACCGACAGTACCTGTTTGCGATGGTCGTCGTGATCACTTGTCTTCGAAGGATGTCAGCTGGAAGGAGATGCAACATTACCCCAAGAAGCCTTGCGAACAATCTTCAAAGGGTTTCAAGTCGAATTAACAGGTAAGAGGCTCCTCAAGAGGTTTGCACATTTTTCGAGCCCAGAATGGCACAATTGCGCAAAGGTTTGAGTGAAGACTCGCGTTTCGAGTTTGAACTTTGATGTTTGGCTCATACCAGCTTGATTTGCCGCGCTAAGTTGAGTCGGCCTGGTGAGCATGCTCGAATAGCCGTTGGAAGAAAAGACCTACCAGGGTGAGTGGTGTTCCAATCAGTTCTTTGGGGTATTGTGAGTTGAAGGTTTACTTCCCAGTGAGTGGGAGCAAGGTTCATTCAAATCCGTCTTGTTCAGACATGGTTGCGCCGGTGTCGAAAGACTTGTGATCGAAGTGCATGTCTTGAAGAGTTGTCTAGATGATGTAAGCCTGTTGTTTGGTTTGTGTCCTGATAGTGAAGGAACCTGACCTTCACACTGCAGTTAGAGTCTTGAAGTTTTGAAATCGTTCTGCATCGTTTTCGAGTGTTGGATTTTTTTGTGACGAATTCTTTGTGCTTTGCATGCATATGTACAATGTACAGTCCTTGAATGACTGTTACTTTTGGCTCAAGTGTGAGTGAGAAGGGCGCGAGGCAGTGCACTGCGTCAGCTTGATTTGGTATGCCGTGCATGATTTTCCATCGGGTGGGCTGCTGGAGGAATTGGGGCCCTCGTGCTTCTTGTTTAGTTTTTGTGGGTTTTGTTTTGTTTGGTTTGCGTTCTGAGTCTTGAAACTTTGAAAAAGTCTTGTAGCGTTTTCGGGTGTTAAGAGTTTTTTGTGAAGAGATCTTTGTGATTTGTAGGCTCAAGTGTGAGTGAAAAGAGCGCGAGGGAATACTTGAGATGTTGTTGACTTGAAGAACTTCAAAAGTGGGTGAGCGAGTCGTGGAGAGTGCCGGACTCATCTAGAAAACCTGCTGTGAACTTAAAGATCCAGGGGAAGGTTGGCGTAAGGTCCGCTACCCGAGTTTTTCGCAAAGCAGCGAACTTGGACGCAGCAGTTTATCTTTGATCAACAATGTGACTATCTTCTGTCAATGGGTTAGCGAAAGGTTGTTTGGCATCGGAGAGGGAACATGAACTCTGCTTCCCATTGTCCTCAGGGCTGATGCTTGCCTTGTTCCCGCGGGGTCGGGCATCCCATGCCCTCCAGAGAGCGTGCCATGGCGACGAGCTGCCTTTGCGCAGTGCCAACGCAAATTCGAATGCGGTGGCTTTCTCGTGAGACATCACATGCTGCATCCCGGCTCAAAGCGGCAGAATTCTGCTGAGTGCAGAAAACTCAAGACCATGTTGGTGGTGCCTCCTGTGACTCTGGCAAAGGCTCATCCAGGGCACCACACCACGATCTCTGACAAGTTCAGCTTCATTGCTACCAGCCTGTCTGACAGGAGCGAGGTGAACCGCTCTCAAATTGAAGTAAGCAAAAACTTGTTGAAGTTTTAACCTTGGAATTGGACTGGCCATCTCAAAGTCGGTCAGTGGGTCCCCGATGCCCTGGCAAGTTGAAGATCTGGCGCTTGTTCGTCACTGTTTGCAATTGTTTGTCCGTTCTGTTTGAGTGCTCATGCTTGCAACGTGTTTTGTTTAGAATTGAAAGCGTGTTTTCTTGATGTGTTCATTGGCCTGGAAATGCCATTCATCCATTGTTATGCCGCAAACATTCCAAGACTGGTGCTTGTGTTTTCATGTTTTGGCCTGTTCAGAAAAAATATACTACCAGTTGCTTGTTGCCTGTGGATTGGTTCGCCTTGGGCAAGAAGGGTTCTGAATTACAATTTCACATTTGTTTTGCCGTTGCATTTACATTCGAGACACGTACAACATGATTTGCGGATTTTTTCAAGTATGTGCTCTGCTGGACAATTTGTTTTTGGCTCCAGCATTTTTGATTTTGGATTCGCTTGTGTGATCAATCATTTGTTTGTTGCCGGGCTGCCCAGGAGACATTGGAGAGTCTTTACACCGCCCACACACAAAATTGCACTCTGAACAGAAAGAACACATGGTGAGTTGCAGCATTCCAGACGCAAATCCTTGCTGTAGCAGGTTCAGGTCCTTTTGTCGCCCTGGCTGAGGTTTTCCGTATTTATGGCTTCCTTCGAGCAGATGGATGCCAACCAGGCACACTCTGGGATGGCCATGATGGCTGTTTAACTGGCATGTATGGGTTCCACAAATATTTCTTGATTGCAGGATGGGGTGGTCTCCCGCGAGGAGTTCATGTTCGGAATGATGGACTGCAAAGGGGAGCTAGATGCACA
Organism: Durusdinium trenchii; assembly: GCA_963970005.1. Classification (NCBI taxonomy): domain Eukaryota; class Dinophyceae; order Suessiales; family Symbiodiniaceae; genus Durusdinium; species Durusdinium trenchii. The sequence goes on along the minus strand of CAXAMN010023918.1, from coordinate 1,125 downwards.
GGGTTTGTAAACGATTCAATCTTTATTGACATATCTGACATGTACGATCAAACCTTATGCAGGACTCAAATCAGGACGGTCAAATTTCCCGAGAAGAGCCTTCGACTTAGCCAGACAATATTTTTTCAGACTGTCATGAATCATCACTTGTTTTTTTCGAAATTATTTTGAGAGAACAAAAATCCTTTGAATTTTGAGTCCTGGTATTGTTGGAATACTTGCAGGTTCGCTGCAGCAATGGGTCAGCCAGCCACAGTTCCAGGCACAGAGTTGGTCATTGTTTTCAACCAAGTCAATTGATTGTCGCCTGTGTGTGTGAGTGTGTGGGGGTGCTTGCAATTGAAAGTGTGCAGGAACTGTGTACAGTGCGGCACCTGCGACAGCTGCGTACGTGTGTTTCTCAGACTTGTTTATAACAGCCCATCGCATTGTTCAACAGTTTTTGGCACCATCCGATCTGTTTTTTTCCTTCATACAAGTCATTGTTCTTATCCACCTGCATGATCAAGGCCCCCAACTACGGCACTGTTCCTGGAACTGCGTATGGTACTGGCACCATCATGGAGCCAGTGGCAGTGCCACCAGGTGGGTATGCAGCGCCTACCACTGTGTACGGAGCACCCCCAACTGCATATGCTGCACCTGGAGCCACCTACGCTGCACCGGCAACCACCTATGGTGCTGCCCCGACCTATGCTGCACCTGCAACAACCTTTGCAGCGCCAGAGACTATGTATGCGGCTCCAACCTATGCTGCTCCTGCAGCTGGCGCCACTTATGCTGCTCCGATGGGAGCAGAGGTTCCTGCCATGGATGCTCCAACCTATGCTGCTCCTGCGGAGCCAGTCTTCGCGCAAGGTCCAGCAGCAACCTACACGACTGAGCCACAGCAAGGGATGGGTTCCATGCTGCCTCCCCAGCCCAAGCAGCTCCCAACTGAAACGGTCATGGGGCCCGTCACACAGGCAGATGTTGCATATCAGTGCGCATGAGTCATTAGGCAATTGAGTCGTGCCACGTTTCGCTCTTAGGATTATATTTTGTAGCTGAAACTGCACAGCCATAGAGGAAGCAGGGGACCATTCCTGGCCAACTGATCAAACAGAAACGGTATCAAGATTGTTT
>CAXAMN010023917.1:2288548-2305289 GCA_963970005.1 Durusdinium trenchii | reverse complement strand
CCTGGACGGTGCGGGCTCTCTCCTCCTCTGTGTTTTGGGGGCTTAAGAATTGCGGAGTGGAGGAGGCTTTCCATGGCTTTCCTCTTCTCAGAGGGGCTCTGCAGCTTGCAGAGGCCTAGATTTGAGCCTCCTCCACAAAAAAAATAACAAGAAGAACCTGCAAAACACCTAAACACTCCTACTGCTGGTCGACCCCTACTGCTAGAAATGGCTAACCCCAGCTCAGCCCTTCACTGACTCCGCCCTTTCCACTTCTTGGAAAAGAAGGTTCGCTCGGTCGCGCAGTCGGCCATCACCGGTGGCAGGTTCTTGTTCTGGTTCATGGAAAAGGGGCCGGGTGCAACGTTCGCCACGAGGACCGCGAGGTCCAAACGTTCACTACTCCAGGTCAACAGCTCGACCGCTTCGTCGGGGTTCCAATCCCCTAAGACTTGGTGATCAAGGCAAAGGATTCCATGGACTTCCTCCCCACCAGGAGCACTGGAAGGAACTGGGTGGATGTCTTTTCTTCCTGCCAACAGAGGTTAAGTGACCTGAACTAGGACCCGTAACCCAGGATACGCCACTGGGATAGTCGAACTAGGGCCTATAGGGTTCTTCAACCTCTATTGGTGATGGGTCGGTTTCAGTGCCCAGCGCACACTCCACGTCTCCGCGTCTCTTCCCGCTCTGCGTACCCCGCCTCGGATCTTCAAGCGTCGTGGGACGGTGCCCGCCTGGCGACGTGTGGATGCGGAGAGCGAACACCCAAACACCGAGCGAAAGCAACGACGACCTGACCAGTCGTAGTGACCTCGGAGTCTGTGACCTCTTGAGGGACGATTCGTGACCGACCCGCCACTAGGATCTCAAGGACGGTCACTTGGAAGGTCTTGGTACCTGGGGCCTCCATGTCGGAGACCTGTTGGAAGGTGCTCGGTATATAGACCTGGGGTCTTCCACCTATGCAACACATCTGTCTTTTCATTCAAACAAACAGCCAAAAAGGCACATCTGTGGCCTACTTGGAAGATCCACATGGCGGTCGTCTGGGACTCCTTCGTCCTGCTGCGTCCTCCGTCGGCACCTCCGGAAAGGGCCAGGACCACACCTCTCGCGTTCCTACGGCATCGAAGGCCGGATCGCTCTCCTCAGGGCGGGGCTCAATGATTCGTGTGAAAAGAACACCATCAATTCCAAGTGAGCCCAGTGCATTTGAGTTACCACTATATATATATATAAAGGAACCAAAGGGATTCTAGGTCTATGGTTCTAGTCTTTGGAACCACTGGTTACCAGCGACATCGTGGTAACTGGATGCCCTGGGGAGTGGAAGTGTTTCTACAAATGGCTGAGATACGAGTTACTGGACCCATAAATATCCGATCACCGTATTACCGTGTAGCGTATGTTTCTATGGAACAGTGTATGCAACATCAATTCCATTCGGTGTTCTGAGGCTACTCTATGGACGCAGGTGCACATCAACGAACCCGGATCAAATGTTGAGTTCAACAGGAGCCGTTGAATGACCTACAACCACTGCAGGAAGTTGATTGCATGAGTGAACTCATCATTCTGAGCAACCTCTGTGCTGATGGTCATCACCGATCAGATCAGCTTTCGCTTTTCCGAAATCCATGATGTGAAATAAGGGAACACCCACACACTCATGGGCTCTCATATGGAAGGGTCGGACCCTCATATGGAGGGGTCTGTGGTCTCAAATCCCTAGGTTTTCAGGGACCAAGGGCTGTTGTTTGGAGCGTCTGGGCAGTACGAAATCTGCAACTCTTACACACCGAGTCTAGTCGCCCCAGTCTCAGACTCTTCTTCGTCCACAACACATCGCCTCTTGGCTGAGTCCAACGCCGGGCCCCAGATCAAACATCACGTGCGCCGGCCCAATTTTTGCCGAACAGTACGACCAAACGGTGACTAACAGGACAAACCCTTGTGCTTTCGGTCTTTGTCCAGTTGATTTCTGCCTGATTTGAAGAACTCATGTGGTTCCTTCACCGGTGTTGTTGTTTCTTTTTCCGCTGCACGGATGCTTTTTGGCTCTTTGGCCAGCCACTTGCTTGGATAAGCTTGGTATCTTAGAAGAGGGACGACTTTAAACGCTTCCAAGGTGAAGCTACCCTTTCGGCAGCTCTCCTCTGTCTGGAGTGGGGACCCTTCGGGCAACCAAGTAGATCGACTCTTGTGGCGCAAACATGGCATCCCCGCCCTCCACTCCTCGCATGAAGTGTCCCGTCTCTAGAAGTTGGAGCTTCCCCTGTTCAATCATCATATCCACCATATCTCGATAGCCATGCTTCTCACCTTTCTTCCACAAATAGGAGCGCATGGCCGTAATGAGATAGCCTCCCTCCTTCAATGCATTTACACAGTCTGTGATCGCCTTAGCCGGCATGTGGTTTGGCACCCAAACACCATGAGCAGTCACCAGGTCATATCGTCCCAAACGCTCCCTTGGCAGCATTCTCTCCCCCAAGTAGAAGGACTCGCAGCTGCGATAATGACCACGCCGCGTGGCTTCTGACACAAACTGCTCTGAGGCATCCATACCATCAATCTCTCGAAAGCCCTGCTCATGGAGCAATCTGCCCATGAGGCCTGTTCCACAACCTGGGATTTGCTGAAGAAAACCACAGTAAAGAGTTATATAACACAAATTAACCTGCTACATCCTACTACAAATTCTCCAGAAGTGGATACACCGAAGGGAAACATATGAAACAAAGCGTCTGGAAGCGTCAACCCAGCGGCCCACATCATAAATTTCACTGGAAGCATCAAGGCCAGGTTGCTCAAGGATCTTTGCAAGAATATGGTCGCTCTCAGTGCAATTCACCATTCGTACCATTTCGTCATATGCCTCTGGATCCATTGAATTATAAAAGGATCCTATCTTTTCCGTGGGCATTGATCGAAATCGCTCCATCAAAGCTTTTGCGTCTTGCGCCAGGCTCGACATTTGGAACCGCTTTGCAGAAACAAAGGACCGAGAACTGAGAGCTATGCTGCAAGTACTCTACTGCAGTTGTGGAGGCCATCGCTAGTAGGTTCGAGGCCATCGCTCTTAGGTTGGAGGCCATTGCTGTTAGGAAACAAAGGACCGAGAACTGAGAGCTGTGCTGCAAGTACTCTAGTACAGCTAGGGCTGATAAAACAGGTTACCAAATGGCATGCACCCAACGGCACAATATGTTTCAGAAAAAGTTGTGCTTTGAGATTTCAGGTTAAGTTTTACAGAACAAACGCAACAGTGCCTTGGCGAAACAACTTAAATTCCAAAGACGTGCTGCTTGTCCTGCATCTGGAGCCAACGTGCTTCTTGCAGAATCTATTTGGACATGATGCACCCTGCAAGAGAACCAACACTGTGAAATCTGCTAGGACATGTGTAATCATATTGTTCTGTCTTGTGGTGGGCGGGGGAAAGCAAACATAACAACCCTTTTCATCCCATTCCCAAACCAACAGTGAGAGAACAGACTGGAAGAAGCCAACTGTGGCAGGTTTGTCGCTCGTCATAGAAGATGCCACACTTCCACTTTCAACTGTCCCATGAACTGTCACCATGACTTCAGTGAGGATGTACTGAGAAAGAAAAACACCTATACAACTTAAACAAACAAGAACTATCAACAATTGCTTTCTCAGACTTCATCTTCCGATCCTTCAGTCGAATCTTCAAGTACAGCGCAGCCCTTTTGCTCCGACTGGGCGCTGAAAACGAAAGGCCTGTGCCTTGCAGTTCTGATCCAGCTGGATCTGGCTGTTCCTTGTGACGCTCCTTTGAGCAGGCACTAGGTTTAAACTCACTGAGCCAATTCGATTAATCAAAGTAGATTTAGAAAACAAACAACATATTGGATCACAGGAACTGGAGATCACCTGTTGGCTTTGTGAATATCCGTGTGAATCTCTCTGAATTCCCACACTCCAATAGCTATAGGATATGATGATCAGATAGGCAGAGCGGCCGCTAGGCAAACAAGGATGGTCCGCCACTCAGCTGTTGAAAGAAAGAAGAATTCCCACACTATCTCTGCCACGGATGCTGTCGCACAGATCTCGACGTCCCTTCCTTCGCTCGAGCCGAGGCCAGCGGCGCGGTGGTGGCTGTGTGCGGTGGCGGAGCGGTGCGTTGATGCGCCAGGGCCAGCTTATGCCCTCTCCGATCCAAACCTTGAAGACGGTGAAAGAGGTGAAAGGTTAGTTTCAAAGGAGAACATCTTCCACATCTTCCCCTGTTTCGTAGGACCCAGCGAAAGGGGATGAGAAATCATCCGTTAAAAGCAAAAACAGGAAAGAACATGGGGGGGGGTGGGTCTCATGAAAACTATCCTTTTCCAGAGAAACCAGGACACCTTCTATGCTGGCCTGATGGAACTTGGCACTCTTCGTCGCTGTGCCGTCCAGGGAACGCTTGCTGCTGGCCGTGGGGGTGGTTTTACTGAGTCCTTGAAGCGCAGGATCTGCATCTTGATTTTGCTTTTCGGGGGGGCGCAATCAGAGCCTAATAGCAAAAGGACGCTACGAACGGAGCAACTAGGGCATCGCTACTAGGAGCAAGGACGCTACTAGGGGTCCTGGCCTTACTACTAGGAGCAAGAAGCTACTAGGAGCAAAGGGCATCGCTACTAGGAGCGAGGACGCTACAAACGTAGCTCCTGGCCTTACTACTAGAAGAAAAAGCTACTAGTAGGCTACTAGGACCTAATAGCGATGGCCTCCAACCTAATAGCGCTGGCCTCCAACCTAGAAGCAATACCCTCCAACCTAATAGCGATGGCCTCAAACCTGCTAGCGATGGCCTCCAACCTACTAGCGATGGCCTCCGACCTACTAGGGATTAATCTTTCGTTCTTTCTTAGGAACATGTTCTAAGATGTGCTCGTGCGTTGGTTCATCTCACGTATAGCCATGTACATGCCTCTGAGACCATTCACGCCTCTGCCGCACCTTATCCTACAGCTTCTATTCATTAGCGATTTACTCGTGTAGTGTATTGTGGTGTCCTTGAAAGACGTTAGAAAGCAACCGAAAAAGGATCAAAGATTGAGGATTCCCTATTGCAGCAAATGATAACTGACAATTGATGACTTACAAACATGCTCGTTTACTGAGTAAACATGATTCGTACAAATCCAGAACTACCAACCTCTGTCCTGTGGAGAGTCCCTTGGTTTTTGGACTGGTCATCTTTGGGCTGCCCAACAAGCAGGGTGATCGAGGCTGCCACTGTGCTCGCGTTGGAGGCGGCTTGGTCTGTTTTTCCTCTGTGATGGTCTCTACCCGCGGCTCCTACACAGGGCTGAGACCCTCGAAAACTCGCGGACCCTGATGCAAACTGATGCAAAGTTACAAAACCTCTCCGGAAGTCCCAAAACCGCACCCTCAATGAGCCTCAACCCGGATACCACGGTCAGCGGTGTCAGCGCAATTCTCTCATGTTGGTTGATCATACTCTACGTAGAGACGCTCCAAGTACCTCCCAAAACAGGTGCAAGTACCTACGAACAGTATCGAATATAGACCAAATATCATAAAATAACAGGAGTATAATAAGGCCATAGAACTGGAGACTTCAAGCAATTCTCTCCTTCTTGGCACCCCAAAAAAACCTCCCTCATCCCCCCACGGTGTAATTTGTCTCTCCTTCTCAGGCTCTGAGTCGTGCCTTCTCCGCCCAAGACCTTCAATCACCGGAGGTGACCGTTCGGCCACCAATGCACCTCCTTCGCGCACGGCCTGCGCGGCCAGGTGAATAGGTGAAGAAACAGCACTGAGTGGAGGGTTGGGAACAGGACCTAGGTAGAAAACGATCGGAAGAGAGGTGTTTTGTGACCTTAAAAAATATAGGACATTATAGGACCATATGATCTGGGCTAGTCTATGGGATAGTCAAACTAGGGCTCTGAAAACCTGTTGAGTCTAATTATATCGAGCTGCATGACACAGAATTTCCGCCAATCATGTCAACTCAACAAAAGGATAGACCGATAGACCCTGAGTCTGGATAGATCCAGTCATCAAGTCCTTCGTGCTTTGTGTCCTTGTCTTGCTCTAAAGATCCGGACTGCTTTTTCGTCTCATCTGTTCGTCTTCTCTCCTGCGCCTCGTCTTCGGGCAATTTCTCCTCGCTCTCCGCTCGCCTCACCTGGTAGCGCATCGCTACATATTCCCGGGAGAGGAAGTTCAAGCAGCGCTCCACCTGAAGCCGGACCGCAATTTGTGTCGCGTAGACTACGGCCCCGTTTTTTGGCCCCTTGCATGTTGTCAGAAAAGGATATAGGATAGGCATGTGAATTTGGACGGGTGGTTTTGGGATCTACGGACGTTCTCAAACAGGGCTTGTTTGTGCCATAGCTTGATCGAGGCAACTTGGGGTTTGGAGTTGAACCAGTGCGCCTCCTCGCTGTTCAAGGATGTCTCTTGCGAATGCCTCAGGAACTTCCGCTGCCCCAAAACTGTCATGATGGCTGAGAACACACTGGTACAACAACATCTGACATGTAAACTTGCATATAACTATATATACTATAAACATCTATAAACTATATAGCTACAGTATATTTGTATTATACCGCATGATATGAGTAGTTGTCTATAAGGTAGAGATTGTTTCAAAAAGGACAACTGATTCCAGAAGTCCTTGCTTTGCCAACTAAGATGCTGCTCCAATGTGAGGATTCGATGTCGCTGCATGCTCAAGAGCTTCGCAATACTCTCGCTGTGTCCACAAGCAAGCGCCAGTTTCTCTGCCCACAAGGAGGCTTTGGCGTCAGTGTCTAGGGTCATGGTCACCCAAGATGCTTGATTTCGACTCAGTATCACGAGCGATCCTTAGGCAACAAGCTGGGCTCTGACGTCAGCTGTTTCAGTGTTTGGCGGTTGCAACGAAGCACATCCTCCACATTCAACAGGTACAAATGCCAGAAAGATTAAAACTGATTGAACATATCGAACAAGAACTTCACGCTTCTGCGATGTGGATCCGTGGGAGATCTTTTTAAGTTCTTTCTCCGAAGGACAAGAGCGTTCGAATCTGTGATCATTGGATTCGTTTACCCTCCCTGACAATCATGAACGCCGCGGATGGCATCGTGCCTGGAAAAAGCATGAATTCTCCGATTTACCAACCCAGACGGTTCGGAAACAGAAAAACGATCCTTCCGCGGAACCCGTCCTCCCGCGGACGATGACATCCCAGGAGCCATGACAGCGCACCGCTGCGCCCGATAGGTTCAACTCCAAGACTTCAGCGCTTCCCTCCGCGAGGATGGCTTCCCCATCCGCCTCCCTCCGCGCGCTCCGCGCGGTCTCGTGTCGACGAATCAGAAGGAGATCCCCGCGCAGGCGCACGGAGCAAGGGGCCTGACGCACGAGGACGAGGCGACGACGAAGAACGCGAAGAGAAGGGAGGACGAGGATGTCTCGATGGTCTGAAAGCCTCAAACGTGATGAAATGTTCCAACAGCATCTGGGTCGACATTGAATTGGACCCTGTTATTGCATCATGTGGATGTTCGTGTATATTCTTGGCGTCGAGTCTTTCTGCACCAAACAATAGCATGCCCCGACAAAAATGAAGAACTCGGCCAGAAGCAACCATACAGATTGCAAATTATTTGCAAAGCTCACCACCCAGACCATCCACAATCACATGGAATAGAGAGACTTATTATACATATTATGTAACACAATCTTACGTATATTATAGGGATGATGAGGGTCATATATTAAAAATGATGCAAACTATTTCATGCATGGATAGTCTGGCTCAGTTCATCCCTGATCACGCCATGCCTCCCAGCCTCCACGCCATGCCTGGGCACTGAGCAAAAGGCATCGCTGGACAAAGTGTCCTGACAGAAATCCCGTTCAAAGCAAGAAAAGAAACTACTAGTAACACGGGCATCGCTAGTAGTAATGCCCTTAGTTACTAGTAGCGATGCCCTTGTTACTATAGGAGCTTCTTGTCACTTCGTTCAAAGCAGGAAAGCCGAAACTGGGTGAAGCACCTGACCCAGTTGCGGCCATTTTTGGTTTGATATGCGGCCTTGCTTCAGGGTCGAAGCATGAGTCTACCTGGAGAGTCGGTGCGTACCTCGGAAAATGGGTACAAGAATACGTTCTCAGGTCATGTCCATTTTCTCAGGTATACTTGAAGATTATGAAGGAATGCTGTTTCTTGGAGACAGGGCTCATTTCTTAAGAAAAGGTTCCCCCCTCCGACTGCAAGATGTGATGCCAACCAGAAAGAAGAAACACACCCCTCCATCTCCGTCAGCTCCTTCGTGTGGACCTCCCGGCGGGAGTCTCGACTGCGCTGCGCCTGCAGGGAGCGTTGCTTGGCCGTCTCACGGAGGGATGCCACGGTCGAAGCCCAACACCTGGTCGCGCGGTCGCGTGGTGCGTTGCGTGGTGCGTTTGGTGGAGCGTTTGAGGCCGTGTGGTGTTGGAAGCATCTCTTGGGGTCTCTTAAGGGGTTGGTGTTCGGACACTCAGCTAGAATTTTGTAGAATTCACAAGTCGCAGAATCGTCTTCAATTGCCAACTGTTTTGGAATATGTTCCATAGTAATATTGTTTAAAAGCCAAACTACCTTTTGCAAAAACTGTTTTCTCCCATGTTGCTATTCAAAACACACACGCACACAAAACCAATAGATATTATCTCTAAAAGAAATGGTCTTTAAGGGACCTGAAAAAAGGAACATGTTCTTTACTTCAGTCGGCGAACAAACATGTGATTTTGGACTTCAGGGTTATAGAACAAAAAAGGCGCAAACAACGACCAATCATTACACAATAATACGACTTGAAGTCATCAAAAAAGAACCAAAAACAACAAACAACCAGGAGTCACAAGACGGGGTGGTGTTTGGTCCCATCCAGTGAGTGGATGTTCTGGGCACCCCGACTACCTCCATAGATAGCACCCCGTCTTGTGACTGCTGGAACATGATGAAATCAAGATAAATCAAGGGGGACAACAAAAAGAAAACTAAGATCTTGGATTTGTTACGAAGAACGTCACATCTTGGGGGACAAAGGGCGGGGCGCTGGGACACAATCCATTGGATTCACTCCCAGGCGCCACAGCAGCGAGGCCACCCAGCGTTCCAGCGTCGCGGTGAGCGTCGGCGCCGTCGCTCCGAAGGCGTTGGGAGGACCGGAGCTCGCATCGGCCATGGCGAGGATCGGGCCGGGCGTTGGGAATGGGGAGGTCCGGATCTGAATGGTGGAAAAAGGTGAGAAACATGTGAGAAAAAACCTATAATTATAGACTATATATATATATATAACATATATATCTGTTCTATACACATACATATACCATTCCATGTCCATGTCCGTTTAAGTATTGAAGTCAAACCATGCAATTCAAAATAAAGAGAACACACTAAATAAAGACGCTGCAAATGACAGGGATTCTGCTGACGGTTGGTGACGTGGAATGTTTCTTCCTTGTGACAAGGACTATGTTGATGAACAACATTGATTGAGATCCTTTCACACACACACACTCTCCTGAGTTATGGAAGAGAAAGTCACCCAGGTGCCAGCTGATTGAAGGACTGTTGGCACAATATAAGCCATTAGGAACGACCAAAAACAAGTGTCAGCTTAAATTAAACATGTCAATGTATGCTTGGAGTCACAAAGTACATCGGAAAATGGGTATAATGTCACATTTTCTAGGATACTTTGGAGATTCCAGGTACATGTGCCTCTTAGACATTACCAGGATTTGCATTAGACGCGTGTGACTTCTTTCGGACCCCCGCCGCACCACTTGGCATTGCCCCAGTCGACTCGGGCCAAAGACCGCATGAGCGGGAGCGAGCATCGCATTGCATCCACGGACCGGGCTTCGTTCCGAGAGTCCAAGCATGAGGTTGAAAACGATGGAATCCTTCCCCTGAGATACACCCTCGTCCTCTTCTCAAATCAAACAAATTCCCAAGCTGGTGAAAAACTAGTCAGTGGGTGAACAAATTCCTCGTAAAAGTTGAACATCAAAGAACAGATCCAAAACCACCACCTTGCAAGTTCATCCGGGGCACATCCAAGAAGAAGTCCACTTCCCTCATCTCAGAACCTGCTGCCATCCGTGGCGCGTAACGGCCCTGGCGCCACACAGGCACTGGGTCGCCGAAGCCCAAGTTCGTGATCCTCAAAGACGAAGCGAAGTCGGAGGAAGGCATCAAAAAAAGGATACAGTGATGTTGGCCTTAATTTAGTCCCGAGCACCTATTAAAAAACGGGCCCCAATTAAACAAGTCATGTCGGATCTCCTTAAATACGGCTTATCTTTGTTTTTAAACTGCCGCCCTTTCAAGCCGCTACTAAACTACCAACATGGCCGATTTTGATTAGGTTCCAAAAACAACCGTAACTGCCCACCTCTGTCCGCCCTATCTATCCACCATGACACGCCGCGCTTACACCAGCAGGCTTTCCTTCCCCCCATGGCACGGACTCACGCCAACGCACTTGCCACCGAGGTCATGCAACACCGCATGGCACAGCGACATCACCTTTCGAAAGCTTTAGCTGTTAGTCTACTGAAGAATCACTATTCTAATGAAGGTTTTTGTAGGGGAAAAGGAAGACCCTTCGATCTGGAGCTTTTTTGCATTTTTGATACGAGTTTAATAAAGGACTTTATATACAATGTTACTGGATTACTTTTTGGTTTTGAAACTCTTTCCAGGTGACCCTATTTTGGACCTGCCGGATTTCAGGGACCCCCTATTAGAAAAAATGCGACCGAGGTGTCCATATTAGGGGGGGGGCGTGTTTTTTAATAGGTGGACCGGATTATTAGAGGTCCCCAAATGGATATAGAAACAATTCCTAATACATTGTTGAAGGGGCTTGTACATGTTCCTTTGGGGGTAGATATCTCGGCAGTTGATTCATTGAAATTCCACAATTAATGAGTAATCCCCCAGGCCTCGAATCAACTGCCAAGACCAGGAGACCTGAGTCAGGAATGCCAATTGGTGGCCACCGGGGTGTCTATTACCCCGTTTACAGGGCCAACCCCTCTTGGGGTCTCCTGGCATAGACAGTTGATCCATTGAAAGTCATCAATGCCCCCCAGTGGCCCAGGACTCGAGACGCTTTACCAAGGACATGTTTATTGATACTCCAAATCCAAATGATTCATGCCAAACATGTTGTGATATGTTGTGATTCATGTCTTCATCCACACGAGTCGCCAGGCGTATTTTGTGGGTGATGTGGACAGGCAGGATGCCAAATCCGTCCAGCTTGGACGTTGCAAAGTTGCACATTCAAACACATCCCGTGAGGTTGGCACCAAGGAGCAGCAGGCCAGCCAAATGGCTGGCCGCAAAAAGGTCTGTGGGGTCTACTAGGGGTTTGAGATCATAAAACCTTCACCTTTGACGGTCCTTGATTCTTAGGCTGGTATGCTTTTGATCTTTGCTTCATGTCGGATTTGGGCGGCTTGTAGTTTGAATGGAGCAGACCCAACGCATACCTTTGCCATGCGCCAAATCTGAGAGGTGCGCTAGCAACTCTTGACTGGCCGACTGGCTCAAGTTGCTATCCTCTCGCAAACATCGTCAGCGTGTTGCAACCACTGCTACCTCCACCCCTGACAATACCCAACGATGGCATCCTGTTTCGCCTCGCCGAATCGTCTCATCACCCGAGTGGCAACAGGTTCACGGGGCCACTGCCTCCCAGCCCTGCCGTGAAATACGAGAAGTTGAGGTCTTCCAGCTCTGTACCTCCCCAGCCGTGGAGAGCCGTTTTGAAGAGCTCGCCGCACCATGCATTCTGGATGTCTGGTCCACCATTGTGTGTTTTGTTTTTTTTTTTCCCGAAGAAGCATGGTTTTACTAAACCCAAACACTCCATGTATGCCACATATGCCTACATTGACCCCCCAAAACCACCCCCATGTAGGCATATATGGCATACATGGAGTGTCTTGCTCAAGATTCAGGGATCAATTCCTTCATTTTTCAAGTCATGAAATCGGAAGGTCATCAGGTTACGGGCCTTCTTTCTAGTCATTGGTTACGGGCCGCAAGAGATGAACTCCCGTGACCCAAACAGATGAACTCCCGGACCGATTGGGCCCTTTTCACCACTCACGAACCGTCCATAAACCGACCACGACTCGTGAGTCTTCCTACGTGACAGGAACTAAAGAGGCACAAGGGAAAGACAATAGGACAAATAATAAGTCAAAAACAATCTCGTCCACAAAGGAAACCGCGTGATTAACGTACCTTCTAATTAATTTGCAAACAAAATAGCAAATAACATAAATGCAAATTACATGTGGACAGCTTTCGTTAATACACCCTACACCTGTTTTATGGTTCTTTCGGGACGCCATCAAACAATAAAGAGTGCCAATCATATTGTTTTTAAATGATCACTAACGGTGAAGAACACATTGTGAGAAGGAAGAAGGACAGGACAGCACTAGTTTTGGTATTTTCTTAAAGGACCATTTGTTGAGCCAATTTTTTCAGAAAGTACGTACCATTTGGGATCAACAAGTATGTCGTTGAACCTGGGCACCCCCCCTCCATATAACTGATATCATCGGGTGGATCTGGGGAGTGCCACAGGTGCCAGAGGCCATGTGATTGCCCTGTGCCCAGGGAAACCCGACCCCAGATGCGACGAACGGGACTGCCATAGGACTGCCGAGAAACGGCCAGGGGTGGTGCCAAGGGGGGCGGGAAGCTGTCACCGGAGCTCCTAGGGTCACCCGCATTTTTGGTGGCATAGCTTCCCGCCCTGTCAGTCGGGTCTTATGAAAGTGACCTGAGGACCCAGGTCACCCAGGTCAGCCCATCGAAAGCACATCCGTCACAACCCGAGATGGTGAGCAAACCCCGAGAATCTCGCGCCCACCGCACCGCGGCGTTCCGTGGAGCGTACCGAGTCTGTGGAAGAGCTGTAACTGTAGCTGGTGTGTGTGGGGGGGGTGTTTGTGTGTCAACCACAAAAGCTGACCACAAAGGCGAGGTGAACAGACAGTCAGTGTCAGTGGTTGCCGATGTGTCGCTTCCAAAGGGGCCTTCTGGGGCGTTCCTTCGGTAGAACAGAAAGTTACAGATCTGCAGGCTCCGCAGTTCCTCCGCGTGTTCGGCGCACTGCCAGCATCTCTCAAGCGCTGTGCGCATTCCATGGCCAGCACGTTGGAGAAGCCTGCGCGTCGCTTGCTTTCAGAGTTGTTTTAAGCTGCAGGAGTCGGAGTGGGTGCTTGGACACTTTAATGTTGACTGTTGATGATGGGATCCGGGTTTGCTTTGTCCGTTGATGAATAACCCCCCCATATGAGCTTGATTCATCAACAAACTATCAGTCTACATTTTGGGAACTCTAAAGACTTGTGGATGTGGAGGGCGACTCGACCTGTTTTGTCTTCAGGAAAAAGATGTCCTGAGTAATATAGGCTGGCATGCAAGACACGAAGACGCACGACAGCATTCTTAGAGAGTGAGGATAGTCTCCAGAAACGACTGAGCCATTCTCCAGGATACCTTCACATGACCAACACCTACTGGCTCCTTTGTTGGTTTGTTGAGCCAACTCCAATTCACCAAAAACAACTCCACCACCAGCCGCGCAGGCCCCTCCATTCAAACACCGCGCCGGCGGAACGAGGAGCACAGCGCGCGTTCTGCGGTGCCACGGCTGAGCGCCTGGAAATGCTCCAGCGCTGCACAAGGCCATCGTCTCAGTCTCTTTGGCCTTTTGCTCCATCGCTTCAGCCGCATCCAAGTAGCCTATTTGGAGGCGAAAGCGAGGAAGTCAAAAACTAACCCTTTCACGGGTATCTAGATCGATGTAGATGTATGTATTAATACAGCTCTTCTTGCTGAAGTTGGTCATAGTTGATCATACAAAAACAGTTACTTAATGAGGCGGAGGACCAGGCTTGGACCTGGTCTGTAGGGATTGGATTCCTGGCAGGGCCAAGTGGTGGGGGGTTGTGAAGTGGTGGATCTGCGCCGCACGAGATCGCGACGAGAGCGTGCTATGTCCAAGGAGCTCATGGGGTCTGCCACGTCCACATAGACTGGAATGCGCTCTTGAAGTGCTGCCTTGGTACTAGGCATTGTGTACCATGATAATCCATTCACTATATAATATTTAGCCTTCAAAGAAAATATTGAAATATTGACATATATTGAAATGGTTGACCTGGTTTTGTAATGTAAAATCCTGAGTAAACCAATGGTTGTCCGGTAACGCCTATTAACGTATTAAACCATTGTAGTGAGAGTATGGCCAATGGCAGGCACAAATCCTGTTTGAGGTCGAGTACGGACTTCTATCCAAAAGACATCTTGGGGGTTGTACCATCTACTCTGAAACCACTGCACTGTACATCAACTGATCCACCACAAAATAAGAACAATCACATTGCATTCTGCTACAACAAAGTTAATTTGCTGGCACTATCCCCTTCAAATTAGGCATTTCAGCCTTGGCAACACAGAGTTTGCAAAGCAGCCTCAAAAAAAACAGAAGAAACACAACCTATGGTACGAGTGCAAACCAAACCAATCTAAGATCCCTTAACACATCCGCACTTGAGGAATCTTGAGGACTCAACTCGTGGAATAAGCAGTGCTTGAATATGCTTGAGTTCGGCCACCTGGGGAGTGTTTTCCACCCACCCTGACCGTATTGACTCGTCAACCGGGATCGGATCCGAACTGGAGAAGGTTGACCCGTGAACGACCCGGAGCCAAGCTTTCCTGCCTGAATGGTGCTGAATGCCGAACTGTCCCTAGGCATCCAATCGTACCTTCTCAGGTACGACTGGACCCGAGAACGGCACCTATAAAAAAATGTGCCTCCGATCACCTGAGGTTCGGTACGACTGGATCCCTAGCGGTTGAACCCTGTGTCGACCATCCCAGTTGGGTAGGCCACGAGTCCGGTCATTGGACGGTCGCCGTTATTGAAAAGAACAACGACTGCTGACTGGTGCGACGAAAGTAGGGAATAAGGGAATGAGATGGGAAGTTTCGCCCCCAATAGAGATTCTGGATCCAGCCACCCTCATTCCCTGCGAGTCAGTCGCACCAGTCAGACTGTGTTCTCCAACACAAGAAGCACTGTGCGCCTCCACTCGAAAGGAGATCCACGCGACGGTCTGACGAACGTCCGCCGAACCTCCACCTAGTAGTAACAAGTGCCACGCTACTAGGAACAGGTGCCTTACTAGTAGAAACAAAAAACTACTAGGGGTTCCTGGCCTTACTAGTAGTAACAAGAAGCTATTAGATACAATAAACTATTTGTAACAAGTGCATCGCTAGTAGTAACAAGTGCCACGGTCCGTTCCGCCGTGGGGCTCGCAGCACGGTGGGTTCTCCATCGAAAGGCCCCGCAGTGTGAAGCAGGCCATCGATGCCATCAAAGTGTGAACCTGGACCAACACTTTTCTATACCATGTCAAGATGATTCGTTCATAACCATATTTGTGTGTATTGTTTGTATCTTTTAAAACCGCGAGCTATACACGTGAAAACTGAGTGAAACATGTTGAAACTACACATTTCGCTTGTTTCTGGTGTCATCATGATGCATGTTTGTGGTATGACAAATTGTTCTTTGCAACCGGCAATTTTCAACAGTCACCACCTGTGAAATTGAAATTGAACACTTCCAAAGGAAACGTGTTGGAGGAATCTCCTATTACACCACAGCTGTTCGCGCAATAGCATGTCATGGTGCGCAAACATGAAGCACTCGGTGTTTACCCCAGAACCTCAGGAACCCGCTTTTGCACCCATGAAATTCTTCGGATGATGGCAGATCTTTCCTGTTAGCAGGGTGCTCAACAGTACCAGACCTTTGCTGATGACATAATCCCAACAAGCCCAACATAGTCCAACTTGGGTGTGCATTTTTTTACCGCAGTCGGGCCGGGAAGTTGGAATAGGTGGTATGATTCGAGGGTGTGATTCGGGGTATGATTCGCAGCTTTGAAGTTGTATTGTTGGATTAGTTGGACTTCCAGCAGTGGGCCCACTCTGCGCCGAGGCAGTAGGCAAGCAGCATCTGTTGGATGCTGGTAGGATGCTGGGCAGACCAAAACAACCAGGATGTGGGATGGGTGGGAGACTGTGTGGAGGCGCGTGATTCGGGTATGAATCGGGTGTGGTTCGTTTGGCCATTAGATTCTGCAAAAGAAGGCCGTCCCTTTAAGGGAGAGCACATGGGAACATTATGTTTGCTCTTCCCACAAGAAGACACAAATAATTTTGGACAAATTGAGTGCCCATGGATCACACAATTGCTCATGGACATCTACAAGGCACAAAGACCAACCAAAAACTTCACCTTAACACCTGGTTCTTACGTGTAACGTTCTGAGGGGTATGATTCGGGGGTATGATTCGAGGTATGATTCGAGGGTATGAATCGCTCAAGTCGAACTTCCAACATCAGGAAGTACAGGCCAAAAAAAGTACAAACCCACTTAAAGGTTGGGTCACCATGGTGAGTGTCTTATTTTTGTTTTGGAACTGGATGGTCTTGACCCTAAATACATAGCAGGGGTTCTTCTTGACCCTCAAGATCTTCACCTTTGAGGGTGAAGTATCTTTAAGGGTTTTAAGGGTAGTCAAAGGAAGTTTAGTGTGCAAAACTTCCGTGTTACGGGCATTCAACAGCTGTTCAATACACCACTCATCATACACCACTCATCATACACCACTCATCATACA
>CAXAMN010023917.1:2259054-2285378 GCA_963970005.1 Durusdinium trenchii | reverse complement strand
GGAGCTGGAAGCTGTGAGAACTGGCGACTTGGTAGTACAACTTTAGTGTGCGACTTTGTAGACAACTTTAGTACATCAGGGAGCACAGACCTTGCACAGGTGGCGCTGTGTTGGTCAAAAGTCCGGAGCCCATGCGTCTGACTGAGGGACACGAGGGACACGCATGGTGGAAAGAACCGGGACACTCCTATAGGTCAAGTTGTTCTTATAGGACACTTCCGCCGCCGGCTGATTCCGGAAACTACTTGTATTCAGAAGCTTCCAGTAGTGGAACTGCTTAAACATGAATGAACTGCATGGAAGCGATTCCAAATGAGTAGTAAGTGCATCGCTAGTAGTAACAAGTGCCTTACTAGTAGTAAACAAGAAGCTATTAGCAACAAGTGCCACCGGTGGCTCATCAGAGATCCGGAGATCAGTTTCAGTCGCCGGCACTGACGTCACACCCTCGATACCGTCGCTCGCTCTCCCTCGCACTTGAACAAGGCGAAAGAAACTGGTGAAGCCTGCCTAATTGGTTCTCTGATTGGGTTCCACACGCCCTTGAGAAGCGCTTATTCATATCCTTCAACTCCAAGCTCTGCTTTCAAATGATCGTTTCCTGTATGGTCCAACATGTGAATTCTTTAGAAGAAGCGACTGAGTCAGAGCGTCGAAACCCTCAGAGTCGCTTCTTATGCAGAATTCTAGAAGTCAGCTTGTCCGTTTCCCGGCCCCAAACCTGAATTATTCAATCCAAGTGCAGCTCGACGAAAAATCACTGAACATATCTAGAACATAATGCATCACAGGACCCCTCCTGTCAGTCTTTTTGAGTTGTTTCGGGACCACTTTACTGACATCTGGATCGACAGAAGGTCCGGAGGCCAGAACACATCGGGCCGGCCTGGCTCTTGCCAATCCACCTGAGAGGGAATTGGATCGGCAGGGCTTACATGCCAGAATCTGAATTCGCCGGGAACACCTGCTAACTTTTTACGGCGGCGTCACAGACTCGGCCACTGCTCATCTTGCCAGTACCGAATGCCACATAAACCATGATGAGATGTCTTTCAAAGGCGTGTGTTGCATGTTTGGCATATATAAGTCTTGCTGGAACACATGCATGAGATCTATTGTATAGCGGCCACTAGACAAGCGTTCTCTCTTCTCGCACAATCCTTCCATTTGTACTTGGCCTTCGTTACGGCTGGGCAATTGGCCCAAGGTCTAAGTGCGCTTCTGAAAAAGATCTTCTCGTTTTCGGTTCAAGTGCTTGCGTAATTGCAGTCCCATATAGCATATCCCGGGGCTGGTAAACACCACCGGACATCTGCATCTGCCCAAGCTGCTTGACGGAAGGAGATCTCATGCTCAAGCCCCTTCAAATCGACCTCGTTTCGCTGTTGACTGGGGATGCTTCTAAATCGGCTTCGAAGACCATTTACCATCTTTTTCATGGTTTCTTCTCCAATTTCCCGCCTCGATGACTTGAACCAACAAAAAGCTATACTTGGTCATCCTAGTAGCGATGGCCTCCACCCTATAGTAGCGATTGACTACTTGGTCTCTTCCAGTGCAATCGGTCGATTCCTTTCGCGATGAGCGAGATGCTGCGTCTCATCGCTCGACTCCCGAATACTGACAGGGTGTGACCACGGATCCGTCGTCTCATCGGTGTGACCACGCGATCAAAAACCGCTGAGTCGCTGGGATCAAAACAAGTCACAAAGATCTGAAAGCCGTGGATGGCATGGTGGCATGGCCGGAAAGAGCGTGACATCCGAATACCAAACAGGACGGTTGTTCAGTTGTTCAAACCATGGGCAGTTGGAGAGAGGGTGGTTGGCACCACGGGAAAAACCGAAGCGACATCCATTTCGATCCCTGCTCACCAAGTTGGGTACCACCCTCCCTGACGCCTTGACCGGCCAAGTCGCTTCGGCCTTCACTTCCTCCACAGCTGCTCGGCCACGCTCCCGGTCGCGCCCGGCAAGAATCACCTGGGCGGAATGCAGGCATCCTGGGAAAATGAGAAGCACTCTTGACCCAGTGCATCCCAGTTTCCACTATATAAGGAACCAGGGATTCTAGGTGTTAGTCTTGGGAACCACTGGTTACCAGCTATAGTGGTAACTGGATGCCCTGGGTGATGCATCAAACTCCACAGCTTCGACACCCTGGTGTGAACGCTCTAAGCGTAGCGAACCTTGTTTCTTTCATAGCCGCGTCCGAGCGATGCCTCCGGTGGAGTCGCGATGCGATCGGAGCCCCGAACGTAGCGAACCTGGTGAAACAAGAACAATTTGGCATACTTTTGAGGACGCAGGAAAGAAATTGAACAGAACATGTTCTACAATCCAAAGGTTTTTTAGCTACTCAAGAGTCTACAATGACCCCTCAAAGACCCAGTCTGACCCATTTTCAAAACCTAGTCCTGAAAGACCCCAGTAAGAGCAGTGGATTGTAAAGGTAGATGATGAACTCTTTCATGAGATCAGTTCTTGACCGATTGGACCGAGTCGTATAAAGGGTCCAGAACATCTTCACTAAGGACCCTGAAACATCAATCCGGTACGGAGGTTCTCCAGGTTGAAACACCTTGACACCCTAAAGCGTTTCCCACCACGGGCGGATTCGGTGGATGCACCACACGGTCGCGACCGCTTCGCCTGCCCACGGTCTTGAGGCCTCCAGAGGTCCTTGGGCCTTCTTCATCAAGTGCACTGCAGCAGCCGTGCCAATACGCCCGCATCCTGTGGGTTCGGCCCAACCCAGCCACTCTTTGGGTCATCAGATCCCGACTTCAAGGAACATGGGAACAACAACAACAACAACAACAACACCAACAACACCAACAACACCACCACCACCAACAACAACAACACCACCAACAACAACAGGTACAGTCCATGTTCGATTTACCTTGAGAACTCCTAGTGCTTTCTTGCTGCAAGAAACACTCGCCTGCCTAGCACGAAAGAATAAGGATGCTCTTCGGTGTCATGCTCTTCAAGGTTTGGGTCAGGGTAGGTTCATCGGTACATCCTCAAAAGTTGGCCCGTCAGTGCGATGAAACTGCACGTGGGCAGAGTGCCTCAAAACATCGTGAATCATCCAGGCAGGATGGTTTGAGGGTCTTTCTGGCGACACTCCAAGAGAAAACATTGTGACGTGGACAGCATGGCCATGCCTGGCCCACTTGGTCTTGGATGACCATTTTCCGCTACAACCAGGTGGTTTTGGCACTTGTTTTAAGATACCTATTTCAGGGAGTGCATGTCGTTCTAAAATCCGCACCCGGGGCCTTTGAAAAACGCCGTCCAAGAGCCACCTTCTACCAAGCATGCACACCTCCGTCTATCCAGCTCTGGGTCAGGCCTGCAAACTGCTTGGACAAGAAACTGATTGGTGTTCTGCTTTGGTAGTGCAGCGATTTATAGGGAGCGATATGGCGTTTGGGCGTTCGCAATAAACATGCGAGTTTACAGTTTGAAGTGCTCAGGCTCACTCTTCGTAATAGAGGGTGTTGAAGGTGCTCACTCAAGTAGGGCATGTCCGGGATCATCTTGTGTTTCATCCTCAAATCCAGACTATAGTTGATCGATTCATTTCTTCATCATTCTCCCCCATTCCGACCAAAGCCAGCCATCTTCATTTCAAGGACGACCATCAAACTCATTGGTCATTTCTGCTATGAAGTCGTGCGGTTTCAGACCCTGATGCGGTGCGACATCCACAATATTCCAAGTGCTCCCTACTTTAGACCAGCCCCCGCTGGGCCACCTCGGCCACCGGATCGAGCGGGCGCACGACCGGTGCGCGGCACGCGCCGGAATTCGCCTCCCAACAGCATCAGCCGCGGGCGCCGCGCTGTGCGCCGCCCTTCCCCCGAAGTCGGGGACGTCGCTGCGCGCCGCGCGCGCCAGCCACGCCGTGGTCTGCGCCCGCCGTGGCTGGAAGACGCGCGACGACTCCGGCCGGTCCTTGGAGATGGCGACAAAAAGAAGTTGGCGGGCGCTGGCTAAGAAAAGGGGACGCGCTTGAAGACTAAGACATTTCATGACATTGCAGGATTGCTGACCTCATTCTGCTGGAGTTGGTGATACAAAAACACTACTCAAGGAGGGAACAAAAACAGGTTGCACTTGTGTTTGGATGTCGAACAAAATGCTCTTCCTGCCTTCATCTGCCTTCCACCGATCTCTTGCTCTTTCGTGATCAAACTGGACATCAACCTTTGCTATGGGGGCGACAGGGCCTGGACTTTCAGTCTCCGCTGAGTCACCGTTGTACCGAGCCACGCGGCGCCCAGCGCCATCACCGCCGCCGGGAGGTGCAGGCGCGCAGCGCGGACGCCGGTGGCCGCGGAGTGGCCGTGCTCTGACGGTCTAACGGCAACCGGGACGGGCGGGGGTCGCTGACTGAGCTGTGCGAAGGCGATGCCCTGCCATGCAAACCAGACGGGTGTATATATAGGACTGGCCTATGTACCGGGGTCTTAATGCCATAGAGATTCCTTGGATTGTCACAAGGCTTTCATGCAAAACAACTGCTGGACAGGTTGGACACGACTAGCACCACCATGTGGTCAAAATACGAAGCCCAAACTCGCTGGGTGTAGCTTCAAGAGCGACGTAGGAGCGACTCCAAAGGCCCTCCGACATGGAGGCAAAACACTTCTTTATATATATAGTGGTGACCTGGCGGTGCCGGCAACCAAAACCATCCAACATGAAATACCCGGTCCAAAATCAAGTATACCCAGAGAATCTCATGTATGGAATATAGTATTATATACATTCCTCATCATTCGTACACATCAAAATCGCTCGAAACCGGTGGTCACGTCCCACGTCTGCGACGGGTCTCGACGGCCACGTCTTGCAACAACACAAGAACAGAAACACCAAAAGGCCCACCAGCCCCACGGAGTGGAGTGAACCTTTGTTTGTTTTTGGTTAAGCAAAACCACCCTAAGCAAAACCGGGCTGCTGTGTATTTTTACATCCAATCTCAAGGTGCAAGAAGAGTGGGATGTCTGATTGATTACTGAAGTTAGGTGAAAAGGGTTACCCAAACTGCTTGAAGACCTCAGATGTTCCGCTCTCTCAAACCTTGCTCTCTCAAACCCTGCTGCCTTTGCCGAGCACCGCGCGGTGCTCCGCCGCGCACGCCGGGCGCGAGGACGCGCGGTGCGCACGCCGTGGGCGCGGTACGGAGCTCCATGGCTTTGGCGGCTGAGAGAGAGGTGCGGTGGGAAGAAACGAAGAAAACAGGTGGATCTATTGAGAAACACACATGGATGGACAAGATAGGTTGAAGGTGATATCCACGGTTATAACAAAGAAAAGGTTGGTAGGTTCTGACAGAGGTTAAGAAAAACCATAGTAAATGTTACAGCAAATGGCTTGCATTGGATAGAAAACGTGCATCTAGCTGCAGAAGAGCTACTGGAGGAGGGATTCACTTGCACCCTTGCAATCACTTGTTCATTCTTGGTGCCAGAACTGGGGTGAAAGGTCTTTGGGTCTGTAGGCATCCAGGTCGAAATCGGTCATCCACCAACGGCTAATCCAGTTTTTGGGTGCCTTTTTGGGGCTCCAAGTAGCGAGAGACTGGAGCGTCACCGTCGACCGATCTCGAGCATCGCCAGCAATGGAAAGGTCCAAGGATTCTTGGGGCAACAAGGGAATCTGTTGTTTTGACGATTCCTCTTTCTTTCTTTCTTTTCTGTTCTGTTCTTTTCTTTTCTTTCTTTCTTTCGTTCTTTCTTTATGTGTTTCTTTGCGTGGAGTCTGTGAAGCCTGAGAATCCTTCTCAGATCAACACAACAAAATCACACGCGTACTTGATGTCACACAATCCCTACAGTCAATGACCTCATTCTACTGGATGTGGACTTACAAAAACATCCAGGTATTACTGGATCTTCAGACTTTTAGGGAATGAATTCTTGGCCTTATTTCAAATCGGCAAAGCTTTGCGGCCGTGACGATCCTCGCTGCGATCCTCGCGTGAGGGATAGAAAATCACACCTCTCAGAAGTATCTAAGCCGCATAAAACAAAAAGTATTGCGAGTCAGACTTGAGTCAACATGTTCAATCCTCACTTTGCGTACTTCCGAACAACAAAACGATTAAGCCAAAAGGCTTGCGGATTTGGATCGAGCGGGCTTACAAAAAAACAGAAGCGACGCACGCGAGATCGCGATGAACGCAAGGGCTCTTAGGACACACTCAACAAGACCCCAAGCACTCCATGTATGGCATGTTACACTCCCGAAAACTGACATGGACCCTGAGAATGGCACCCTCAACGACAGTTTTCCTCTACAAACCAGTTGTGGTACTGTTGATCAGTGATCAGGTGTGTGTTCCTTCAAAACATATCGAACCTCCACCCATCCATGCTTTCGCTCCCTCCCCCGATAATGGGACCCCCGCAAAAAGGAAGCAAACAAACTGAACACCTCGATCAACCAATGGTTTGAAGATTGTTGAGAGTGATAGAGGATCAACATGGAACCACTTCGGTTAGTACCATGTTTTTGCAAAAAACAGTCTTCAGTCTGTGAACTGAAGGCCCAAGTCTTAAGCAACTCTGTATGTTCAGGAAGGCATGCAACATGATCACAGAAATTCTATCCAGAAGGCCAGGTCGTGGCAATTCCCAAGTGGACCCCTCCTTGAACCCACCGTCCACCGTCCTTAGAGCGTCGTGACCCTGACTGAGTTACCCAACATATGGTCCAACATCCAATCAAAACAAAGGGTTGGCAAAACCGGGCTACTTGGGTTGACCAAAAACAATGAACAGAATGATCAGAATGGCCTGCTAAGGAGGTCAACCTACCCTGGCTTGGGGATCCGGGTTTGGATCCACTGCCAAACGGGCCTGTTAGGTATACTCTCTACTCGGCTCTGCCCGCATCCGCCAGGCGCGAATCCCCCGTGTCGCCAAACCTTGCAGAATCAGATGCTCGACGAACTCCAAGCGACTGGCCTAGCAAGAGAGGTTTGGTGTGACCTTTTCTCGAAAAGATCCCCCCCGGCTGCAAGGGAGGATGGGCTGCAAAACAAATATAAATTTGTATAGTCAGTTGAATGCTAAAGATCTGGACACACACTTTTGATGGACTCTTGATCAGCACCAAAACTTGTCAAGATGATATTGATCCGGATCTCGTCTTTGGATCTCTTGCGATTCGCATCCATCTCTACTGCTGCACCTGGTTCTGGCTGGGCTTACGATGCCTCAGAACCATGGTTCTCGGATGTTCTCGGCAGCCAACTGCTGCAGAGTTTCATCTCGAACTCTCCGGCACTTCATCTATGCCCTCGACATCGCACCAGCTGCTCGAACATAGAGGACAAGAACGGTCAACATTGGAAGCATGGTGTCGATTTTTTTCGAGCAGGTTCGAGCAAAATGTCTGTCAGAACACCAAGGATCATGGGAACCCACACTGCCCCCCTCCCCAAGTTACCCCCCCACCAAGTCCGGACACGGGTGGGGGGGTTCACGGAGTCGTGTGACGATAACCTGCACGGCCACGGGCAATCTGACTTGTCCAACTCAGGACGCAAAAGGTCCGAAAACCTGCGAAAGATCCTGTGTTGCGATACCTGCCGTTGGGTTGCAACTCGGTACCGCTTAGGCTTATAAAAGAATCACTGCATGTAAATCATCTCGATTCATAATACAATAGACGAGACACAGGTCAGGTTTAGAACTTGAACAAAAACTAAGACCCCATGCTGATGTTGGCGTTCATCTCTTAAGGTCTGCCCTCCCATGACCGATGATTTCAAACTGCCAGATTCTGGGTGTTCGGATACACCCCAGAGTGAGGCTGCCAAAACGACGAGGACTTCTCGGACTTTCACCATCTCATCCCGTCCCACGTCCGCGACGGAGGGCGCGGCGCGTTCCCGTCGGTCGAACGTAACATCGCGCCTTCTGCGGATGGATCGGAGAACACCTCACCGTCGCGACTGCGTGCTTCGGGTGTTCTCCAAGGAGCCAGGAGATCCCGAGGATTTCTGTGGAGCGAGGGAGTGGCTTTTTCGGTGCTTTCTGGGACTTTAACGAAGAGATGTGCCGGAGTCCGGATCCCAACCACGACCTGCCATGGGACTGCCAGTCCGGACTGCCGAGAAACGGCCAGGGGTGGTTGAAAAGGGGTCAATGGATCGGCATATATGCGATACACCGACAGACCCACAGACGTAATATAGACAAACTATCCCCCAAACGTTAAAAGGCGTGCATGCAAAGCCCCTTCTCCTTCTCCAAATGTTTGTATTATTCCCACACCAGGGGCTCTGACCCAATTTCAGACCGGTGTGGCATCAAGAAGTAGACGAGAATGCCCGAAATCTTCTCATGGGACGAGATGGGACGCTACTGCCGTTGGAATCTGCACTTGTACTGCCGTTTGGAATCAATCAATACTATGGCCATGGCGCTATAGGAGCCTCTAAGATGCTGCATGACTAACATTCAGAACCTGATTCAAGGTCCATCCCCGTGCTAGATGCAAGACAAATGATCCGACTTCTGATGCTGAGCTTCTTGTTGATTGTGTTGCTGTTGCCTTGTCCCATGTTTCGGACAAGAAACACAAACATCTCATCAATCATGCGTCCAACTGCACCATCTCTTTCTCATCCTCTGACGATATGGGCCCTGCCGTAGCATGGTTTCCACGAGAACCCACGCCACACCCTTTTCCAGCACCACCGGGGAGCCAAAACCACCTCTGGAACGGTGAGATTCAATGGATGGATCCAAACACCGCTTTGACTTCGCCACCGAATCTCTTTGCCCCCGTACTTCGAAGACACCAAGATGGCGTAAGGCAGATTGGCCTGTCCGACCGACCGACGTTGAAGAGGCGACAAACGTGGGGATGTCGGCGGTGGAAAAAGACACCACATATGCCTATACCAGCACCCTCCTGGCCAGGCTGTTAGTTGAGGGTTGTTCGACCCTGTCTCAGGTCTCAATTGGTGACCTGTCGGAGGGTCCTGGTATATACATTGCCTATATATACATTGATCCCAGGTCAGCCACCCCAAACGTAACTCTTCCAGCTCCATGCAGTGTTTGGGAGAGCAATTATGCACAAAGAAGGCTTCCGCCACAAAGGCTTCCAAGACCTTGGAGTTGGTTTCCGTGAAGAACAAAAGTCACCCATTTCATGTCAAATCGTTCTGGGGCCCTGACTGAGCTCAAAAAGAGTTCGATCACCAATGGACTGATCTTTACGGTCCCTTTAAAAGGAATCCTCAAAAAGATCCCTTTGAAGAAGCTGGACGGTGGACACATTTTGATGCGCTTCTCAATCTTGGTACCCTTGATACGCTCAGGGCACTGTTGACTGTGCTTCATGCGCTGAAGCAAAAAGGGTTCCTGATTGTTGTCTCTCCCTCCCTCTCTCTCTCGGATTCTGCATCTTCCCAGTGGAGGCCTGACAAATGATCCTCTAACATCCTCTCGGAATTCAGGTCATCCGAGTTCGATTCAAACACACACACACACACACACTCCTGGGAATCATGGAAGTGGATTCTGCATCCACCCAGACGCGACCCTGGAGCCTCATATCGGAGGGGAAGTCGGACCCGAATCCGGAGGGGTCTGGGGTTTCTCACCAATCCCTGAGGGTGTTCAATGGTTTTCAGGGACCAAGCGCTAGCGTCGCACGCAAGCATTTTCCACATCCGTTCCAACGGATCAAGACATCACCTCTTCACGTGGCCCCACGTCAACAGGAGAGGCTGGATCCCACCCGATCCGTCGAAGAGTTCAAATCTAACATGGATTAGTCTATATGAGTGCTTTTTTAAGCTGCTATACCTCACCCATGTCCTTAAATGCCATGCCCCAAATCAAATTCTACTGCACCATATTTGGCTGCAAAGTTTCTTGGCAAGGTCAACACCTATTCCAACTGAACGACATGAAGCTTAGCTGATTACAACCTGGTCTCCATGGTGTGCTCAAATGGGGCCATGGAGACAACCCGCCCACAGCCTGCAAAGCAGCATAGTTGTACTCCGAGATGAAACGGGGCTGCAGACCCACCACCCTCGACACACGGACGCAACTGTGCGCCATGTTTCAGCCCCAAACTCCGCCAACGCCGGAAGCCGACCTAGTCGGAAGTCTTCCTCCGGAGCAGAACAAAATTCCCAGTGATCAAAATTCATGTGGTGACTCGATTCATGTTTTAGAGTTTTGATGACGTGCAGGGTCTAGACCCGCCGCCACGTATAGCTCTTCAATGTGATCGACCCGACAGCTCTTGAGGTGTTCATCTGAGTACGCGACATGCCGATGGCTTCAGCGCAGATATCGCCGCGAGATTGATGCAGGTATCGACCCGTATACAAATGGACGTGGTCAAACAAACCAGACAAGAAGCAAACAAAGTGGACAAAGATTCTCAGAATCAGAAGGTGCTTGGGGTGGGTGCCAGGGGGGTCTAACCATATCTTCCAGGTCTCATGCGTTTGTCCCACTACACTCCGATATGATCTTCTTGCCAATGTCCCCACTGGACGCAGGGCCACAAGCGTCATGGGGGGTTGTGGAGTACGCGTTACTTAGGCGTTCTTGCCCGTTCCCCCCTCACTACAATCAGTAGTTGGGCGGACAACGGAATGGTATAGCCTTTTGGGGGGGGTGAGCGACATGAGTTTCAATAACAATAGACTGGCGATTAGCGTCAAGTGGCAGGCGTTTGTTTTCTCAATTCTTTTCATTCAAATTCTGGTTCTGCCTCCTGCATGTAAGAATGCATGTGATTGTGCCTCCGCGTTTTTGACCCTCGAGGCTGCAGCTTAGGCGTTCTTTGCAAAAACGGGCTGAATTTTCTGCCTAAATGGCGTTGGGCGGAAATTATTGCCTAACGAGGTTCTAGGTATGTCTACATTGACTCCCCGTTCACCACCTTGGCTGTTTCTCGGCCAATTCGCCAGTCCACAAGTGCCTATCCTCAGGTGTCCGAAGTAGACCTATCCTCAGGTGCTGCTCTGGATACACGTGAACGTGGGCTTCATGGCCTGTTTCATTCGAGAAAAATGGTCTTCCATGGGCCGAACCAATCCACTCCCTATCCCTACAGGTCAGCTCGACTCTCAATTCTACTGGAAATTGATGGTACAAGACACTAGTAATACTGACGTTTTCAGTGGAGCAAGGTCAGACTGGACCTGTTGGGCATGATCTTTAAAACTGCAGTCGGCACACATCGCCTTCCGATCACTCCGTGAGGGTGTGGTACCAGCCGCAGTGAGTGCCATGACTTGGTTGAGCCCAAAAAAAACCTCAAACATCCTGTTCTCCATTGTTCTCCTCACCAAACCGCATCCAGACCCATCCTGACCCGCTCCCCAAAAGAGACCTGCAAAAGGGGCTGCTCCAACATTGAGGTGTTCTTTTGACCGAGTCCAGTAGCAACTCTACCCAGACCAGACTGGAAGAGTTTCGCCCTGGAAGGTGAATCATGAAACCTGAAAGCCACTAGTGATCGTAGGGGAAAGCAGTCGGACTCAGGGTGAAAATTCGACCCGAGTCCATAACGGCCTCGAATGCGCCTTTTTCGACTCTTCCAGTCAGTCCCATGGATGAGAAACTCCCCTGCGAGCGAGGAGTTGGTGAACTCGGAAGTGCTGCCAACCAGCGGGTCCAACCAACCAAGCAGCGGCAGCAGCGGGGTCAACATTGGCTTCTTTGGAAGCCGGGAACAAAGGAACGAACTCTTCTCCCGTTGAGCTTCAGGGATTGACCCATCTAAGGACTCACCCATTCCGTTCGCGGTGGTCTTGACCCTTGCAACGGGTGAACATGGGTGAACTGGACCGAAGAAGATCATGTAGCAGTTGCTTCAGGTCCAGGAAGGCGTGTTTGGGATTGGAAAACTCGCATCCCTCACGATCAGCACTCGCATCCCAAAC
The DNA here is from genome assembly GCA_963970005.1 of Durusdinium trenchii. NCBI lineage: Eukaryota > Dinophyceae > Suessiales > Symbiodiniaceae > Durusdinium > Durusdinium trenchii. The sequence goes on along the minus strand of CAXAMN010023917.1, from coordinate 2,273,432 downwards.
CCAGGTCGGTCGGTCTGGTTGATCGGTGATGTCTCAGTCCACCAGACACAGCTCGGTCCGCTGGCCCCTTTTTCTCGCTCAAATCTTCTGGCGCTTCTTTGGTGAGCTTTGGACCTGACACGATCCAAACACGAGAACACTGAGCAACCGGGATAGAGCAACTGTGCGGGAACACCGCAGTGAGGGGATACTCAGGCACCCATGCAAAGAAGGATCAAAAAGGATGTTGCAATTATCATTGCCGCCAATTGCCAAACGGCCAAACATGTTCAAAATTGAGATGCAAAGCTAGCAAAACAATGGTATATAACTGGTTTTCAGTTGTATAAGATCAAAGTGTCTGACACACCAAGTCTAACATAGCCGCACCATATTTGGCCGGCTAAACATATTGATTTTTGTTGATGGTACCCTATCTGATTTTGTAGAGGACACTTGCAGGGGTATGTCTTTGATGCTTTTAGCTCCACCACCTTCAAATGGATGCCATTGTTGTCACTTGTTGTCCCTTCCCGCCTTTGGTTCAGGCGCCTCGCACGTTTGAGTCCGCAGAAACCAAGCCGCAAAGCGCCTCGAAAAGCGGGATCCCGCAGCCAACCGGATCGGTCTGCCGATCGCCAAGGGATGTCAACATACTGCGCCGCAAAAACCTCTGATACTAACCCCGTACAGCACCACATACCGAACCTGAGGTTTGGTGATTGGAGACTATTTATGTAGGCATGGAGGGCCCCAATACCTTTTGAGAAGGTATGTGGGAACTCCTATTTGGTCAACGTGCCTAATTGATCTTGAACAAAAACACGCAGCCAATTAATAACAACAACACGTCACAACCGAGAATCGCCAGCACAGAAACACAGTTTTGCAAAGATCCTGAACATTATTTGATCTGAATCCTTTCGTTCTGGATTCCACGCCAGGTCACGAATGCACCGCACCGGTGCGGGAAAAAGGCATCCCGCCCGTGTCCTGCTTTCTGCTCGCCTCGCCTCGCGAGCTCGCGAGCTTGGCCGACCCGGCTCTCTGCCCGACCAAGGCGCTGCAAGGAGTCCTCTTTGATATGCCTTCGAAGCGCTTCGAAGAACTTCAAGTACCTGTCGCTCCGCTTGGGGCGACCCGTGCGGTTGTCGCTCCGTGTGGTGACCACTGGGTGGCGGTTCCCCATCGGGCCGTTTGTTGGGCGTGTTGAGCAGACCTTTTGTAGCAGAAGCCCCAGGATCAGGTCCGGAATCAGGTCAACACCTGGTGCGTCAGCTTTCGGACGTGAGAGATGGAGAACTGGTACCATCAACACCGAAATCCGTTCCTGACCTGTTCCTGATCTGTAGAGGGTGATTCATCTCTCCATCACCCAGACGTCCCTGGAGCCCCCCCAGAACTTGGGGGTCCGACGGAGAACTTGGAACTTGGGGGTCCGACGGAGCCGCGGACCCCGGAACCCTTCTCCTCTTCCTTTTGGGTCCAACCAACTGAGGATTGGACGCCCTTGGAAGGGGCACTCTGGGAGGATTTTTCATAGGGCAACTCATCGTTGTCCATTTCGTTGGACGATCGGTGATCCTCCGGTGATCCTCCGGTCGTCATCTGTCCACACCAAACGCTCACCAAGTAGAACGAGTCCAGGTCATAGGTATCCAACAACATGCTGTCGCTTGCGGGAGATCCTTGGATGGTGACCGATGATAAAGGGACAATAAGATCTGTCTCTTGACCACTGCTTGGCAGAGCGATACTTCAGCCAGCACAAGCCGACCTCAATGACTATAAGTCAGTAACACATACAAACCGACCTGGCCATGCAGTGGGCAAGTGACAGCCTTCAGGGTGCTGCTGTTCTTGCTTGGCTCGAAAGGTAAAACCGAACCTGAACAATAAGTTCATAAGATATATATATACAGTATATAGACGATATAGTCATCTTGCATTACAATGCATTACATATGTAACTTTGCCAACTGTGCATCTAATTGAAAGCATATAGTAGTCTTGCAATGGTACACATGAAATGACACCAATCACCCTCCCAAAAGGTCCATCTCCCCGCCATCCCCGAAGACTCCAGGGTTTCTTGTCCCCACTGACCACAGCTGGGTCACACGTGGAGGTTGTGCTGGGCCAAGAGCATGGTACCCAGCAACTCGTGGACCTGAAGGCGCGTGGCTTGGTCCAATGATGTCTTTTCGGGCATCATAGAGGGGTCGATGCCAGGTTACCCGGGGGTATCTCCTCTAGGATCAACCAAGCCATAAGCCATCGAACAGCTTCTTCCAAGCGACCTTGTTGGAGTCAAGTCCCTATTACAGGCCTGTTTGTGACCTCACACCAGGGGATCAAGCCTGGTCACGAACGGAAGCACCATCTATAGCACCTACAGCTTGGTCAACTCAATCACTGAGGAGACCGCGGACCCAAACGGAACCGCGACCCCAACGGCGCGATCCGCCGCTCAGGAGAGCCACAGCGCCATCGACTCGCGGAGTTGAGTCAAATCGAAGACCACCCACCAGTACACCAAACACTCCAATAATCCCTATGGATCCACTGCTACCTTCTCAGAAGGTAATTGGACCCTCCTGGCGCCTACATAAGTCTCCAATCACCGTGGATCCATAGGGAATGGGACTGGCACATTTGGGCATACATAACATCATCCATGGAGTGTTTGGGTGGCTTCAGGGGAGTTGGCACCCCAACAGTTCATGGGACTGGCATATTTACCGACATTGACCCTTAGTCCCCAGCCCAACGCCGCGCTCATGTAAGCAACATATTCCATACATGGACTGTTTGGGGTATAGTTCCACGTCGGGGTGCTCGAACCAACAGAGGAAGTCGGGGTGCCCCTGAGTGACGAGAAACCACCCCGTTGCGACTCGCGACACATTTGACTTGTGCGTTGCTCTTGGTTGCTGCAGGTGTTTGATCATGTAAGAAGGCCAACCCACGGTGGTCGGAGATCTATCTGTTCAACTAAATTATAGCATTTGTTGGTCAACCATGGCAGTCCACCATGTGTTTGACCAGGATCATCCAAGCGCCTTTTGAAGAAACAGTACAGTACCCCATGCAGTGAGACCTGGATAGCACACGCATATCAAACACATGTGGGACTGATTTGCGAGAAGATGGTGAATCCGGATTTGTTGACATTCCTTTTGCAGTAAATTCGAGTGTGGCAAATGTTCTTCTTCATCCATATGCATGTTTGGAAGAAACGTTTCTTACATGGATGGGTCATAGGAACAAAGGGATCTAACCCCAAACACTCCATGGGACTGCCATATATGCCGATCAGTTGACCCCCATGGCACCACCACCCCTGGCCGTTTCTCGGCAGTCCGGACTGGCAGTCCCTTGGAGTGTTCAGGAACTATTCCATATACTTCTCAGCACAAGAACTTTCGGCTCTCTATCAGCCCTTGGGGCCTGACCCAGGTCGTGTCCCTCGTGTCACGAACGCGATCGTGACGTCAAGAAGCTGCAGCTTGGTGGGAGCCAAGCTCGGACTGGAATGGTGACCTACATGGATGGGTCATACATGGGGTAGTAATATGTGTGTAACTGTTCCATACATGGATGGTCTGGGATCTGTGAAAGGAAAATCTAATTGAAAACACCATGTCGATGTGCCCCTTTTTATCCAGCTACATCTTCAGAAGATACTGAGTTGGAGCCTTCAAACAGCTACTTCAGGCCAAAACGAGGACAGGCCAACCTTCATCGGACTCCCGCCTCGTGAAGATGGTACAAATACGCCCGGGAGTACTGCTTCACCGGGGACCACTCACCTTTTCGCGGCTTACACAGCTGGAATGACGCCAGGGAGTGCGTTGACCCGTCCTTCTTTTCGGGTGTACATGGACATCTGTTCGTCTCATTAAGAGGAAAGGAAATAGAATTGTGCTTAATTGATGGAGGCCATGTGTTTTCTGCTATACATGGAGGTACATGGAACAACGGAGAACCTTCTTGTGGAGAACTGTCGGGTTCTACCCTCTACCTGGAGACACCTGAACTGCTAAACATCTTGTCGTATCGCCACCAGTGATCCAATCCTCTTGGAATAGCTCTCCGCCTGGGGCAGTGAACTGACTGTGCATCCTCTTTTGCAAACGATGAGTGCTCAAACATGCCCATGATCCCATTTGGGAACCCAAGTCCAACGACCGTGGTAGGACACTGGCACCGTTTTTGGCAAGTTTCCCAACGGCATTCAAATCCATGGAGAAAAACATCTATAAAAAGAAATTGTCTTTACTTGTGCAAGTGTAATTTTTTGTTTTCCACAAGAACTCTTGGAAAGATGTCATACCATGGGACCTCGCCCCCAAGCTGGGTGTCCACTGCGGTCACCAGCCCGGCCCAGTCAGACTTGGACAGTCCAACCAACTCAGCTCGGCTACCCGGCTACCCGAGCCGATCTCTACAGTCATCACTCCCCCAATACAAACAGGTGATACCGAGTGATACCAAGTCGTCAGGATACCAAGTGATCCCAGTGATACTGGGATACCAGGTATTACTGCCCCAATACAGTCGTCAGTGATACCAAGTTCTCGACCACTCAATATTAACTTAGATCAACAGTTGCAAACCATGCCCTGCGCTCTCTCTCTGCTGAGTGCCACACTGATAGGCCCAAAGTCCTGCGCAAAATGGGACCATCACGCATGATTTGTTGGATCGGACTGAGTTAAAACATGCTAAAGTATGTTAAAGCTCTATATATTACACTTTTATGGTCATGTGAGGAAGCGTCAAAATTCTTTGTGTGAGTGGTATTCATTGCAGATTAGAGAGTCCCCTATCGTTTTCCATGTTTTGGGATTCACCATTCTTGCTTCACTACACCTATCGTTTTGCATGGTTTGTGCCTCTGTGGAAACCTTCCCCCTCAACCTAAAACAGAATACGAACGAGGAGCAAGCACACATACACACACACAAGAGGCACCAGTGGGTAAGAGAACTTCCCATGAGCATTCATTCGGGTGTTGTGACAAAACCGATGAAAGCATTGCAGACATGCATGTCCATCAGAATTCTGGTCACCGAAACCACATGAGACTATATGCGCACCTCCCTTCCACAGGCAACCCACCTGCCCCCAGCACGATTCTTTTCAGCTATCCTGGGACGTGCCAGAACTGTCGGAACTGGAAGACGACGATTGCGAATCTAAGTCAGCACCTCCTTCCTGCATTTCCTTTCGGGTTCGCGCCCTCTCCTTTAGCTTCAAACTCCGCTGCTTCCGTTTCTCAATGAGGCAACGGTAGTCAGGAGCACCCGTGAACTTTTGGTCAGCTCCATGGGCTAGCAAATGCGCTTGCGCAGTTTACCGCCTGGTCAGCGATGTTTCGTCCGTGCGTCCCAAAGGCTGAACCTCGTGATCCCACCTTCGTCGGCCTTCCTCTGTCCAGAAGCCTCGCCTGTACTCAGGTGAAGCATCCTTGCTGGGAAGCAGAACTGCCTCACTTGAAAGGTTGTTTGCAGCTGCCATGTTCGAAAAGATGTGGTTGAAAATCTTCACCCCCAGTCTGCTGTGCCTGTGAACCGCAGGCGCGCTGGAAACACAGTATGTTCTGGTGATGTGGAAGCCTTTTGCGGTGAGACGGAACCTCTCTGCCACTGGCTGCTTCTTTGACAAAACATCATTGATGACAATCAAAAAGGGCGCAGTGGGGTCCTTTTGCCTCTGTGCCAAGTTCTTCTCCTGCAAGAACTTGCACAAATCAGTGATTTCCACCAAATCCTTTCCTTGCCGTCTTGCATCTTTGACATAGCTTTCAAACAAAGCAAATAGACGGTCAGCTTCACTCTTAAAATGCTTCTCCACTCCATAATGCACGCATACCCGGGCCTTGTGTCTCAAAGGCATAATGCAGCAGTAGTGGTGCAAAGCTTCATAAGACCGAAAATGAGGGCCTGCATCTGAAAGGAGGTGAACCACTTCAACTGGAGCAGTGCCTCTGCGCGACTGGAAAGCTTGCTCAATGCACTGGGATGCACGACATGAAGTGTGATCCAGAATGTCTGACAAGATCAGCACCCTTGTCCACAAAACCTTGCCATCTGCAGCTCGCTCACTGACAATAGACCCGAAAACTGAAATATCCTTTCGCGCGTTGGCGAAAAATTCTTCTCCTGTCTGTGTTGAGCGGATGGGGAGGGTGACGAGTTCCTTGAAATCAGACAAAATGACAACAGCGCCTTCCGGTGGCTCTGCAAGCAACTGAAAAAGCAACGGCTTCTGAAACTCATTTGCGCTTCTGTGAAATAGGTAGCTATCCAGAAGCTTGCTCATGGCTTGCAGCTGCACGCATATGTCGACCTCCTTTGCATGTAGGGTGACTCTCAACCTTTGCGCGAAACCACTGCCCCTCGCTCGCAAGCGACTCAAGCCACAAGGCCATTCAGTTCCCCGATGTTCGCGACATGCCTGTGTCTCCGAGCGGTGGTCGATGTAATGGCGGAGAAGCCGCAAGTGTAGGCCGGGCTTGTCGGCAAGGTGTGCCTGCGCCTCAAACCCATCCCATGGAGCGAAATAAGCGGGCATTAGGGCTTCAAGCTCTTTCCTCACGGTGTCCAAGAGATTCTTCACCTTACCGCTCACAGACGCGCCAGGTGAACAAGAAGCAATGCGACCTCACACACACAACAACAACTACTAAACATGCTTGCAAACAAAGGCACCTGGGGCAGCACTTTCGTCTTCAAGTCATAGCAGTAGATGCAATAGTCGTTGATGCTTTCTGCTCCCTTGTAGTGGCGCAAATGCTTCTTAGCAATTCTCCAGAAGGTCGACAAACTCATGTTTCCTTGAAGGCTGCCCCAATTCTGCCACACAGCCTTCTTGTCTGACGTCAAGGTATTCACCTGACAGCAAAGAAATTTCTCCATGACTCTGTACAAATCAACTGCAAGTTCATACTTCCACGAAAGGTCTTTTTTAATGCAAGCTTAGTGGCAATCATCCATTCCTGCGCGCGTGGGTCCCAAGACAAGCGGCTGCTTGGCTGGGACGTCTCTGCAAAAGCTTTGTCAACCAAGGCTATGAGCTGCTTGTTTTCTGTTTTGTTTGGCCGCCCGCGCTGTCTCTGAGGCTCTTTTTCGACCACGCCCGCTCTTTCCCAACGAGATTTGCCGATTCCATACCCGAACTCTTTTGCCCGAGGCAAGGTGCCACAGAACTCACGGACCATGGTGTCAATGTGGTCACGCACTGACCTGACTCCTTCGGATGGATTTGGCAAATCAAACCCCGGGCTTTTGGAAAGGCGGGAGAGGAAGAAGGTGGAAATCGACTGCAAAGACTCACCTGAAGTAAACAGCCCATCGTTCCCAATCGATGCGCTAAATTTCTGCGCCGCTAGCGGTAAAACATCTGGCCACTTCCCTGACAGCTTCTGGAACACCTGTTGAACCTGCTTCACAGCTTCCTCAGAGCTTGCGCTCTTCTCCAGGCAGCTCAAGAGAGTAGCTCTTTGTCTCCATTTCTGCAATTTGGCGCTAGAGGCGGTCTTCAATATCGCCTTCTTGAGGTGTGCGCCCTTCAGAACTTTTTTTGCCGAGTTCTGACCCTGGGCCTTAGCTTTTGAAGAAGAGGAAGAGGGAGAAGGCTTGGGCACAGGAGCCTGCGACACTGCCTTAGCGGCCTTAGCACGCTCTATGAAATCTGTTCTCTCCTCTCCGCTCAACTCCTTCCATGTCTCTTTCCATACGCAGTCTTCAAGCCAACGGCGCTGCTTTTCTGTGAGGCCTACGGCAGCACTTCCTGCGTGTTTGCCTCTAGGAAGCTGCGCTTGACCAGGGACAGCAGCCCGCGCTCGTTCAACTAATTCATTCCACTCCTCCTTACGCGCCAGCATCTCCCTGATGAGGAGCCGCAGACCCGCCATGACAGCAGCAGACTTTCCCATGGCTATCACAAGACCAGGTTCAAACCCACTGAAACACGTCACCACATTCCGTATCAATGGGCCCCCCTTGCAGAAGGCTGTCCAGATCTACTTCTGGGGTATCGTTTGGGTATCGTTCGGTGTATCGTTTTTTTCACGCGTCCTTCACCCCAAACTGTAGCCTTCTTCGATGTTTGGGCCTTGCGCCCAGCTTTCACCTACAGAGCCGCAAGGCCATACACGCACGAGAGGAATGAGCAAGCGCAAGCTACACGCGCAGTGTCAAGCGAATCGTAAATAGAAGTCTTAGCCCTCCACTTCTCCGCATACCATATTTGACACTGTGGCACGCGGATCCACCGTCCCAGATTGTGATTTCACCAGCAAACATCCACTGTCTTCGTTGGTGCGACGCGATATGTAGCTCAATCCAGCGCCACAGATTCATGTCACTAGCTTTCGTTGGTGCAAGACTGATGGCGCAGGTATGTTGGTAAGCGTCCTTACCTATTGTCTTAGGCACAGCAGGCTCCTTGGCAAACTTGCGCGGACAACCCCCTATAGATGAAACCTTATGTGACCAATCGAAACTGAAGGATCAACCGGGAGGGGCTAACACACACTCACACACACAAACAGGGATGGATGCACAAGTTTTAAACAAAAAACATGTGTGATGCTCCAGCACATCAACTTGCTTTTCCACACAAGCGGCCAGCTTCCCCGCAGGCAGCTAGTGCTTTGAAAGTCGTCTAAACAGGCACTTGCGTCTTCTTATTCAAGCGAGTCTTCGGACCCGTGCAAGAGTGACACTTACAAACATCACCGCCTGAACCATGGAGTGATTCAGCGATCTCAGCCGACTTGGCTTGGATCTTAGCTAAAAGACCTGGAGTATTGGAACATGCTCGGATGTTCCTTCCACATCCTAACTTCAAGCAAGCCCTCACACAACAATAGCACTGGCTTCCTGTCACCACCGTTTTCTGAGGCTTCACATCGGTCACGCGGTACTGCCAAGCGCAGGAGTGCTTCGCACGCTTGCAGAAACAACAGTCGAGAGCCTTGCTGTGCTCTATGCGACCAGGGTTACCCTGCTGGCTCCCAAGCTGGGCTTTCAACCGAGTGAGCCGATGAAAGGTCTCTGGGCTTAATGATCCTGGCGGAGAAGTCTTCTCAGTGGACTCGGGCAATGACAAGGGACGCTTCCTGCAAGTCTTCGTGGGTGTGGCTATGACCTGGTGTGGCACTGCTTTGTCTGAAGCTTCGCTGGTGCAACTGGGTTTGTTTTCGGTCGAAGGGCCCTCCTGCTTCGCATTGCTCACAATGTCCGCAGCGGGCACGGTCTTGGAAATCTCCTCCACAAAGGGTAGCTAAGGTAGAAAAATAGGCCCCCTCCAATCTATGGACCTACACCCTTAAAACCCAAATGCTTCGAAGGTTAATTCAACTTGCCAGCTTTAAAAATGGAGCAGGAAATCTTGAAGACTGGACCTCGGGCCTCCCTGGCCATTTGAAAATGACATGCCCTAACAAGGAATCAAGTGTTTTCTGGGTGCTGATAAGGCACTTTCTCAGGCACCTCTTCCGAAGCAGGTGGGGGGACCATATTGCTGCTGTCATCCTTCACATCCAACTCCGGCAGCTTCAGCGCTGCCTGAAGTCAGCTGGCCAACTTAGAGTATGCTCCCCAGCCTAACTCGCCTACACTGGCTCAACCAATCTCACCCCTTTATAAGTTGTAAAAAACTCACATGGACTCATATCACCAATGCCACATCAAAGCCCAGGAGCACGCTTCTGCTCCAAAAAGAACTTCAGCTTTGTGGTGCTTTGCCACCGGTCATCCACGTACACACAGTGATGATGGGATCCCCGGGGTCGCCCGGAAACCGTGAGGTTGAAGTAGCCATCCTGACGCTTGCTTGAAGCTGCGAGGAAATGAAGAAAGTGGCTGTGGATCTGCCCGTGCAATGCGCACTAAGGCCCCTGAAAGAAAGAAACTGGGTAGCCAATCTTTCTGACAAGGTTCGCAACTCGAGAGCCAAGCTTCATGTCGAGAGCTCCAAGCTGCTTTCACCATGCTGCCAGTACATCCTCGCACGCTGCAAGACTTAGGAAGCCCTGCAGGCGGCTCCATCATCAAGTGGCCACACTCACTTTAGAAAAGGTCAAATGGCTGCAGACACACAGAGCTGAGTGACTCAGAGCGATCACGAACCTTGATTGTATGACCGATACTATATATATATATAAAGTGTATTACTGTTCAGAGGGGTATCGTTTTTTAAGAGTCCCCTATCGTTTTTCAAGGAATATTCAAATTCCAAGTCACAAATGAAACCCTCATTACTAAAGTGGTTGTCGTTAATTTCAAAGTTGGCTCATGTCATGAGATGCCATGAGTTTGGAAGAGCAAACCTAGTGAACAAATGGATCCAAATGGTAACTGAACAGTTAAATATTGTCAATATGCTTCAATCCGCCTTTGAACTCCATTTGGTGACCTCACAGTCAAGGGGTTCCACACACAGAAGAATCACACTTGGAGATCCACACTCAATTGAAAAAAACTGATGCAAGATCTTTGAGAAACACGGATCATTGAGCGACATGTGGCTGCAATGGGGCATTTGTCAGTAAGAATGCCGTGATCACTCGAGAAGTAAGAACAAACGATTCTCTTTGACGTTTCTGGTAGGAATTTGTGTCGTAACATGATCCTCCAGGACCTTCAAAGTGACCTTTTGAGATCCTAGAATGAGGTCACTTAGTCCCTAAAGAGGTCACTTGCAGACTCCAAAGAGGTCACTTTGAAGGTCCTGGCTAACATGTTGTTTTTCGACGTGGCCTATGGCTTCAAACAATTATAGTATGACTCAATGACCCAAACTCTACTACAATACATCTGTTGAAAGAACCATGAGTACAGGGTCGAGCCAGAACAAAAACAACTGGTGGAGCTATGCTGATGTAATTCCCAAAGATTCTGTCCTGATGCACCGCAAGAACTACTCTCCAGGAAGGTCGTTGGTTTGCAGGGTCAAAATCCTGAGGAACCTGGAGCCCCGACTCTGAATCTCTTAGAACTCCCAAAGGATTCGCCTGCTGAGCACACCTGCTCTTCAGCGCCAAACAATCCGCCTCCGAACGACGCAGCGACTCCGGCGATCTCCTCCCGACACTCGGGCGATCTCAAGTCCACTTGCCTGGCCACGGGCGAGTCTCGGCGCCAGTTCGGTCGGCGCGAGCGAGTTTGGTGGAACGACTTGGCAGACCAACGGCGTTGGTGTGGTTCCGACATCGGGTTTTGGGTGACGTTCCAAGATCCACGAGTTGTTTTTGTTGGACCATTTCAGGACCCGGAGCATACTGGGGTACCTATATGGGATAGTATAAATCATAGTAGATCTTGGGTTCTTCAACCTCTGTTGGCTAGGTTGCTCGAAGTGGGCACAAACAATTTCGGGGAAAGGATCTGGCTGCACATTCAGACTCTGGGTCGGGTGTGATGTGTGAAGGGATCTGCATGCTGGATTAAACCACAATGTCTGGGAGAACAACGAGGACGGCGACGACGACCACTAAACCAGCACAGCAACCGTGACGTCACGGTTTCCAATGTAGATGGAGCTCACCTAGAACTCGTGCGTCGATATGGTCATGCCTTGCAAAACATTCCAAGACCTCTGAACCTCGCCTTGCATGCTACCTGTTTTGAAAGGGCTCGGTTTCTCAGCAGCCCACATGGTTTTCTGAGGGCCCCCAGCCTCAATGAATTTGCTTTGCCTACTCACTCTTTTTTGAACTCTTAAACAAACAGCTGACGTGAATATGTCGCAAGGTCCAAGCAACTGGTTTGAATCTGGCAGCATGTTCATTGAACTCAAACCCCTGCTTCAGACGAGTTAAACTTCTTTTTCAGATCCCTCTGCAGATACGAATCCATCTGTGGTTATGGAACCATGGCACATTGACCTCAAAAAAAACAACACCCCTGACCGGGCCGTGTCAGCATTTCTAAGGCAGGTTCCCTAAACACTCTTCTCCTGTTTCAACTCCAAAAAGGAGTTCTAAAAAAAAAACACCACGGATTCTGTGTATCCATTCAAGCCCCGAAAAGGAGCTCTTTTCGGGGTGTCCATGTCTACCACCCTCACGGCGCCACGGCGGCAGCCGCACCTCACGGCCTCCGGCACCACGGCAGCCGCGGGAACCGCGGGAGTGCCGTCCGAGGAGCTCTCCGTGGACCTCACCTCCGCCAGGAGCGTCTTTAAGACCTGGAGGAGACGGCGCCGAGACTGACTCGTCTCGCCCTGAGGTTCTGTCTTCCACGCTGGGTAGTGAGGCTCTGTCAAGATCAAACTTAGTTGTCTCCACCACTCAATCAAATATAACATAGAGATTTATAGAGCCTGTATGCAAGTAGAGTAGACTTGTTATGGAGAGGTTAGCATTCTATGTGAGTGTGGTGTACTTTTTTGGCACATCCATTTCATACAGCACAGTATTAAAACACATCTGCATGAGCTCTCAAATGACAAGGACACGATGATACATATTGTGGACATCATCAGTTATAAGCTCCAGGTAGATCGGGAAAAGTGGTACCCTAGCTACAGGGTATTCAGGCTATGCACAACGGGTTTCACAAACCCATGGATGTGGATGAAGAACACATCTATATCTTTGGGGCTACAAAACTGCGGGCGTTGGATGGTGTGTGCCACGGCCTTCCATTCTTGCTCTTCCATGGCCCCTGGAAGTACAGCATCCATGCTGGCGGTGGTGCTGTGTGAGGTGGCCTGCGCTGCTGGACTTCGCGCGCTATGGCTGCGCGCAGCAGCTGGCTGCCGCCGTAAGCGCTTGTGATTGTGGACATGGCCGGATCAAATTCATTATGTTGGACTCTCCGCCTTTTCTGGTTACTCATGCCCTGCAGCCAGGCCCTGCACCCATGCTGACGCCAAAAGCCAAAGCGCCGACCTTGTGGCTGTGGTGCCATTCCGATCGGGTGCGCGCGGGACCCGTGTCATCTCATATGAAGCAGGCGAGGAAGTCGGACTCAAGGACATACATGGTTCAAGCTAGCTCGGATGGGCTGAAACCTCACAAGTGGAGCTAAACGCCTGGGCGCTTGGTAACTCAAAAGAACACTCGCTTGGGCTTTTGGTTCTTGATCTCTTTGATCAGCTGCCTGCACAGCAAACCCCCATATCATCTTGACTGTATTTTGGCTCAAGTTCTTCCATGTGGCCAAGAGAATCTCCTATACTTATACTTAGCTTGCGTCTGACACTCTTGTGGGTCACTCTTATGGGACACTCTTGTCGGACATTCTTGTGGGACACTCTTATAGGACACTCTTGTGGGTCACTCTTATGGGACACTCTTGTCGGACATTCTGGTGGGACACTCTTGTGAGACACTCTTGCAGGACACTCTTGTGGGGCACTCTTGTGGGACACTCTTGTGGGACACTCTTGTAGGACACTCTTGTGGGACACTCTTGTGGGACACTCTTGTGGGACACTCTGGTGGGACACTCTGGTGACACTCTTGTAGGAAACTCTTATAGGACACTCTTGTCAAACACTCTTGTGGGACACTCTTGTAGGACACTCTTGTAGGACACTCTTGTGGGACACGTGGGACACTCTTGTAGGACACTCTTGTGGGACACTCTTGTGGGACACTCTTGTGGGACACTCTTGTAGGAAACTCTTGTGGGACACTATTGTAGGACACTCTCGTGGGACACTCTAGTAGGACACTCTTGTGGGACACTCTTGTGGGACACTCTTGTGGGACACTCTTGTGGGACACTATTGTGTGATACTCTTGTGGGACACTCCTATAGGACACTCTTGTGGGACACTCTTCTGGGACACTCTTGTAGGGGACTCTTGTGGGACACTCTTGTGGGACACTCTTGTAGGACACTCTTGTAGGACACTCTTGTGGGACACACTTGTGGCACGCTAGAAACATTCCTCCGAGCGTTTCGTACGAGACGTCCTCCAAACTTCGAGGCTGCAAGACGAGCGTTTCGTACGAGACCTCCTCCAAAAGTCACGCGTCAAGTCTCCAAAACGAGCGCTTCGGACGAGACTTCCTCCAAAAGTCACACGTCAAGTCTCCAAAGCGAGCGTTTCGTACGAGACTTCCTCCAAAAGTCACGTGTCAAGTCTCCAAAACGAGCATTTCGCACGAGACTTCCTCCAAAACTCACATGTCAAAGTCTGCAAAACGAGCATTTTGCACGAGACTTCCTCCAAAAGTCAAACGGAAACACCCATCGGAGCACACACATCACGCTGCCTTGCCAAGCAGTTTCGCGAGTCCAGCCCTCCAAACAATACCCGCTCACACGCCAATCCCAATGTGACAGCGACATTCACCTCTACTATAACGAGTTTTCCACTTGCCATATATATATATATATGTTAAGTTATATCATCCTTAACATATTTTATAA
>CAXAMN010023917.1:2136618-2238467 GCA_963970005.1 Durusdinium trenchii | reverse complement strand
CTCATCTCACACCACTCATCACACACCACTCATCTCACACCACTCATCACACACCACTCGCCACACACCACTCATGTCACACCACCCATCTCACACCACTCATCACACACCTCTGACCACTTACCACTTACCACACACCACTCATCTCATTCACTTCTATCGTCCAGTATCTCTTTCCGTCCTCTTTTCTTATTAGTCTCTACTTCTCGTTGATAGTTCTTTGGCTATGGCACCTGCTTCACTGGCCATCTCGGGCTGCCCAACGCTGCTTCGCCGTTTCCTTCCGCCTCCAATGCTGGTGCTCGTTGTGACAGCACTTCGCTGTAGCCCAGGCCTGGACGATCCGTTTTTGGCGCCGGATCCAGTCGACCGTCTGGCATGAAATCTGATTCTGGGCCTTTTCAATGGTGCCAAACCATCCATATAGGGTACTATTCCAGTCCAATGGATGGTGGTTAGAGTGGGATCCACGAGCCCCTTCTTCAGTGAAGGAAGTGACCCCAAGTTGCCATCACATGCCGTCACCGGTCAGTTACGAGAATCTGATGGGCATGACCCCGAAAGGGATGACAGTTTTCCGAATACGAAACAGGATGAAACAGGTGGTTGTCCATTTGCATTCAACAAAATCCTCCTGGTCGACGATCTGGTGAAACCATAAGAAGGAACACAGGAGGAACGCCTGATGCATAACATATCCAGAATTATTCTGAAACAATCTTATATCAAAGAATCAATTTCCAGCAGTCACAAAGGGGTGCGATCCATAGAGGGTACGGGTGCCCAGAACATCCACTCACTGGATGGGACGAGCCACACCACCCCGTCGATCATGACCCCTGGTTGACAGGTTTCTTCAACGATGTCACAGAACTGTTCATCCACCGACCGTTACGCGGCAGCCGAGGTCGGTGCGCCTCCAATCCAATAACCCGCCACCGGCATCGCCGCGGCCGCCTCGCTGGCCTGAAGTGAACCCGTTTGGATCCTGGATCGATCGAGTGACGAATGAAGCTGATAGATAGAAGGCTCCCTTATAGAAGGCTCCTGCGGATGCTCAATCCGTGCTTTCTCATTGGGGATTTGGGGATTTGGTGTTTACCGATTTCTCTCCGTTTCGATTGCTGCGTAAACCGCTTTTTGACCTTGCGCTGCGGCCCTTTTTTAGCGAGCCACACGGGCAGCAACTCTGCGAGCCGTGTGTGCAGTCTGCAGAGCCACAGGTGATGCATTGATTTGGAATACAGCGGATTGAGAGTACCCTAAGAATCCGGGCCCTCAAACAGATAGGGTTTTGAGGGTCCGGACCCCTGCGAAGGTGTCGGGTCCGACCCCTGCCATGGAGAGCCCAAGGATTCTTAGGGTAGATGGCCATCTGAAAGACCCAAACTTCGGTGGTGCCATCTGTCTGATCACCTCTTTTTCGGAGGTCTACACCTTGGGGTGCCAGTGCCATCGAACCTCTGAAACCACTGTATACGACAATCAACTGTGGATCTCAAGTCCGGTGGACCAGGTTGCAGGCAATATGCCCCCACTCCCCCCACAATTCGGATGTTCAAAGTGCATGTGTCACCCCCCCAATCTGAACTCCGGGTTTATTTTAGCTTCAAAAGTTAAAGGCTATATAGGCTATATATGTCCATTTCCCTATACGATCCAACCCACTTTGAGCCCTACCCAGACGCTCCGTTCACGCCCTTGGTCCCTGAAAACCTAGGGATTTGAGACCCCAGACCCCTCCATATGAGCTTAGCCTCCAACCAGCGTAAGACAGCTTGTTGGAGGTAGTTTCCACGTCTGGACGTCTCCCAACAGAGGTCTTTTTGTGACCTGAAAGAGTACCTGTCACCTGGGGCACCTATGGGATAGCGTGTATAGGGCTCTTCAATCTCTGTTGGTAGTTGACCATCCCTGAGTCGTTTTGCCACACCTTTTGCCGCAACTTCAAGTCAGACCCACCCTGGCCGATGCAAGGATCGCAAGGGTCGCATGTTTTTCGCGCGCGCGCGAGTGGGTGAGAATGGTTCATCATGAAACCAGGTTTCTTGGTCATCCCAATCATCGAAATAAGCTTGGCTCATTCTCGTATGAACGAGTCTTGCATCAGGGCTAAAAGGCCAACTTACCATGCAGGTCGGTACCCCAACATGCCCCTTTTCACAACTAGCTGCGACATGCTGGGACTTGTTTTTTTCTTGTGCGACGCTTTTGTCGATTCTTCTGCAGGAAAGACATTTCGGGCAGCCCTAGCTATTTGTTATCAGGTATGCCTACAATCAACCCATACAGTATATAATTAGGTTTCAGTATCAAAGGACAGGACAACCCCCATATGTGAAGCTTTTGTATGACCCAGAGGAGGCAAAAGCGGCAGGAAGAGGAATGACCATACATGATAATACAATACATGCATAGTATTGTCATGACAATACGATACATGATAATACCAGCATGTATAGCAATTCATACCTGAAACTTCAAATGGCTGCATGTTCCTGGTCGTACGGCCATGGCCGTTCTTTTTGGTCATTACGATTTGCTGTTATTTCCGTATTTTTTGTCATTTCCGGGAAAAGGCCAACATATGTTTTTGAGTGTTTATTGGGTTATTTTGTTTTTTTGGGGGCGTTGTTCGGGTAGTATCCATATTTGGGTCAAATATGCCAAAAAACAACCAGCGATTTCAGTCATTTGACTGACATCTTTTCTGGTCATTACGGATAAAGCTGAACTTTGACCATATTCCCTGGTCATTACGGCATATTCGCAAATGGCTGAACAAATCAGGCAAACGCGACTCCAGGTAGATACAATACATGACAATGCCATGAAGTGCGTGTGGATGATGAGCGCCATGTGAACATCTCTTATCGGTGAGGGGACCCCCTTTGTGTGAGGATTCGGCCCGAGCCTCCCATCCCCGCTGAGTACCAGTAGGGGAGGGAGCGTATACGGTAGTAAGTGCTGAGTGAGTGCACTGGACCTGGAAGAGACTCAGACCCCGAAACCCATGGGGTTGTCATGGATGTTTACTTTTGACTTTGGGTGTCTTTGGGGCACTTTGGGTCTCCCCTATTTCAAAATACACACCCAAGTGAGTGAAAGTGGGTGACTGTTGAGTGCTGAGGGAATTCGCATCCTCTGCGAGGTCTATAGAGTCTATGGTGTACTTCCCGATGGTCTTGGTACAGTGGGACACGGTAGGAGAACCATCCCCTTGGGTCACCAAGTGTTTTGATGTTGGACTCGGAATGTCACGGAAGGTGGCCCTTTTTAGATGCCAGAAGGGGTCCTAGAGCTTCTAATCTGACAGATCCCACATCCCACTTGGGTAAATTCATTCTCTTCCAAACCTTCCCTTCCATTTCCAGGTTTGGCTTTGCGCACTCTCAATGGCCCAAATCCACGTAAATCCACTCATCCCCCCCAAAAAGCCACCGATGCTCACCCCTCCAACCTGGAGGCTCGCCAGAACGTGCCAGTCAAAGTCTGCAGTCAACCGCTTCGCGCGGGTGTCGCGTCTCGCGTCGCGCGCGGGTGAAAAGGGGCGGAATTCGAGTGTTCGGGCGAGTTGGGTATTCAGTTGGTCTTTTCTGCTTGAGGGCACAGTGAGTAAAAGGCATGAGATCTCTCACATCTCGTCTCGGCAAGCTTCTCAAAGCCTTCAGTCATGAGTTCAGCATGCATATCTCTGCTCTGAGGAAATGTCACGGATTTACAGATGTTGAACCGCCTCATCCATTGGATAAACGGATATGAGTCGACCTTTCTCCGTAAAAATACAGGGTGAGCATCCGTGAGCCCGTTCGATCACCTTCGCACCCAATTGGTCCGACGGAGGATGCACCGAACGTGAGCCGATCTGAGGAAAGTAGCGAATGGCATCAGCTCGAGGCAAGTCTGGAGCAAGGAACTGAGTTGGGGTTGCCAAGTTGTAGGCCGTCTATGTCAAATAACTGGGAGCGTTTTTCCCGAATGCGTAGCGAAGGGTTCTCGTTTAACTCTTGGGGGTCTGGGGGTAGAGCCTTGTTCGCGATCCGTTGTTTATACGTCGGCAACCGTCCGCAACCGTCCGCAACCGTTCGCGGTAGAGCGCTAAGGCGCTGCCATTGGGGGAAGCTTTTGCAAGTGACTATTCATGGATGTGTCACGTGTCAGTTTGCGCCGCTATTCCATTGTGATTTGCATGAAAAAGACATGTCGCGCAAGCAACGTGATGCGTTTCGGCTGCACAGGCGCAGCGTTTGGTGAGATCTGCAGATTGCTGCGCAGTTCCATTGGGATTAGCGTTTGGAGAGTCGTGTTTTTGGGGTGTTGGATGTGGCCGTGCCATTGGAATTTGCGTTTCAGGGTGTGGCATCGAAGCTCTGTTTTCGTGACAAGTCTCAGCTGAAACGCCGATTTTGGTGGATGGGAGTGTGCTCAGAACGGGTCGAAATCATTCCAAACGTGTGGTGTGGTGCAAATTTTGTTGAAGCTCACATGAGATGACATTGTTACTTTTCGTGGCAGGCGCAGGACTTTGTGCGGGCTTTGAGGTGTGGAAGTGGGATTTTCGTGGCAGGCGCAGGGACTCGTGAGGTTGCGATGTGTGACGGAGGTGACATTTCGTGGCAGGCGCAGTACTTTGTGCGCGTTAGACGTGTGGACGCGGAAAGATTCGTGGCAGGCGCAGGGAATCGGGAGGTTGTGAGTTGTGGTAGAGGTGAATGTCGCTGTCACATTGGGATTGGCGTGTGAGCGGGTGTCGTTTGGAGGGGCTGGAATCGCGAAACTGCTTGGCAGGGCTGCGTGATGTGTGTGCTCCGATGGGTGTTTCCGCTGGACTTTTGGAGGAAGTCTCGTGCGAAATGTTCGTTTTGCAGACTTTGACATGTGAGTTTTTGAGGAAGTCTCGTACGAAACGCTCGTTTTGGGGACTTGACATGTGACTTTTGGAGGAAGTCTCGTACGAAACGCTCGTTTTGGAGACTTGACTCGACGTGTGAATTTTGGAGGAAGTCTCGAACGAAACGCTCGTTTTTGAGACTTGACGCGTGACTTTTGGAGGAAGTCTCGTACGAAACGCTCGTCTTGCAGCCTCGCAGCGTGACTTTTGGAGGAAGTCTCGTACGAAGAGTGTGCCCTACAGGAGTGTCCCACAAGAGTGTCCTACAAGAGTGTCCCACAAGAGTGTCCTACAAGAGTATCCCACAAGAGTTTCCCACAAGAGTGTCCCACAAGAGTGTCCCACAAGAGTGTCCTACAGGAGTATCCCACAAGAGTGTCCTACAAGAGTGTCCCACAAGAGTTTCCTACTAGAGTGTCCCACAAGAGTGTCCCACAAGAGTGTCCCGCAACAGTGTCCCGCAAGAGTGTCTCACAAGAGTGTCCCTTAAGAGTGTCCCACAAGAGTGTCCCGCAACTGTGTCCCACAAGAGTGTGTCCCACAAGAGTATCCCACAAGAGTGTCCTACAGGAGTGTCCCACAAGAGTGTCCCACAAGAGTTTCCTGCAAGAGTGTCCCACAAGAGTGTCCCACAAGAGTGCCCTACAGGAGTGTCCAACAAGAGTGTCCCACAAGAGTGGCCCACAAGAGTGTCCCACAAGAGTGTCCTGCAAGAGTGTCCCACAAGAGTGTCCCACAAGAGTGTCCTGAGTGTCCCACAGGAGTGTCCCACAAGAGTGCCCTACAGGAGTGTCCCACAAGAGTGTCCCACAAGAGTGTCCCACAAGAGTGTCCCGCAACAGTGTCCCACAAGAGTGTCCTACAAGAGTGTCCCACAAGAGCTTCCTACAACAGTGTCCCACAAGAGTGTCCCACAAGAGTGTCCTACAGGAGTATCCCACAAGAGTGTCCTACAAGAGTGTCCCACAAGAGTTTGCTACTAGAGTGTCCCACAAGAGTGTCCTACAAGAGTGTCATTTGGACATACGTAGCTTTTTGAACGTGTTTGCATTCGGGTTCGTGGGCTCCATCTTGTTTGGCAGCCTCCTTATATTTCATGTCTAGGTGCAATAGGTTCTGGCAGGTCCTTGAAAAAGTCTTCCACACAACCATCGACCCAGGAACCTTCCAAAAGATCCAAAAGGCCAAACGTGTGGCGAAACGCGTGGGTTTTGGGCCCTGGACCTTTCCTGGGCCCCTCCAGCGCCCCTCCAGTTCTGTCCCGGTCCCTCAACCCCCCTGAAGAATGTTGCTTGAGATCTTAGATTCGATACCAAAAAATGATCCAACCTCCGCCAAAAGACTGGGCCAATCTCCAACACCACACCGATTCATTGGGACGATTCGGGCTCGCCTAGCTGGGGATCGCCGGCTTTTGCCTCCAAGATCTCCTGCTGAAAGCGAGATGGTGCAAAGAAGGAAGATCACCCAAAGCATCCATGAGACTGGCACATGTAATTACCTACATTTGCGGATGGTATGAAGGCACATAGTCCCATGGATGGTCTGGGTAAGGAAGAAAACTCCACCAAAAGACCTCCAGCGTTGGTTGTTTTTCACACCTCTTGGACCTGCTCTTTCTGAGCCTTTGCCACCGTTCACCCTTTGCCAAACCGCTTCAACAAACACATTCAAGCTGCTCGGAACGTGGATCTGGAGGACGTCAAACGATCGAAAAGGAAGCTGAAGGGAGCTAGGGACGCGTAGCGAACCCACGTAGCTCCTGGCCATACAACAAACTAGTAACAAGGGGCACGCTGCGACACAAAACACTGAACCTTTATAGTTCTTGGCTGGTCGGGACTGGGACGGCTCACAGTCCACTTCTAAGTGAGCTGACCGTGCCAAGGATTGGAATTGGCACCGAGTAGTTTGGAATTTCAAGGTATTGAGCTATCCCAAACTCCCAGAGCATTCATGGAATTGTGGAATTGTTAGATAATTACATTGACCCGACCCCATTCAATTCCATTCCAAGGACCTCAATATGGATGGACCGCAACTGTGGCAGTCCGAATGGTCTGGCGGTCAAGTCGCTCTGCTGGATTGATGGATGCGACGGATGCGTTGACAGCGCGGAGCAACAGAACTAGGACGCTGTCAGCAGTACGGTGCAGTTCAAGAGGCATCGAGACGCGACCAGGCTCGAGCTTCGCACTTCACAGTGGACTCAGGTGCCAGGTTTCCTGTTTGGATCTAATACCCTCCGGGTCAAAGACCTCATGTTGCTGAAGTATACTGAAGTTGATCATCCAACAAACACCAACACCAATCAGGTATACCTGGGTCCTGGACCTGACCTGGGTCGGGTGACCGTGTTTCGGGGCGTCCTTGAGCCACTCGGCCGCACGAGCCACTGCACGTTGACCGCGGCGGGAAGCTGTCACATCCAGAGTGACCTGAAAGGAAGCTCCAAGGACTGGTGGACTGGGACTGAAGGTCCAAACATCAATCGTTCAGTTCATTATGGTTCATTACGGCCAATCAATCTATATAAATAAATATATATATATATACCAGCAGTCACAAAGGGGTGCTTAATGGAGGTTAGGGGTGCCCATTATCCACTCACTTAGGGACTAAACACCACCCCTTTGTGACTGCTGGTATATATATATATATATATGTTGAGGGATGATCTATCTGTAGTTTGACCTAATGGGATGAACTGAATAAACATAAACTATATATATTAATATATTGTAATCATGTATATAAATCTATTTGGGGATGGGTCAAAACCTGGAGCCCTTGTCCACCATCTCGACCTTCCGGGTAGGTGTGCCATGACCCGCAGCCATGTCAATTTCGGTCTTCATCTAACTTGAAAACTAGGGTACTCATAGTGACTGTATGTGACTAATGTGGTGTCCCTAGTGTCCCTATAGTGACTGTAGACATTAGTGAAGAGTCACTTGAAAACTAGTTATATATGTGACTCTCAGATCCCTCAACTCGGCTTAGCACTGTAGCTAAGCTGCGCTGCTGCTTTGACTCAAAACCACCCCGTCGAACCTGACTCCTTGGAGTTCTGACTCCGGTGTCACGGTGTCCCCCATCGAACCGACGGAACTCGCCACGAACCGAACCACCGAACCGACAGGTCCGCGTAGGCCACGCTCGCCTCTTCGCCGGGGGAGGCCACCAAATCCACGCGCATGACCTGGCGGAGACGGAGGCCACGCCCGTGTGAGATGGTTCTCACAGGTGGGAGGCCATCCCTATATAGTAGATGGGAGGCCATCCCTAGTAACAGTAGGTTGGAGGCCATCACTCTACTTGGATCCCTTGGATCACCTCGACCTTCACCTCAACTTCACTCACAAAGCCACGGTAGACGACTTGAGCTGTGAGCTGCCGATCTTCATCTTGCCACCACTGAACAAAGAGCGAACATCTTGAAGATGAGACGAGAAAACCAATGGACCCACGACGGACAAACACTCCAGAAGAGAAAACCAATCAAGCATGTCATCCCAAGGTTTTCTTCATCGCACGTCCCGACAACGACAAGGAGAACACCACAGCCTTCAAGGGAGCGGTCTTTGATGGATGGAGCGATCGGAATCGATGGAGCGATCGCAAGAATCATCAAATCAAACACATATATATATAACACAACCACTTGATAGGTGGTATATGTTGATAGGTGTTCGATACCAACCAAATGTTTTTGATGTGTTTGCAAAAGGTATCGAGCAGCTCTCAAAAACATCTGGCTGGCGCTTTCAACTCACTAGGAACACATGAGTCAGTGGGTTCAATCCTCCCAAGTAAAGGTTGCCCTACAGGTCAAAGACCTCATTTTGCCATTCAAGCTTCGACCTATCCCTACCCGACCAGGATCAAGTCTACAAAAACATTGAAAACAAACCCCTTTGCTGGGGGACTCTCTTGTGAGACGTTTTGAATATGAGAGGATCACTTGAGAGGTCCAGGACAGGTGTGACCTTGTTGGTTGGGTTTTCTGCAGAAAGGAAGAGATTTTGGCGTTTCAGGGCTGCTTTCAACCTGGTCAACTCAGGAGAGGTCTCAGGCCTCGGGGCTGTGAAACACTCCGTGATGTTTTGTGTTCCATAACGTTCGAAAGACGGGTGAAGCCCCCCCAACTCGAAACGAAAAAACGTGTCACAAGACCCTGAAAGGTACTCAGAAAGGTTATGTGTGGGAGACCTATACATACCCAAAACGCATATTTCGGTATGTATTTTGTATGTTTTCCCCAAACTGGAGAAAAACACGCTCGCATCTCAAACCCTGCATGATGTGCACACGGCTAAGCTGCCCAACGTTCAACAACCCCCCTGAACACATGGAACATGACGCCGTCATGGTGTGGCACCAGCCATATGCACCTTGGAGCCAAGCACTCTTGACATTGTCACACAGTCGTGCAAACCTCTAAATAGTCACCCTGGAGTTGATAGAATATCAAAACCAAGAACAACTCAGGAAGCTGCCTCATATAGATATATCATGATATATCATTATATGTCTACTGCCAGGTTGTAATAAAAAGGTCTGAAGGTGTTTTGGCCCCGAAAAAAACAACCGGGCGACTGATGGTTGACGAGGTCAGTCAAAGCCGCAAGCTGGCCTTCTGCGTCTCGAGCATTTCTTTGGCACCCACCTGTGTTCGGGAAAGGTGGAGGCAAACAGCTGTGAACGGTGTGGTGACGCTGGCTGAAGCTGGCTGAAGCAAGCTAGCCATGCTACCAGGCAAAAGCATGTCGCAAGGGTGGCAAGCACACTAGCTCGTATGTAAGTGGATCTTCTGCCATACCAAGAAGAACGGCACACCAACTATATACTAGAGAAGCAAAACACTAAAAATTCGTAGGTTGGTGGATGAAATATTGCTTTTTCAATTGAAGAAATGGAAAACATTGACTTTTGGGAAAACATGGGAAAACCACTGAAGAACAGCCCCTAGGTACTGCCCGTCAAGTTAGCTGATCTTTCGAAGAAAGGAACCGGCTGGTGTCACCGTTTTGGTGTCACCTGCAATAGGGCATGTATATATTATATACCTGGAACCCATTTGACCTCTGTTTTGATAGGAAAAAGAAACTTATTTTGGGTGGTGGGTGGTCCGAAAAAGGTGTCATTCAGGTTCTATAGGTATTTGGATATTTATATATGCACCATATAGACCCTATTTGACCCCCCTTGACCGACGCCGCCAGTCGTGGGCATGCGTCGTCGCATCAAGTCGCCCCCGGGCCGGATCCGTCACCGGGATCGGTCCGGTGGTTGTGGGACACCCCGGTCATCACGAGGTCTACGGGGCTGATAGACACCTCGGAGGCTGGTAGATATGGCTGTGTAGCTTATGAAAGAGACTTGAATAGTCGTCGCGGCTGGGCTGGGTAGACTGAGCCTGGTCCCTCGAAGGGTCGTGTAGGGGGCTATTTCGCTGAAGGCGTTTCGCTTTGAAAGGACACATCGACACGGAAACCGTTCGCCGATGTGGACCTGAGTGGTTCCGCTAAGCCGCGCTCTCAGCCTGTGAATTCTGTGGTTCCGAGAATCACCGTGGTCTTCATTCAACCCGACTATAGGGACCAATACAATCACCGATGGTCCAACGCCACGCACAGTGGCCTTGCGGCGCCCACCAGCAGTTTCCACGCTGCACACCTCACCGGAACACCTCACCTCACCTCATCGGGACTGGAGGAGTTACCATAAGAATAAGCATGCAAGCCTCATGGCGATGACCTCCAACCCAATAGCGAGCCTATATTACTCCGTAACGGGGTCATGGCCTCATGGAAGGAAATATTCCAGTTATCATGGATGGTCTGGGACAGGAAGATCGACTGAAACCCTTGAACTAAACGGCGCTGGCCAACGCTTGAGAAACGCCTCTCTCGAGGCGCAAACATCAGCTTTCATCTGGAACCACCCCTGAGGACAGTGATGGACATGTCTACAAGACCTAGACCTCCAAGTAGATAGAACAGTTGATCTCCAAGGGGACTGAATCATTGGCCCCTCCGAACTGGAGGCTATGATTGACCCTCCAGTTCCCAGGGGTGAAGGGACTCCTTCACCAAACCTTGACCGACTTTTCCGGGTTCATTCTGAGGGAACTGTTTCTATCCATTTGGAGACCACTACAATTCTACTAGGGATCCAGTCATACCGAACCTCAGGTTAGGTGATGTGTTCGACAGTGTTAGATTTTGGGCACCTTCTGAGAAGGTACGACTGGATCCCTGGGGATTGAAAGTGCTCTCGCCGAATGAAACATACAGTAGCTGTTTCATGTGCGGTCTTCTCCCCTTCTCAGGGACTGTGTTTGGGACGGCCAGGCCAACTGTGAGGGTCTAATCAAAGACGTGCTGGCTCGATTTGTGACTGGATGTCAACCTGTAGGAGCATCACTCTCTGAGAACTCGGCGAACGAAACATACACATCACTTCCCTCAGAATCATGCACCCTCAAAGGCGGCGTGGTTTGCTTCGCCCGCTGCTTTGGTTCGGGTCAAACCTGTCAGGGAGAGATTTGTTAGGGTGGCTGAATTCAGCAAACAATACCAACCAAAGGCCTCCCAGCATTGACATCCACAAGCAATGTCATTTTTGGAAACGCCCTAGGAAAACGGTCATATTGTCTGAATCTGAGCATCTACTTAGTCTGGATCAACTCGGCCACCATGATTCCGGCAAATGGGTGTTGAACAATAACGCTACTAGGGTTTCCTGGCATCGCTAGTAGCAAGAACGCTAGAATTCTTCGGATCTCTTCGGGTTGCTTGTGGCGGATTGTTCTTGATCCCGGCTGGTTCGTGCGGTTGTTAGTGCTCCGGAGCGAGGCCATAGAAACATCCGACTCCGGAGCACTCCACGGAACTGGGAGTTCTTTGTTCGTGCTACCACCCCATGTATTCCCTAGGGCTCCTGGCCCACCTCCTGAGGTTCGATGGGCCAGGGGTGGGTGCCAGGGGGGTCTAACCACCGAACCTGAGGATATGGTTGGAGCATGTTGGAGCCCTAGGGATTAGTCGTGTCTGGGAATAGTACGACACATCCAATCGCTGCACGCGTTCGACACGTCCAAAAGACTCGTATCTGAAGCAACCAGTCGTATCTGTACATTGAATCCCAGTCTGACTGGTAGGCCATACTATATCAATATGCCAATCCCAGTAGGAGTGCCACTTGGCATGGTCCGAATCTTTGGAACCACAAAGATCGCCCGCAGATTCTCCGACGCCACACCACTGGGACGCCACGCCGCATCCCCTCCATGGATGGAGGGGTTCTGCCGAGGGTTTCGGAAGGAACCTGCCCCAAATCGGTCTCGGATGGATTGAAAGTCACAGTGGGATGGTGGGGGGGGGTACATGAACTCAACGTACTACTCAACGTTCCTGTATGTTGTATACTGTGGTGACTCATATAGAAAAGTGGATGATGGGAATACCCCGGCATCGGACAAGTCGCATGCATTGGTGGACAAACAACATGAACAACACCATATGCTTGTGGTAGACACATTGTAGTCTACAGGGCCAAGACATGTAGTTCCATTGTTTGTTGGAGATAGTCTATGACAGTCCCCAAACATTTAGGGCCCTACATGGCCCTAAGTTCAACCTCATCCGGGGTTGGACAGTTCATGGTGATCCATGTTCATCCCTGCTATGACCTGGGGTCTAGATTTGGACTCCCATGACAACCCAATTGCCAAACAAATATTTATAGAAAAAGTACTGGATTGTATTCTCCAACAACCAGAAGGACGATGAATGACGTTTGTCTTTTTTTGCCATTGCTCAGCTAACTGAGGGTCTTAGCTTGCTAGCTACAACCAAACTGACGTATGTCTATGTACAAACCCTCAACTGAAATGATCAATGATCACCAGCCAGGTTGATCGTGTCTTTGTTTCTGACATGACTAAGCAATGTTTTCACCAGGGTACCTTTCACCCAACCTCCTTCACACAACCTCCTCAAAAATAGAGAGACCCCCAAAGGCCTTCTCTGGAAGACGGGAAATAGACCAGTCTGCCATAGTCTGCTCATGGGTTATGGGTCTCCCTATCAGTATTGAAATACACAGCCAGACCAGTCTCCCATCCCAAACCGTCCCTGTTTGTGCTGCCCGGCAGTAGGTCAAGTGCGACCGCAAATGCGGCCTAGGACACGACACCCGGGCAGCTCAGGTGTAAGTCATCTACCCTGCCCTGTCCAGCCCAATCTTCTAAAGGACCATATTATTCTAGTTCAAGTAGGTCAGCTTTAACTCTTCAAAGATATCCATATCAAAGCTGCGGATGGATGTCAAATGCTAATTCTTTCCAGGAACGCGGCTCACCAGAACGCTGGATGTTTTCCACCTTCGACGTCTTAAAGCTCGCTGGATAGGGCTGATAGGGCTGGATGAAGAGCTGACCATCTGAGATCGTCTGTTTCTTTCCATTCCCAGACTCGATGCTCCGTGCAAAAATGACCTACCAAAACCATTAAAGGAAAACCACCCAAAGGCACGAAGCCCTGTCCGCACCACGTTTGCATTGGAAGCCACCGAGACTCTCCGTGACACCCACAATGCAGCACAAGACAAGGCCCACATCACAACACACATGATGCTTATCATGTTCGATGTTGCAACTAAATCCAAACGGTTTTACACCGTGTTTCCAATAATTATCGAAGACTGTTGAAAAGGATCCGAACACAACACCGGAAACACCACGGAAAACAACAGCAACAGCAACAACAGTGACAACAACCACAACCACAACAACCGCACGTGTCAACGCGCGCGACCACCCTCATGCGTTGTGGGTGCCACGCGTGCCATGCCAATCCGATGCCCAGCGGCCAAAAGCTTCGACAACCCAGTTGTGGCTCGACACAGCGAGCGACGCTCTCCTGTGGGAGGTGCAGTTGCATGGAGGTTTTGCCCTACGCCTGGATTCCCGGTCCCTACAACATCCAGGACCATCCCGAATCAAAGCTCCAACGCAACAAACCGACCCTTCGACCGACGGTTCTCAGCCTCTCAGCCTCTCAGCTCTGTTCGACCATCCCCAATGACCGCACGGCACAAGTGCATGAATTCCGAAGGATTTTGGTGGGACGTTGTGGGCATTTGTGGGCTGGGTCTCACGAAAGGCGTGCCGAGGTATAGGCGTACCGCCTATACCATCCTATACGATCTCGCGCGCTCTCAAATCCTCCGTGAAACGTGGATTGAGCGCGGTGCTCGACCACAGGTCGATGCAACGAGAGTTTCCCCGATGCAAAAGAGAGTTCACAAATCACACAAGAGGATGCGCCAAGAGTCAATCTCTCGGCCAGCACCAAGTTCAAACACTTTCACCAGCTGGATCCTTTCAGGATCAGACATCCAAGGAGCTGCACAATCAATGCAACCTTGGGGAAGAACTCTTCCACAGGAACGAGGCTTTGTCGAATGGAAAAGCCCCGGGAAGGCTTGAAGTGTATCCTGCTTCGACAAAAATAGCATGGCTTCACGCATCAACTTGTAAATTTCATACAGTGATAGGATCTGCTGGTCTCCTTCAAAGCGAAAATTCCTTTGGTGAAAAAGGAGTGCAAGCTCACAAAATGAAATGGATTGATCATCAGCAGTACACCATCTCAGCTGTCGAAGGAAACTGACAATTTGATTCCAATCGTACGAAGTGCCATGCCACTTGGCAGGTGTGGGAATTGCGGTGGGAATCTTGGGTTTCCACTTGTAGCCACTGCAAGAGATTCCCCATGGCCAGTGCGGAAAGCGCATCTGACATTCAGCCGGAGAAAGAACTGGATCTGAGTCAACAACTTCACTTTGCTCATGCGTAGGCGGTGCCTCTGGCGTGGGCAAAGCCGCATGGAGTTCAATGAGCCACTTTTGGTGGAGTTCAATGACCTGTTCTGCTTCACGTTGGACCTGACAATTGACAGGCGACAGTTTTTGTGCCAGGGTCTTCGCTGTTCTATCACAGAGGCGGTTGTTGAGAATATGCTCGGTTGTGGTGGACTTACAACGTGCAAGCTCTTCGGTCAACATGGAATCAGGGACGTTCTCGAAGCAAATAGCTGGTATCCATCGTGCCGAAAAAGGGGGGGATCCATCCACTGCGACCTATGCAGTTGTCAATGATCAACGAGAGGTTGTCAAACAGGGTCTTGTCACCCACTGGGCTTTATCAGCTTATGCTGCTGAGGCCTGGGCCATCATTTCTACCTGTATTACTGCGTCTACACGCCTGGAAATTTTTTCTGATTGTGAAACAGCCGTCCACCATGCCAATATTGTTTTTGCTGGTGGCACAATCCCACCAACCTGGGCCTGCCAGGAATGGTGGCTTCGACTTGCACAGATTGTTTCCTTGCGTAGTGGGGATCGTGCACTAGCGAGCCATCAGTCCAGAGCCGCCTGCAAGAATAGGCATCAAAGCATTCAGGAACCTGCAAATCAGATGCCAACGAGAACTGCAATCTTCTTTTGGCAATAAATTGCGGATGTTCGATATGGCCGAGCAGGGCAAAATTTCTTCCAAGTTCGTCTCCTCGTGGTTTGCCGAGCAGGCTATGAGCTTCCTCACAATGGAACACCAGGTGAGCGAGAGACTCCTTTTCCTTACCACAGAATCTGCAAAAGGGATGCGCAATCCATCCCGTGGCCGCTAACCGGTCATTTGTGAGGGTACATCAAACTAGTACTGACTCAAGGCGGTGTTTGCTAGAGACACCCCAAGCTTCTTGCACGACTGGGAGTTTATGAAGAAGCGCAGTGGTCTGTTGGAAATCAAAGATCCTGCTTGTCGAAAAGAAATCCTTTCTAGACCGGCAGTTGGTCAGTTGATAACATTCCTGGCAAGATTCTGAAGGACTTTATTGGCTTCTCTGGCAGTAACAACGAAAATAGAAACAGGCTGGGATCAATGAAAGGACAACCGAAGCTCTTGATCAATGATTAACTCAAGGCACTGTGCCGCAGATTGGAGCCTGCTTGCCAGCGAGTGGCTACCGGGATTGTTGAGCCAAGTCCTCCTCAGCATGTCATGCGTGTGCGGCATGGATTGACACATCCGCAAAACTTCAAGTATGGTACACACCGCGCATGCTATTTTGGGGTCAGTACGATGCGGCTTGGCAAGAACAGCTTGTAATAGACTTCGGGATCTCCACTTAGGCCTACCGAACCAAAGTGCCCTCGCAATGGCATTTTGGATGGAGTTCATGGCAGCCTGCGGGATTTTGGAAATATGCGCACCAAAAGCAATCTGGGGAATGATCTTTGCCCCAATGAGAAAGACTTTTGTTTGTTGTGGGAGCGGCAAAGCGGCGATGTTATCAGTATCGGCTAAAACCTTTTTCAAGCGTTTCTCATCAAAGCAAAATGCATCACGGTCCGAAGTGTACATTTTTGTGCCCAAGGGGCCCAAAACCTCAATTTCAAGCGCAATTGGAAAGTCCGGGCAGAAAGCTTTTGCACTTTTCCGACAAGCTGATGTGGTCGCCCACAGGGAAGACTTACCTGTATTGAGCTTTTGACCCACAAGCCTATCCCATACCTTGGTGACTTCAATAGCCTTCTGGAGATATTCAATGTGTTCAAGTTTGGCCCACATGTATGCGTCATCGATGTATGTCCGAACCCAAATGTGTGGTAAGTGTTCGAGGAGATGGAACCATACCTTGTTGTAGGCATTCATCGCTAGAAGCGAGAATGAGCATCCCTGTGCAACGCCGTTGGCTGGCGTAGTGGCAATGGGAGAGACCCATTTACGATAAGAAAGATGTCGGTGTAGCCCCTGGTAAAGTTTGAGGAACACACCAACAATTGCTTTCGGGATGCCGAAAGCCAGAAAGAGGGCAGCAGCAAATGATGGGACAATGCGATCGAATGCTTTGGCTTTATCGAGTTTAACGCCGACAAGGGTCACATGATCTTGCTTGGCACAATCAATCTGCAGGCGCATGTCATTGTAGAGGGCTGACATGTAGCGCCCATGAATGCCGCCAAGAATGGCTTGGGGCATAGTGTCATGCTGCCATTGCTGGAGCTGGGCATATCTACTTCCGGTGTATGCTAATAACAGTGCTGGAAGGACTGTTATAAGGCGTTTGTTCATCGGGGAAGCGGGGCCCGGCTTGTTCAGGATGACCTGTTTAGCGCAGACTAATGCTTTAGGCAGGGGGAGACCCTCACGTTCCACCAGGCTAAAGAACAAGGCGACCGGCTCCAAGTCATCAGGGGTGAATGTCTGCAGTTCAAGAGTGCGCCATCCATCGAACCCCGGGGCTGCCTGAGCTTTTCTTTTCTGAAGGTTTTGACGAAGGTCTTGTCCAGTGATCATTGGGAGCTCAACAGGGGAGTGTTTATCGGCAATGTACGGCGGGGTGTTCACAGAGAGCGTTGACCCCAAAGACATCGTCCCAGGCATAGTTGAGGTATGAAAGGGCCTCACTTGGCTGATAGATGACATCCCCGGAATCGTTCACAACCAAATTTGGGGGCTCATCTTGCTGCTTATTTTTGAGGTGTTGGAAGATGTAATAACACCCGGAGGTGGCTGAGTCCTTAATGCGCTTCTTCCATCGACGGATACGGTCGAGCCTAATTTGGGAATCGTTTGTAACGAGAGACAAATAAACTTCGACAAGACTGGGAAATGCCGGGTTGTTCCATCCAACAGGGGCAGAGAAGTCCCTCAAGTTCCAATAGGCTTTAATCGCCGTCCGTTTAGTCTGAAAGCAATCTTGGTCAGTCCCCGCAGGTCGCGACAGGCGTGTATGTAGTTCTTGTAATCTACCTATCAGTTTGGCAAGCTTCGAGCTTTTGGCTGTGGCGGCACATCGAGACAGCAACTGCTTCGGTGCAACTCGTTTCGAAACAAAGGTGGGCGCAGAGGCCCGTTTCTTTGGCCCAGATCCCCAGGAAGCCCCTTTGGCAATGATTGAGTCCTGCAGGAATTCGTTGACTATTGTCCACTTATCGTCAACATTCGTGGCATTGTCAAAGGTCTCTTGGAAGGTGGAGTGCCAACGATTGCAGGAATCGAAACCACCCTGGTGAGGGCCATGTTTACTTTAGATCAAAGCCAGCGAATTTAAAATGGACATAACCGATCTCTTCGAGGGAAACCCAATTGAAGGTCAATCTAATAGGGCGATGCTGTCTACCGAATTGCTGAATGACTTCTGCGGAAGAAAGCGCGGCAAACGCAGTACCATTCACAAGAACAGCATCGATCGAGGTACACCCGTCCCCCGGTCCAGAAAAGCACCCATCATTGGAAAAGGTGAGTGGCCTGGTGACCTCACCAAGGTCGTCAGTTTCGGCAATCGGATCAACCCAAGACTGAAAATTCAAGGCATTGGCGAAAGCAGGATAAGATTCGGGGGACGCCTGCGTGTCACCCGCAATGATGACCGGGATCTGACCATATTGACTGACCATGGTAAGGGTGTCATCAGACAGACAGTTGTTCTCTTGGTGAATCTTAGCATCTTGGGAGGCCCCAGTTTGTGCATAGACAGAACACACCAAAGCGGAGCGGTGGGGGGAAATCTGACACCAGGCAAAAGCTACCCTTCGAGTTTTATGAAGCTTATCAAACAAGCCAGTGTGATCATGACAAGCACGAAATGGCTGAATAATCGAATCAGGGCCCGCCACCAAGGTCCCACCGCAGGGTGTCTTATTGGTGCCAGTCTTGTGCCAAACACAAGGTAGAAGGGCTCCTAAACACGGAGTCCATCCTTTTGTCTCAAAGTTCTTGGTGGCAGAACGGACATTGTTTTTCGCTACTCTAGTCTCCTGAAGACAGATCACATCGGCGTCCCAAGTCTTCCACAGCGGGTTCGAAACAATGGAACCAATGTTCGCAGAAACAAGACTCATCTTGGGTGGAGGGGCCGGTCCCTCACCCGGATAACCCAAAGTGGCATCGAAGGACCGAAGTGTGTAGATCCACAACGGGACATGTGACCAAACACAGAGCCAGCGAGCTGCAGAACTTTTTGCGGCAAAGTCAAGTTGGTACATCCAACTACTATGTGGATAGGAACTCTCATCGCATTGTAAAAGCAGGCCACCCCGATGCAAATGAAAAGGAAAAACAGGAAGGCAGACGAAGTCCAGCCAGAACATCCACAAACACGACAGAAGCATCAGGCTCAGGGCCCCAAGCAGCGATGCGTTAACAGCGGGACAGCGATGTGGGCATTTTGCATCGCACAAAGCAAAATCCACGCAAACCCCACCGACGGTGAATGAAGGACATGGAGAAACCACAAAAGCAGGGGCCTCAATGACATCGAAACTCGACAAAGAAACGTGGTAAACCACCGACAAACAAAAGCACGAAGTCCATCGAAAGTCCAAAATCGAGGCCCCTGCTGGGGCATGTCATGAGCTTTTCTGCGCTTTGGGTGGCGGGGTCTCGCCAGTGGCATTTCTTGCACGCTGAACGGTGTGTGCAAGCAATTGGCGTAGCGAATCTTGGATGTCGCCAAAACGAGAGTCAACCTTTGATTCAAAGGTGCTTTGGTGTGCCTCAAGTCGATCGAATTCTCCTCAAGCTTGTCGATCCTTGGATCAGAGGTCGGAGGAGGAGGCCCTTGTGACGAGGAAGGCCATGCATTGATGACTTGCTTCTTGGATTTGCCTTTCGTCTGGCCCTTCCCACCTTTGGTGTCTGTTGTCACCAGCCAGATGCGCACTCCTCCAATGCGGAAAGTACGAAGAGGAATCACTGCAAGTTTCAAAGCTTTCAGAGTGGAGGATACCACATGTTCAGCAGCAGTTGCTGCTGGCCATCCAGCTAACTGAAGCGAAATCTTCGGAACGACGTGGATGTTGTCTTTGTTGATCCTCGTATCGGTGGCAAGGAGCTGGCTTCGAGCGGCAGTGATTTTCGAGATCCAGATTCTAGGTGCCAGTCCTCTCTTTGTCATCACTACTCCAGCGAGGCCTTCAACATCCTGAATGGCAATCTTCATTCGCTGGTGTTCTTGAAGAGTAGGAGGCCAGAACCTCGGCAAGACTGTGGTATCAGTGCTGCTCTTTCCCCTCTCAAGGAAGTCTCTTGCCAGCAGTGGTGTCTGTCCGCTTGCTTCAAGAATTTTGGTCCGCTGGGCAAAGGGAGCCTTGGCTATGACCTGAAGCATCTGATCAGGTTTCGCGCCGCCCGGAAATCGGGTGGTCCGGAAACCATATAGTGTGACAGCATCAGTAAGAGCCTGGTCGATCTCTTGCAGCATGCTGCGGAAACTCTGGATGGGGTTCTCACGAAAATGGTCAAAGTCCGACTTGGTAGTGATCCTGCAGTCAACCTCCAGAACGATCTCACAGACTGCTGCTGCTGTGAGTTTCACCACTGGTTCAGGCAATTTGAAGGTCGCTTTTCCCTTGATGACGATCATGTAGATCAGACGTTTCTACGCCAGTTTTGCCATCGGATCATCAACACTGATTTCGCGGGCCTTCCAGGCGGTCACTGATGTGCTTCAAGAGGTTGTGGTCACCTGCAGGGATGATGGCGACGAGGTCGCCATTGACCGAGCTTTTCATGACTTCTGGAAGGTTGCTCTTCGTGGTGAAGACCACACCTCCCCTGGTTGGTGTAATCTGGAGCCTGTGGGTCTGTGTCAATGGCTTGTTGTCAGATCCAAAGAATGGAAGTGGTGTCTGCAACTGGAGATCCTCCCGCCGGGATTGGGCCGGTCTGGGGGGTTTGGGCTTCCACGGGTCCCATGCGACCCAGGGATCAGAGCTATCCTTGAGATCAGAGCCACTTGCCGTTGTTGGTCCTGGATGCCCTGGTTTGTGCTTCTTGTTTTCATCGGACTGCATAGTGACATCATGATTGCCCATACCAGCAGCAATGTAAGCATCAGGAAATCGATTCTCAATCACTCGCAGCAAAAACCCATCTCTCGTGTGCCTTGCGAATTCCCTGAGGCCATCATTGGCAAGTGCTCCAAGCCAGACATTAGTGGCATCCTCCTGGACTTGTTGGATTGTATCCGACCAGGGGGTCACTGCGGCCGAACCTGTCGTTCTGTGATAGGGATTTGCCCTGCATCAAGACGTCGGAAAATCTGCTGAAGTAGTTGGTATCCACACAAGTGCTGCGGGCTGTTCTGGTCAATGAAGACAAATTGCAGCGTGGTTCTGTCAATTCGAGCAATGTGGACCCAGTGGTCAAACAATGGTCGCAATGTAGTTCGAAGATCGACAGGAACCGTGGCACCCACATGCGACAGGTGTGACACACTGGTCAAGATGAAGGCTTCAATCATAATCCAGTGGTTGTTGACGACAATGAACCAAATGATGTGACCAAAGGCCGGATATTCAGGAACCAATCCATTCAAAAAGGTCAGAGTCTCATGCTGTATCGACCACACGGCTGGAGCACAAAAGAGTGTATCAGTGCTGAGAGCCCTCGGACCTTCCAAAGTGTAGTCCATCTCATCAGTGGCAAGCCAGCCACTGTAAGTGAGGAAGTGTTCGAGTCTGGTTTGAATCCGCTGGCATCGCCGAGTGTCAGGATCATCCGGTGGAACAATGGGTGTGAGCGCAGTCCCAACGTTCGCCCTGACAGGGATGCGGACCTGTAGTGATGTTGGCACAACTGGTTGCCCAAGGTTCTGGTCACGAGCAAACTTGAGGAGGGAGTTGTAGCGAAGGCGGTGTGCCATGGCTCCAACTGGTGGTGAAATACCAGCCCGATGCAAATCTTCAACTGAACTGCGCAACGCATCATTGATATCTTGCCTTTGGTGGCCATTGACAGTATGGTGAGGATCATCATAATTCAACTGCGCATGATGGCCTCCTCTGGAAAACCAACGCATCAGTAAATTCCATCCACATAAATGCTCTTGGAAGTGCTCTGGTGCGATGTGAACTTGCAGCCGGTGTGGAGCAATATCCAAAAGCCTTGCAACGATAAATACGATGCGGGTTTGCAAGTCATGCTGGATTTGCACCAGAGTGATGGTTGTCTGATCACCACGCTTCTCAATTTCAACAGCTCCCCAGTGTGAACGCACCAGGACTGGGAGAATAGTGAGCGAATTGTTGTAGATCATGACTTCTCCAAAGTTGGTCTCTTCAAATTCACTCTGGTCAATATCCCAAAGCACCGGTGCGGAGAACTTGATTTCTTCTTGCAGCCACATCAAAAGCTGTGTGCATTGATACATCTCGTCCGTGGTCAACCAGCCGTGGG
The DNA here is from genome assembly GCA_963970005.1 of Durusdinium trenchii. Taxonomy (NCBI): domain Eukaryota; class Dinophyceae; order Suessiales; family Symbiodiniaceae; genus Durusdinium; species Durusdinium trenchii. The sequence goes on along the minus strand of CAXAMN010023917.1, from coordinate 2,216,322 downwards.
TATTGACAGTGAACTCAATGCGGCGCTCGAAGTTCTCCCCTGCTGGGAGAAATGGTGGTGGTCCAGAGTACTGATGATGACCACCAGCATGAATGGCTGGCGATTTCTGGCATAGCACAACATCTCCAGGAGGCAAATGTGTCTCCCGCAGCAGCATCAGAGAAGATCTGCACAACTGATGTGGGTGAGCCATCAAGTTCAAACTGCATCTTTTTCCCCGTGTTGTGAGGAATCAAAATGGTTCGGACTGTGTCCCAAACTTCATTCTCAATTGCTGCAAAGATCACAGTCTCCTGTCGCAACGTCTCATGCGGTCCAAAAGCAGCAAACATAAACTGTGGCATGCTTGTTGCAAGAACGATATTGGATCTGTCAGCAAGGATCATCCGACATCCATCCCCAGCTGTTGTGCGTCTTGAGATTGCAGTCTTGTACCCGGATTGCACAGCCAGAAAAATGACTTGTTGTCCTCCATCGGTGCCGTCATCTTGCAGTGTTTCGATGACAGGTTGCACCTCCTGAAACCAACTGCTGCCAAGGTAATCATCAAGGTCGTGTTGTGTACTGGCACTGGCAATGGGATGCTGCTCCACATCGAAAGGGAGAGTGGGTGAGATTTCGACGACCTCAGTACGAGCGAGTGAAGGCTCACAAACAGTGATTCGGCAATGGCCTACCTTACAAAGACCAAGATAGACAGTCCAGTCCTGTTCGAAAGCAGTCAGATGGCTCACAGACTGCAGCATACTGGTTTTGGCTTCTGGATTGACGATGGCAATCTGTCGGATCAAGTCCTGAGGACCGGTGACAAAATGTTCGAAAATGCGAGTGCCTGGAGTGGAACCAGACAAGTGCACCCGGAACTCAAGGCCTAGTAAGGAACCAACCGCAAGACATTGGGGGTCATTAGACGAAACCTGTGGTTCACCCAGTTGAATCCACTTCACCAATTGGTGCGTGGGCACAAAACGAATGAAATCACCTTGGCAGAACACAGCTGTGTTGTGAGCTGTGAGACGGTCTTGCCATGCTTGCCGGACCAATTGCAATGGGTCGAACGGTTCAGGCAGTATGGCCTAAAAACCAATGGCTAACGCCAAAATGCTATGCAGAACCGAAATGGCATTGCCCAGGACGTGAAACGCCTGTTGGATCTTGGTCGGAAGCACGATGTCCTCAGTGGCACCAAGCAGAGAAACAAAGAGCCCTGGGGGAAGAAATGAAAATCCCTCCGGTCCATTGTGCAAAACTGCGAAAATGCCTTTGGCATGTAGATGCTGCTTGGAGAGCATATGCTGTCTGGAGTATGAGGCACACAGTGTTGGAAGGGGTTCGGCCCCCCCTCCGGAACGCGGCTCCAAAGTCCTTGATTCCCCGTTTGGGGCACTGCAGCAACCTTGGCTCGCTTGGCAGGCGGCAAGTATGCTGCATCATTGTAAAACTTGCACTCAGACGGACTAAGCTTGAGCTGAGTCTTCCACACCGAGGGAATGGGCAGTTCATGCTTTAGATCATGCCAGATCGTTCTGGTAACAACCGAAGGCTGAATGGTAAAGCCAAAAGGTCGTGCATGGCAATCAAACCTAATCCAACCCCCAAGCCAACGCGTGCGAACATGATTGGACAGCTGATGATAGTGGGTGGCCTGCGACCATGTGAGGGTATAGCCAAGCTGCTTGGCATACGCAAGAACCAAAGGAAAATGCTCATGCTTCAAAATTTCATCCGAGCACTCTGCAGCGATCACCGTCGGTTGCAGTGCTGCTGCAATTTGAAGTGCTTCAATACATGCAAACCCATTATCGTCTCCGAGTCCAGCAGATTTCCCCCCCTGCTCCACGATTGGCAGGGGGGACTCATGGTAACAATGAGGTTGGTCTGAATTCGGACGATGTTCAACAGGGTGAAGTCATGAACTCTTCCATGAAGTCCCACCTTAGCAGCTGGTGTCCACTCAGTAGTGTACGCAAGTGGCAAACACCGGAAGGGGGTGGCATTCTTCAAGGACCACAACTGCATAATGAGCTCATCGGAATCCAAGAAAAACTCTTGCCCACACGCTAAGGCTTCGTGTCGGCCACATATTCGATCAAAGCCTGACTCCAGCCTGAAAATCCTCCAGAGAAAAGGTGGACCGCATTCCAGGACATGTGTGTGCAGAGTTCTGGCCTATACGAAATCGTCGCATCTTTGATCCAAATCTCTTTCTCAAACACTTGTTTCTGAAGGAGCCCAGTGCAAACAATCTGTACGCCTGGGGACAGACAAATCGATCGCTTTGCCGGTTCCTGCATATGGATCGTCAGGGGCATCTCCTGGTCACAGCTCATCTCAAAACCCTGACCTGGCCGGAATGGAAGGGCAGCAACCGAGATCCAGTCAGATCCCACATCAAACACATTTCCAACACAAGTGATCCTGTCCCCGAGGTGGAGCAAGACTGACGACGCTTGCAATCCATGGAACAGTCCCTTGACTTCGGATCGCAGTGGATCTAGGAGAACCTGATCAGCAAGGCCGAGGGCGGCCTTCACATCCATGGCTTCGGAAACAAACCAAGAACACAAGGGTGCGTGCCCTGGGGAGCACGCTTTTCGACACTCCCCACTCCCGTTGTGGGAGTCAAGGAGCCCTCGGGTCCCGTGGCCCTGAGCTTTCAGGCTTTGGGCCTCGCAGCTAATGCAGTAAGTGTTGAACCACCAATCGCACAAACAACGGACGCAGCAGGCCCAATGCTGTCGTCAGACACAGACAGCAGAGACACATCAGACCTCGATTGGACTCTGACAGGTTGAATATTCGTAGACCGTCTTGATTGGCCAAGTGAACTGATATCGCCAGGCTTCGAGCTCGCAAAGCCGATCACCTTCGCTCGTTCTGACAACGTTCCACTTGAGCTGGTACCGCCTGTGTCGGCTCCTACATCACCAACGAGGGATAGGTACGCTTTTTCACGTGCTTTGGATGCCATTGTCACGAGTCTGTGCGTCTCGACAATGCGCCAGCGGTCGGTGTTCGCCCTTTGGCCCATCTGGCAAGTGGACGTGGTGCTGCTTCTTTTGTTGCAGTTGTTCCACGTCTTCCTCTAGGTACTGCTGTTTCCAAGCCGCCGGAGTCATCTCTGCATCCATCTGGTACGTCGGCCTGGTGAGCATCAGCAACGAATTCTTGTACTCGGGCCACTCTGCCTCCACTTCTTCTTTGTCCTGCTGCCAGGCCTCCGGGTTCGTGTAGACCGTCCGGCGGACGTGGGCCGAGTAGGCCGTACTTTCTCAGCATGTCCAATCTCTCGGACGCCTGTAGCTTGAGGATCTCTTTCAAAAGAGTTGGGACTTTACGGACAGTTGTGCTCGACCAAACGGCCATGTTCCACAACTCCCAACCCACTGGGGACCAGTATAGTCGAACTGGGGTTCTTCAACCCTTTGTCGGTTGCAACGTCGGGTCTTGGCTGTTCGGGATTGCTTCAAAGGACTCCGAGATGCGTACCTGGAGTCTTTTCAACGTACAGTGGGTCACATGACCTGGTTTAAAAAGAAAACAGGTACATGCATACCCAACTTCCGAGGTCTTTTGTTATTTTTGTCGTGACATCACAATGTAGGTGAAAGAGAAGAACTTGGGCAACAAACCATGCCCTAGCCTTCTTACAGACCATTTAAGAGAAAGGCGGTCCAAACCCAGGTCCTAACCACTCGAAAGCTCAAACCCAAGCCCCCTAGAAACCCCAGCAAGAGTAGTTCTATAGTGTTTTTGTATGATCAACTCCAGTGAGGCTCTTGACCTGTATAGCGCTCCCAAGTCCGCCTAATGTGCATTGGCCGGGTTGGGCACAACTAGAGCTTTCAACGGCACTTCCAAGACCACAAGTAACCAGCTTTCCAAGTCTGCTTGCAAGTGTGCTTTTTGAAAAAGCCCAAGCGAGCAGAAATGGCGCTGCCCTGTTGTGAGGTAGGGCACAAAAAAGATGAACAGAATGCCAACAGTCTGCACTGGTTGGAGGATTGGTTTGATCAAGGCAGTGAGGGTGCTGAAAAAAGGAAGTGTGGATTGCAAGAGAGGTTCTAGCGACCTGAAGAGGACCCGGTCACCTTGGGATAGTCTTTGGGATATACCGGTCCCACGAGCCAAGTTCTAAGTTTGACCAAGTTACGACATTCTTTCTTAATCTGCCTGGGGTGGGCATGGAGGCATGGACGTCCACCAAAACGGTGAAGGCACTTGATTTATTGGTGGTGGTGGTGGTGGTGGTGGACAAAGACCATGAACACATAGATGTCACACATGAACTTGGTCTCTGCTGTTCGTACTTCCAGATTTAAACATTGCAGGTGGTAACCGCTCTTATAATGGAGTGCCCCTAGTGGGAGCCTTCTTGGGTACCTCTATTCAGAGCGGTAACAGGGCAGAAACGAATCACACCTGTGCAGTTCTTCCCGCAGGCCGCTGCGGTCGCCACCCCGGTCAGAATCACCATGCTGCACTGGGTGCAAGGAAGCGTGTTGAGACCATCACTATATAGTAATTACATACCGACAAAAAAAAGCATACAATGTGATTGCATCCCTCTACGTACATCAAACGATTGTGATGGAAGTTATCTTTCACCTGTGATGGCGTCTCCTGTCGCAAAAGCAAGTCGCCCACCGGCAGCTGGTAGAGAGGAGCCTGAAGTGGCTGGAGAGGGGGCTGAAACTTTGCACCGTTTGCTGAGCCCCCAAAAGGAGAAACACAACCAATAGAAAACCCCTGATTTTGTGAATCAGAAACACGGTCAACAACATGGAACAAAACATGGAATTGTCCTATTTCGTTGCTGTTCCACTTTCATCTTTGCTGCATTTCAGGCCGAACCAGCTTTTCAACCTATGCCTTGCCAGCCCTAACGAATGCGGCAAATCTGACCATGATTGTTTTTTCTTGCAATGGTTCCAACCCCTCACCAAACCAAGATTCTTTGAGGGAGAGATAGGAAGAGGAGAGTATGGAAGCAATTGTCACGAAACCTGACCTCTGTTGCTCCATCTGCGTTCACCGCATCAAAAATTATCCAAACAGGTTACATTGCAGCGCTGTGACTGCATGACAAAGGCATAGGATGAACCCAATCTGTTTCGCTGGTTCATAGAAGGATTTGTACACATATGATCAAGTGGTTCTTTATGGTTCTTCCACACATGACTTTGCAGGTACAACCACTGACCAAGCTCTTCCATCTATCAAGCCACTTTTGAAGAGCTCTGCTGAGCTCAGAACGCAAAAAACGGTCTGAGCTTTCAGCAAGCTAAACGGTCTTCTATAGGGATCTCTGTCAAGCTCGGAACATCCTTTGAAGCACTTTCGACAACTCATGCCTCAGTCATAGCAACCAGTACCTGCGGCAGTTGAAGTTGTAAATCAGGCCAAGCAGCTTGGGACCCCTTTCATGTCGCAACAATATAGGATTGGTATGGATTGGTGGAAAATAATCTTGAACTAGGCCCATGCGCCGCATCCGCAATGCCGCATGCGCCGTGGCAAAGAAATAAGGGGTAAACGGGAGTTTGCCTGACAGGTCAAACACCACGTCAACCCATGAGAGGTTAGGTCGGGCACCTATGCCTTTCTTAAAAGGTCGACCGATCACCCTGAACTCTCCAGGTATAATGTGTTCGGTATATTCCATTACCCAAACCCAATGAATACGCATTTACCGACTATATACTGGCATTGGGACACAACTGCAAATGTGTTCTTCTCGCATCTTCTGCAATTACACCCTTGCAAACTAACATACAGAAACTGAAAACCACTGATCTTGTAGAAGAAAATTATCTTCCCAGGGTCTAGTTTCAGGATGTTTCAGGTTCTATGTCAGTCAACTAGGCCAATTTCAGCTTAAAACCAGAAGTGCTTCGCCAAGAAGTACCACTTGGCCAACTCGCACGTGTGGATCAATTGGTTAACCATGTTCCATGTTCTTCGTCTGCGATGGGTTTCGTCTGTTCGAAGCTCACCAAGGCTGTCACACCATGGACGACGCTGGCACCTCTGGACGCAAGCACTGCGGCATGCCACGACCTCCGGAGACAGACCGTGGGAGACGCCAGCGGGTTGGGTGGGGATCCAAAAGGAAATGGAAGTCGAAAACCATCCGGATGTATCGCAACGGAAATGGGTGGGCGGTGTAACTATATATATGATCCACCTACATTCACCAACCCAAACCACCCAAGGTAGGCCATATTTGCGCCATCATGGATCGTCTGGGTATGATGTAGAAAGACGCAAACATCTTGTCAAAAGTCTGGTTGTGTCGGTGATGCTCGCCATCGGTTTCGCAGGATGTCCAAACGCCATGAGGTCAGGAAATCATTGAGTCTGCAATTGGGAGTGGGTTGGGGTGGCCTCCGTCGCTCCGAATGGATACCCTTTTCGGTGGCCCTGGCGACCTGAGCCGGAGCAGCTATAAGACAAACACAGGGGTGCCTCATGGTCGAAAACTAGGTATACGGTATATCCCCTTACCGGCAATTAAAAGCGGATGATGATGATTCGTGATTAGTAAAGGCCTTTCTCAAAAATCGTGATATGTGTTCTATCGACTGTTACCGGAAATGGGCTACATGCACTCTACTGGAACACTACTCCCCGGAGAACAACAGGCTGCACCGCAGGCCGCTGGAGGCTCCACGTTCACAGTTTAGCATATTGTTTATAGTTTCAGATAGTTTCAGAGTACAATCGCAATTTTGCTGATATCGACCCCCCATCTAGAAGACATCTAGAAGACATCTTGGGGGTTGTGCCATCTGAGTACTCTGAAAACAATGTATATCATCGATGCAAAAATGGGGTCTAGCCTTATCCCAAGTTGGGTGCGAGTTTTTCGGAGGTCTCAGATTTTGCTGGTTGTGTTCTTTCCGATTATGCCGTTTTAGGACCTACGAAACTGTATCGTTTGTCTCGTTCCTTTCTCAGGTTGCCAACGTTTAGCCCATGACAGAAAACAACGTTTTAAGACACATATCGCATAAACCAACAAAGGTTGAAGAACCCTATAGGCTATCCCATAGGTACCACAAAAAATAGGGTCCACCTTCAGGATTTTTCAGGTCATTTCAGGTCATGTGCGGCCATGCCCGAAACCTAAAGAGACGCGCCCTGTACACACCAGGTTCCCCCGGACTCTTGCGGCAGCCCCGAACCCACTCATGCTGGATTTCTCAGCCCGGGCATCCCGAGCTGGTCAGTTGTGTGAAGGCAGGCGTTGGAAGGGCGGACGCGAGTTCACCCAGGCGAGCCCTGAACGCCGAGCACGCCGGGTGTGGAAGGGGCGGGACCGCAGGAAGGGATGGACGGGTTGTTTCAAAACGTTTCAAATTCCTAAGGCAAAACGTCCAAAATGCGATTTGACATGTCCCCACTCACTTGGGCTGATGGAAGTTGGGGCCTGACTTCTGTTTTGGTGCCTGCCACGAAATCTGCCAACGAGCCACATTGTCCAAAAGCTTCGACTCACTGCACCTGTCACGAAATCAGAGCGCCTCGACGATCACCACCATGTCCAAAGTATCGCACCTGCCACGAAATCTGCACTTCGAAGCAAAACCGCTCCGATCCCCTGCACCTGTCACGAAAAGTCGGCTTTGGACCACCAAAACACAAGGTTTCCCTTGCGCTTGCCGCGAAAAGTGACCACCATGTGCGAAAATGCGCGCGGCACCACAACGAGAGCGCAGTCGCGACAAGCACCCGCCACGGCCACGTTGACGATTTCGAGAGACATGAATGCACTGTATGTAAATATAGCAGCGAATAAGCTGGACACAGCCACGCGGCACAGCGATCTAAGCACAGCTGCTTAACCCCTACCGTAAGAACCCCTAAGTGTGTCCACACTGTTTGGGAAGTAGTTTGCACATAAAAGTTTTTTGCTGCAATACTAGGATTACCTGAGCTAATCATGACAATTGCCCTGGGTAATTCATAAAATTGTCTTGGGTATTTATTTCCTTTTGCACTTTTGGAAACTTGCACCCCAGCAGCAAATACTTGTTTCACTCATCAAGTGACAGCTCATAGTGGGTTGCCACACGAACATGCTCTGGCATTTTGAGTGTGGTTGGCTTCCATGCACACACTATTAGCACAACGCTGCTTCGCAGCCGGGCTTGTCCTGGTTCCTGGGGCTCGTCCTGGCAACCTCTTTCTATAGGCTTTCGAAGGCAACGTCAGGCACTGGCAACGGGCAACCTCTGTTTTCCACCCTTGAACCCTTTTTTTCCACCCGGCCCTTCTTCTTCAACCCTCCACCTTTCTTTTTGCACCCTCTCAACCTTCTTTATTCACCCTCGAACCTTCTTTTTTGACCCTGGACCCTTTCTTTTTCAGCCTCCTTCCTTTGCTTGGTGTGTTGGTGGATGGCTAGCTTGTTGTAACGCAAACCAAATATCGACAGCCTTTGGGGAAGACACAGGGTTGTGTGGTTTTGGTTGCTTGGTTGTTGGTTGCTTGGAGGGCTACAAATGCAAAGCAAGTATCGATAGCATTTGGTGAAAACACAGTTGGTTGCTTGCTTTGCTGGTGGCTGGGTGGGCTACCCACCCTTTCTTTTACAGCACTAGTATACACACATCTTCAATCACATTCAATCTTCTAAAAAACTGCACTCCCACAGCCTGCCACTCTCTGCTTTTTACCCTACTTCCTTTGGTTGGTATGTTGGTTGGTTCGGCCTGCTTGGCTTGTTGGTTGCTTCGATTTGGTGAAAACACATACAGTGATGGGTGGATCATGGACAAGGAGAAAATGTAACTTTTTGGTGTGTTGGTTGCTTGGCTTGCTTGCTGTTGATTGCTTGCATGATACAGTGCTTGATGGAGATGCAATGTTTTCTGTTTGCGTGCTTTTTTCCGGCGGTCCCCATCGTTCCGGAGAGTCTCTGCTCAGTTTCCGGAGGGTTCCGAAGGTAACAAGAAGTTATTGAGGTGAAAACAAAGGGTTTGGCAGGCGCAAACAAGCGGTGTGAAACAAACCGGAGGTGACATCATTCTCTGTGCAGGTTCCAGGGGTTACCTGCTTCACCGGCGGAGGGTTGAAAAGAAATTGTCGAGGGTGAAAAAGAAAGGGTGAAGGGTGAAGAAAACAAGGTGAAGGGTGAAAGAAACATGCTACAGGGTGAAAATGACAGGGTGCAAGGTGAAAATAAAAGGTTTTGGAAGGGTGGAAAAACAAGGTTCCAAAGACAAAAAAGGAATCTTGAGGGTGAAAATCAGGTTTCGAGGGTGGAAAAAGAGGGAGGGTGAAAACAAACATTGTTCAAGGATGAAAAAAAGGGAGCCCCGCTGGCAACGGTCGCCCCCTGCTCCGTGAAAACCTCCAGGGCCAGGGCCGCGTAGTGACTCAACTTCTTCAGCTCTTCATAGGCGTAGCTGCCGATACTGGCGCCTTCATGGCCAAACCCACCGACCATGCGCAAGTCGTTGCAGATGACTGCTCTACACCTTGGACAAGCCAACAAAGCCAAGAGTCTCCTTGAACTGTGCCAGGAACCGCTGAGGTATGTATCCATCGTTGACCATTCCCCTGAGCACACACAAGAGGAAGAAGCGGTCCCGGCCATCGCCTTCCAACCTTGGCTGCTTCAGAAACCTCTGCAAGTCTGCCAGCAAAACTTTCAGAAGCGATTGAGACTTCAAGTCTGGACAACTTCTTTCTTTGCAGCCAGCTGGCTGGGATATCTGGCGGTAAATATGCATCGTAGCCCTTGATTCCTGTTGAGTCCGAATAAATGGAGTTCCCTCTCGGCCGGTCGGCCATCGGTCGATGCCGCACCCCGCCTGCAGGTTTCGCAAAAACTGAGCTGCTTCCAGCGCCACGTAGGACAATTCAAATCTGGAGGACTCAGTTGTTGGTTTGTGGGGGACTCTCGCAAGAGGCCCGAGGCCACTGAACCCAAAGGCCAAATGGATCACGCGTCACCAAGACTGGGCAAAGGAGAACCAGGTGGGGAGAGCACCGGGCTCGGAGCTCCATGCAAGCACCTCACTGCATCTGCCGGCAACATACAAACACTACATTGCGTCGCCTGCTTGGTGGTTGCTGTTCCATGAAAGCAAGACTTGCGATAAATTCTATCGCCATAAAGCGTCAATTAGCGTCAAGGAGCTCCTCGCATGTCAAAGCGTGATTGCTCCCACCACAAGAAGCACGGCACACCACGCAAAGACGCCTGGCTGATCGATTAAAAGTACCTTCTCTTCCATACCATGTGATTTGATTTCTACCTCTTTGATTTGCCTATCTGGTTGATGCAGAAAAATGGGGCATGTGGACACAAACCGTCAAAACAGAAGCCAAATGCTCCTCTCTTGTCGATATTGGGATTGCTAAAAGTAAAACTCCTTAGGTGGGAAAGGTTCTTCTTGTAACCCAGCTGCGGTTTGCCTGCGTACTCTGGTCTGTCTTAGCGTCTGCGGTCTCATCATCGCAGTCTGCTACTATCGGATGCCCATTGGAAAGCGTGGCCATGGTTGCTACCCCCGCTACCAGCTCTTCATCATCAGGTGGAAGGGTAAGTAGACATGTTTCTTTTGCAAGGGGACCTGAAGTGTTTGAACATGAGGCTCATCACAAGTCATTGATGTTTCCAGTCGCTGAACAATAAACATCACTTTGGTAGAAACTGCCCCAAAGGTGGACCCCTCATGAGACAGCAAAAACAACATACAAACATAGAAAACAGTCTTCCTGAGAATGTTCAACACACCAATACGGGGGTACCAAGCCAATCCCAGCTTTTTGGATGCTTTTGACACCAGATTTGGGGCATCATCCCTTCAACTCCACCCACACATCACCAGAACGGATCACAGGATTTGCTGTCCAGGAACAGGCACTCCCCTGTTTTGGGGGATTCACCATGATTCACCCATGGCCCAATATCATCACCCTACATCACCTTCAAGGCTTAAAACCAAGCACATGGCATCGCAGTTTGGCCACTCCTCGCCTTCCAGAGGTGGCTTTCACCTGATCCCGCGTAGCGTGTCGCGTGGCGTGTCGTGTCGCGTGGCTGGTGTGGGCGATGCCAGAACTTCCGCAGCACTGTCATGTGTAAGGCCTCTCCGGTTGGGTGGTGGGTGGAGGTGATACAACTCCATCAAGGAACCTGACTTGCAGGGTGGCCAAAGGGTGTTCAGTGCGGCCTGAGCTCACCAAAACACATATATAAATGATAGATGTGCGTTAATCCCCCAAGCAATTTGAACAACGGAACCTGCATTTGTGTCAACTGTCCATGGTCTTCTATCCCTACGCTAAATTGCTGAATTACTCATGCACTAAACTCCATTGTGGGTCGAAAAGTGACACGGGTTGTAGGCATATATAATGAGTTCGACAGCTGGCACCAAGCTTCCCTCCGGATGAACTGTCATCTGCAACACACAACTCCCGTGCTGATGAAGCTGGACACTCCTTGTGTGGATAGAGACCACCAAATGAATTCTGATAGACTCCCTAAACTCATCATGGAAGTGGAAAGCCTCTTATCTAGTAAGATAAAATTCATCCAAAGGGGCATGAAAGACTTCCATGATGATTCCATGGAGTGTATGTTGAGATCTGCAATGGGCGGCACGAATGGGTGACATGCAGTCGGGAGCGACTACGAATGCAGTCCATGCGGTCTTTCGACGGATTTCAAACGTTCAAACCTCCAATTCAAGTGATTTGTGCAGAGCTGGTTTTGCAGAGTCTATACAGATTCCAAAAGAGGAGACCCAAATGGATCTGAATGAAGAGCCCGAGTACCCTAGTTCGACTATCACTAGTTCGACTGGCCCAGTAATCCGGGTCCTTTTTTCTCAGCAAAAACCTCCGCCGAGTTTTGAGCCTCGAAGATAGACTTGGCCGGAGGCAAAGGCCTCGGGTCGGACACTCCGAAGCACATAACCGATAAGACAAAATACACCGGTTTTCCCGAGCTTTTCTCCACCAAGGCCAAGGTTGTGCCAGCAAAATTGAAACAACAAAGCCCTTGGATACCTGGATACCCATATACCTACCGCCTATACCAAACAAACTACCAAACAAAACGAGGCAACTGGAACGATGGGGGCATCCCAGTATATAGATGGCTTTAAGATGATCATTTTTTCACCTCGCCTGGCTACTTCATACGTTCATAGTTCTTCTTCTGATGTGATACCGATTCATCCCCCCTGAACACTGCGTGATCAGGTATGATCAAGAGCATGTTCATCATCTCCTACATGGTAATGACAATATGAAGAAGCGGTACCAATTGCATCCAAATTCCAATGTTTCACTGCTAATTGTGGAATGTTGATTCATTGACAAAAACCCATCTGAAGAGGTGTTGCGATCCAAATGGGGTGTGGGTGTGATAATATCATCAACATTCATCAACATTCTACAGTACAGGCTTTGGCGTGCCCGTTCTGGAACTGCCGAAATCAGCACCGTCTGGGCGGATCGGATTCTCAGGGAGCCACTTCTCCTCCGTCACCTGGCGCGATCCGACCGATTCTCACCATCTCTCGACGTGGACCGATAGACGGTCATTGGTGTTCCGAATGGGGGTCGTTGGTGTTCACCTGAAGTGGATCTGCCCACGGTGAGCATTGCCGGTGCATCTCCTCCTCTGGCCTTTGCGGGCAAAGAGTTTGCCTTCTAAGTGTGGAGGGATGAGCCTGGATGAGTCTGCCAAAGCACAAGATCCAGACAAGATGCGAATCCAGTCCTTATAGGAGTTCCCAAAAGCCACCACTTTGGCTGAGCGATTTTGCGAGTTTGCCCCCCATTCCAAAACAGGATCCCACCTGGCCGGATCCTGTCTGCCCATCCTGTGAGGTTGTGAAAAGTTCCAGTTTTGCCTGTTTTCCCTGCCCTGGTACCTCCAAAATGATACCATCCGTTCCTGGAATCTCCTGGCACCCAAGACTGAAACGAACTGGACGACTGGATCTTTTTTGGGGCTGAAACTTGAGCCAACAAATGAGCGTTGGGCTTGGGAACATGCAGCCTGGCCACCTGCCCTCCCGCCTACCCTCCGGCCACTTGCAGCTTGTGCCCCAACTTCCCTGATACCCAAACTCTCAAGTCCAGTGTAGGGTTCTAAGATGTTCTAACGAAGCTGAGGCTAGTTGCTTTGTTTCACTATCTCCCAACTTTTCCTATCCTACAGTACCAGAAATGGTGTTGTCTATCCCAAAATTCACCAACAAGCTTACCATTCCGAAGTCACCAGAATTTCCATCAGAAATCTTGGCACTCTTAGAGTCAAGACTCCTCACTTGTTGGACTGATTCGGACTGATCGAAAAAGGCCCTCTTTCCCCACGTTGTAATGTTGATGATGGTAAGGTGATTGCACGAAAGGATAGATGCACTTCTTTCCCCTCAGAAGGTGATTGAAGACACTCTCGTATGGAAACCAGGAGAGTCCAAGATGGTCCCCCTCCGAGAAGGTGGATCCTATCCCAGTTTTACGGGTCCATTTCAGGTCCTCTCTGAGGACTTTCCTCAAAAAATACATACCTAGAAGTTCAGTGGACTTTTCAGGGGTCATCACACGAACCGAACACATGCGGTTCATCGCAGACCTCCTTCTTCTCCTTCTTCGATTTCACCATAGCGGCACTCGGCACTGAAGCTGCCCAGCGTGAGCTTTCGGACGCTTCCAAGAAATCCAGTCGGCTTCCGGAACAGTCGCCTACCGATGGAGGGGAAAGCCAAGACCTTTGGACGTAGGGGTACTAACGGGTCTTTGGAATCTTTGGTCAAGTTGTGCCAAGAAATGCTCAGTAGGTATGCCAAATATACATGCGGTCATGATGCAGTGTTGGGGCGCCCATTGGGGGCATAGAGACACTGTAAACGGGGGGAAGAATGCATTTCATTCACTTAAACCCTCTGCGCAGGCGCACGTCTTTAGTCTGTAGAAACTGCAGTCAAAAAATACCGAACTGGCGCTGTCTGACTTGTGTATATCTTTGGGGATATCCAAAATTGTGTACGGCTTGTACGTGTGCACCTCTTTCTACCATGTCGTCTTCTTTCGATCACACGTGCAAGCCAAGCTGAAATGGCTGTGGAACTGGTGGAGATGGCGTGGAGGAAGCACCAAGGAAACACGCGTATACAAATTGTGGGTTCGCAACCTGGATCTGTTGTGCACCCATCATGGTAGTGAGCTCCTACAAAACAACAGTCACGTTGTGACCACCATGGCATTGCTACGCCCCAACCGATGGTGACGATGTGGAAATTGGCGACGCGTGAGCAGTTCGGAGTAGATTTGCACCAAACATGAGTCTCCAACAAAAGCACAGACCTTTGCGATGCGAATGCCGTCTCTTCGCTTCTCGCGAATGCCGTGTTGCATTTTTTCCGAGCCATGGCAACTGCAACAACTAACAAAAACACAGGTATAAAAAGAACAAACTTAACCAATTGATATAGTTTTATTATATATATATGTGTATTGCTTTCTCGATGTTTGCCATGCATGCATCATTTCCCGTGTCTGACACAACGGCCCAAAACATCGACCGAGACGGAGGCGTGCTCGGCGGCCACGCCGACATGTGTCTGACCAGCGCATCGAGACGGAGGTCTAGTTATATAAGAAGGATTGATCCAACAAACCTCGCCCTAGAGCTCAAAGACCTCATGTTTAATTGGAGCTGGTCATACAAAACACTACTCTTACTGGGTCAGACTGGACGTATGTAAGGTCAAAGGACAAGGCCTTTTGTGGTTTGGAGACCTGGTGCATCACGAGATTCTTCACCGATTTTCTCATTTAGGGTGAAGATCCTCTGGAGATTCATCTAGCATCCACCCAACACACCGCAATTTACAGTAACTACCCCCAGTTTCTCGCCGTGACATTTGACATTCGGTTCTCACCATCGCACGGCGTTTCCGCATCTTTTCAGGATCCCAGTTTCTGCCATCTCCTCAAGCAAACGCCCATGACAGTGGTGAAGGTGGCCAAGGTGAGTACCAAGTAGGTATACCTCAGCACGATGAACGAGTTCATTCCTGGTCATTTGGTCTTGGATGGATTGGTCGGTTGGTAGGTCGGTGGGTTGGTTGGTGGGTTGCTTGCTTGCTGGGTTCTTCTGCTTCCTCTTGCTGGGTGCTCGCTACCGTGAACATAAAACCTTGGAGGGTTCCAATATGAAACATTCAAACCACAATTCGTTCCACAAGGGCTCATGTGGAACAACATCATCCTCTGTCTTTGTGCTAGCTGCTAGTTAGGAGTTGCTGTGGATCCATTATCTTGATGTGGCAAGGAGTGGAAACCAAGGTACATATCTCATGTGCTCATGGGGACATCATCGACATCTGTCTCACAATGCCTGAGTGCCAGTTGATCGAAAGCTCTGTCACCCTCGTCGAAGTTGTTCTTTCACCCATTTTTCACTCAGAAAGTTCCAGGAAAAACAACAAACATTCCATGTACGCCACATTTGCCGATCAGTTTTGGGGTGTTTTGAATGATCAACATATAAAGCAAAGCAAACCAGTCTGATGGAGTGCCTGGAATTCACGGTCGCCCTCGAAGAAAGCCTTGTGGGAAACCATCTATTTAATTTCAACCTCCTCTAGGTTGGAGGCCATTGCTATTAGGTTGGAGACCATCGCCTTTTGGGAAACCCTCCAGCTGCTTCGTTCGTCCTACACCCCGCCAAACCCACCACGTCCTGAGCGCCGATCTGCCCTGCCTCAAACTGACTCGTCCAAAAGTGGGCGGCGGATCGCGCTTCAAAATCAGCTCCTCTCGCAGCACGGTCTGCGTTAGGTAGATCGGTCGGCATACCCAACCCAGTGGATCTAGGCACACCTAGTGGTAGCCGTAGCTCACCAGTGATTCCAACACACAAACAAACCGTAGACCGTTCTGTTCTTCCTGCTCCCTTGTATAACATTACTATATTAATAGTAATGTGGAATATTATTAATAGTATTACTGTATTACTGGGATAGTAATACAATACCGTATCCCTTATAGCAATAGTGGACTTCCTGGGATCCACTGGGAAAGGCAGATCGGCTGCAAAGCTGCAGATCTGAAGAAGCCTGCATCGGACAGGTAGATTCAGGTAGATCAGTCTGTGAACATCTCGATTTCTCTGTTGCGGCACGGTCCTACTAAGAGACAACTCACCAAATGACGACATGCCAACAAACAAACACAACAAGCTAGAAATCAACTAGGTCTTACTAAACCAGCATGCTTGAATGCTCTTGAGCACGCAGACTGAAATAGCTTAAGACTGGTTCTAGAATCATCCAAAGTGAATATTCTGAGCAACATCAAAATTTGGTCACACTGAAATCGAAAACACATCCAATGGAGACAGGTTGATGTTCTTCTCACGCAGTTAAACACTCAGAGTCTGTAAAACAACTCGTATATACATCCAATATGATTGTAAACACAAAAAGTGTATCCCCTCTAAAGCCGTGTTGATAAACATCTCGTTCTCTATTTGGTGGCCTGTGTTGTTTGAAGACTTGAGTGAGATCCCCGTTTGCCAATTACATCCAATTCCCCAATATAATCCTACAATCAAAGGACAACCCTCACGGATATGTAAGTTTTGTAGAGGTCAAACCAACCCATCTGAAAACTCCCCAAACCTTCCACTGGAATCTTGACCAACTGCATCTCACACAGAACATCTCAACTGTATCCAAAGTCTTCCCGCTCTTCAGGTTCTGTTGTTTTCGCGCACCAATCAAAAACTGCACACTCTTGAATAACAACACCTGAATGTCGACAACATTATCCATTACTTGTTTCCCACCCCACCTTGATGGCATAGTAGCGAGCTTGGCCGGTGTACAAAAGGACCAGCACCAGCAGCGCCATCAGAACCTCGCCTGGGACCCGCTTGCGGCTTAAGGATCGAAAGCAAACAAACAAAACACATAAACCAGCAGTCACAAAGGGATGCTTAATAGAGGTTAAGGGTGCCTATTATCTACTCACTTAGGGACTAAACACCACCCCTTTATGACTCCTGGAACACACCTTCAGCTGTTGGATCGTGAGAAGAAAAGCACCTCTCTGGGAGATGAGAAAACAATCAACAATTAGCCCATCAATAGCCCTAGGCCCTAGAAATGGGAAAAGAACAACACATCGACTCCAATTCATTCCCCCAAAAAAAGACTTGGCCCAGGGGGAAGCTTTCTTTATGACGCGTTCATGTCACAGGCGCAGCCGAAAAGACGACGACTGCATAGATCCATGAGCGGGTCAGGTCGCTGGCAGTAATGCTGGTCTCCCAGAATCGGTTGATTCCGTCCATGGCCTCGGGTCAGGTCGCGAGGAGATAGGTCAGCGGGGCGTAGGTGGAGCGAGAGAGGTGGAGCGGGTAGCCCAAACACGACGATGGGACTGGGACTGGAATATACCACCTATAGACCCAGAAACGGACTGGGACTGGGTCGGTGACTGCATTGGTGGTTGACTGGGACTGGACCTATAGACCCAAATGCACCCACCACCAATGCATGTTCCACCGCCAAACGCAACGACCTGACCACACTCCAAACACCCAAACGACCTGACCACCGCCCGGCTTTTGGACCACACCCCGGTCCTCACGATCAATTTGACACTCCGTAAAGTTGGGTTCAACGGGTTCTAAGTCTATGTAACATGTATGAAAGACTTACCTATACATGGATGAGTCTAAGTACCAGCTTCACAAAACACATCTATTCCGCCATCGGTGAGCGTTACACGTGGTACCGGGCCCCACGTCGCGACTCGGCGAATCCCAAGGGGTCCCACGCCCTTGGACGGAGCGACATATCAAAGGACCTTCCCTCCCGAAGGAAGTCGGACATCAGGTGATCAATTTTACAATACTATGTAGCTGTATACACTGGCCATTGGGTATATCATGGTATATCATGGCATATCATATTCACTGTATATCCCATTCCTCCCATTCCCTGGGCCCAGTGGATGATGATGGTTAGATTGGCGGGCTAGCAGGCCATTCTTTGGACATACTAATACTAAGACCAGACGGCTCTGCAGGTTTCCCGGGAGACCCCGAAGATTCAAATCTCTTGACATTGGGTCCTGATCGTCCACGTGGCAGCAGGACTTTGCATCATCGGTGGATGTGGAGTTTTTGTTTCTCTTCGTGGGTCTTCTGGAATGAGCACAAGTAACATCAAGAACTTGGCAGCCTTGGCAGCCTGAAACTATGAGTGTCACAATTAGGAAAATCAGGGACGTTCAGGAACCTTCGGAATACCAAATCTGGGTCCTTTGCAAGGAACACATGCTGTGATTCCCGAGTTGAAGATCGCCCGACAAGCATCACTCATCACCGACTGGCTACCGAGTTTAAATCACTGGCTGTACTCCCAACAATTTTGAGCAGCCTTTCTCTGCCGTCATTCTTTAGATCTGAATATTCCAAGCCAATTTTTGCAGCATACACTCTGAATACATGTTGCACACATGCACCTACGTCCTCATCCAAACCTGTCGCAAGGAACTGGGAAAACGTCACAGTAACTTGGCTCCCCCATTCCCCCTCAGATCCCAAGTAGATACTTGTTAGGTCATCAAAATCCACATAATAAGTAGTGATCAGGTACGTAAGACTCCGACTTGATCAGGTACCAGTGGACTCAGCTACGAGGTCTCGCGTGGGGTTGACCGGTTGACCACGGCACCACCGGTCCCGTGCTCTCCCAGCGCCCCTTCGGAGCCCGGCATAGAAAACGAAGATCGTGCGAATACCTCACAGACGCTTCCGCTTCCGGAAGGGTTCCCGTTTCTTTTTTGGGTGTGGCAATGGAGTCCTGGAGAGACCCCCCATTTCCTATGGGTTTTGAGTCTATGTCTGTGTCCTCTTGTTGGGTCCCGGGGTCTTTGGGTTCGAAAGAAATTACTCGGGATCCTGTCAGCACACCAATGTAAACGCGCTCTCCGGAGTCTTCGAACAAAGCAAAAGACGAGTAAAACACTTATTGACTTTGAAGCTTTTAGTGCTCGTAAAACACTATCGAACCCCAAAAACGAGCATAGCTCGTCTCAGGGTTTGGATGATTGACCGAGGTCATGACACGTCTTCCCTCATGAGACATGCGACCACTGGGCTCTGCTCGCAGATGCGATGGCGACTAGAGCCACCGAGTAGGATCCAAAGACTCCAAGGGGACTGGCATATCATGGAACCTGAGAAGCTGCTTGGAGCTCTATCGTATGGAATTTGATTGTTACATGGACTCCCATGAAACTACCTTATATAACTTTATATAGGTACCCTGACACTCCATGGGACTGGCATATCATGGCATATCTACCTACATTGGGGTGGTTGACCTGTGGGGTCAAGGCATGTGCAGGCAAATATTCCCAGTGCCTAGGCAAAGCACACACGGATAGTGGACTAGTGAATCAATCCAAAAAAGTGGTGTAGGTAGGGGTCAAATCTTAGAATCTAAGGAAAGAGCATCTGGCTTCGGGAGATGAACATCAAATTTTTGGTTTCATGTCCCACACCCATACCAAATTTGGAGGTTTGGAAGCAAAAACAACTCAAAGAAGTAGCACACTCTTCTTGGACTTCCCTCAGGAATCTCCATACAACCATCTAATAAAGAATTCTTGAACAGTGATGTTCGGTGCACCCAGGCACACAGCTCCCGCGCTCGCTCCCGCGCTCGCTCCCGCGCCTGCCATGGCCGTTCGAAGCCAAGCCAATAAGGTCCTCAGTCCAACTTGCGACGAGTAACAAGTGCCACAGTTACTAGTAACAGGTGCCTTACTACTAACAAGGTTCGCAATTAGAATTAAAATTAAAATTAAATGAATAGCTTTTTGTTACTACCAGTAAGGCACTTGTTACTACTAGTGAGGCACTTGTTACCGGCTCCACACGGGTCGGATCTCAGGTCCCGAGGTCTCCGGAGGTCGGATTTGGCGAAAGCCTCGTGGAGCTCGATGATCACTGCCAATTGACCTGCTTATTATCCCCTATACGCCTATACCCACCAAACCGTTGATAAGCTGACTCTGATCGCGTTCTCTTGCATTGGCGCCACCCTGGCAAGCCCGCGGGTACGTATGTAGACGTGATTGATTGGAACATAGGGGGAGCTGGTTGAAACATGTCCTGAAAAACCAAACACACACCGCAGGCACCGCAGGTGCCTGGGTGCTGTTGTCGGAGGTGCGACAGGATCGTTCGCCGTCGCCAGAGACAGGCGACAGGCGAGCCATAGGACACACACCCCAGATCGGTTACCGATCCCCAAGACTTCCGTTCGACCATTCAACAAATGGTTTTGGTAAACTCCTTAGTGTAAACGGAATTGTTTAATGGTAATAGTGGTAAATTCCTTGGTAAACTTCCATTTGGATGGAATTTCTTGTAGTGCTAAACTCCGTATAGTTGATTCGGAATCAAGCCGGATCCGAGCGAATGCGAAGGAAGCGGGATCCATGGCGAGCTCGCCAAAGACCAGAGCACGGAGCCCATGTTCCATACGGAGTGCCATAGAGTTTGGGTGCCGGGCACCCGGTTCCGGAGGAAGGAGGTAGTCGGTGCCCCGAACATCACATCCACTCACTGACCCTGGTGTGGCACTACATTTGAATATGTTCATGACCCAGAGCCATATATACCTTAAAGACTCCATGAAACTGGCATATCATACCCCAGACACTCGGAACTGGAACTGGAATATTTACCTGCATTGACCCCAGGTCAACCACTCCAATGTATACCAGCAGTTCCAAAGGAATGGAGTCCCATCCAGTGAGTGGATGTTCTGGGAACCCGTCTCCAAGGACGCCCCGAAATGGAACTGTAGATATATGCCAGTTCCGCCGACGGATTGCATTGGAGCCTTCATGAGCCTTGAGTGGGAGAGTCAAAGGTTCGACTTAGTCAGTTGTTTCACTTGAAGAAGAACATGTTGAGGAAGTGTCTCTCGAAGAAAGAACTGTTTTCTGGATCTTGGCACTGCAACCATGCACAATGAGCTAGCTTCTGCATGACTCCAAGAATGGTCCACCCCGTGCTCCAGAACTGCAGCAAGGTCTTCTTGTAGATTAAACTCACTTATCGTGTCCTTTTACATGTCTTTGACCATGTGAGGCAGTGAGCCATCACCGGCTTCCACTCTCCATAGGCTCCCACAGGCTTGATGTCTGCAACATATCACTAAAAACAAATACTTGATACATATAATGAACATGTAATGAACAAACATATCATATCATATCATATCATGATATCATATATGAAAGTATCATGGTCATATCATATCAATATTATGACCCACAGGCTGCCGGATGAGGCTGGGCAGCGTCGTTGGCGCCGGGATAAGACCTTTCTTTTTTTTGCCTCAGTTGGTCTGAGCGTCCGCACCGCTCATTGGCGAGATCCGTGGCCAAGCGATTGAAGCCTGGGCGAGATCGCCCGCGAGACGTGGCTGGAGCATGACTGAGATGGTCCATGACTGGGGAGGCAGTCTTTGGGAGGTCTCCCTTATCACCCAAACACGACCGGTGGGAGGTCTCTGTATCTACGAAACGGCCAGGGGTGGTTGACCTGGGGTCTATATATAAGAGTAAACATCCCATACATGGAATGACTAGGGGAGTGTGTAGCATGTGTAGCATGTGTAGCTGTTGGGATGGGGCACTGGGCCCGAGTCTGCGGTAGTCTGCTTTGCCTTTGACCAGGGAACTGTTTTAATGGTTTTTTAATGTTTTTTAATGGTTCTGGAAGACGCCATGCGATGAGACCGAATTACGACCAAACCAACCTTTTGTGATACTCATCAAGAGGCTGAGCGCCTAGGCCACGATTTGATCGATTTGTGTAGACTCGGTGCTGCCCAGTGGATGATGGTGAGGTTGCAAGCTGACATCTCTAAAGTAGTGATGTTCTTGTTTAGCGACGGTTTTTGCAGGTATAATCGCTAAGACCCAATATAGATAATATAAGCCCAAGGGATCCACATCATTACCTTCTCAGGTTCGGTATGACTGGGCCCTCCTGGCACCTACATAAAAGGTCTCCAATCACCTGAGAAGGTACTTGGATCCCTACCAGGACCCGACTCTACAGGTCACCAATTGAGACCTGAGACAGGGTCCAACAACCCTCAACTGACAGCCTGTTAGGGTGCTGGTAGGGAAGTCTATTTGGGGAGACCCCCGAGTCATCTCACCCCGATCAGCTGGGGTAGACTGGTGATGTCTATGTCCCGAACCGAAAGCAGGGGGTCGTTGCCACCAATGATAGGTCCCTATTTGAGCGTCTGTGTACACAAATGCTCCAAACAGCCCTTGGTCCCTTAAAGCCTAGGGATTTGAAACCGCAGACCCCCCTATGTAGGGTGCATGAGCGTCTGGGTATGCAGCATTTGGGGTATCCCCAGCCTAGCCCTGCGACATGGCCATCTCTCAAAACCCTTTTCATCCAGTAGACAGCCACGGCCACGACCGGCCCACGTAGGCATTGAACAAACCTCATCTTCCTTCACGGTCAGCGGTCAGCGGACCTTCCTCCCACACTCTACCCTCTGGGAACTTGTCGATTGTTCTTGCTGCAAGCAATCTGACCACGGACCGAAAAAACCACACGTAACTAGGGCATGAAATGCTGGAAAGCATCACGGAATTGTGGCATTCCAGGCCCCTGCGGTTTCATCACTAGTTACTCTCTAGTCTAGTTCACCACCCTGGGCTCTTCGTCCTTTCGGAACATCCGCTCCACCAGACCCCCGATCCGTCCGGTCGCCCGAGCGACGTTCCATGGCGGTGACCAGTTGATCCGTCTGCTGCGTGAAGTTCTCCCAACGCACGCGAGACATGCGGAGGAAGCCTCAGCTGTTCTCCGAGAAGGTCGGGAACGGTCGGTGGAGCTGGAGCTGAGGTCGGTCTTCCGTCTTCCGTCGTGCCAGCACAGGTGTGGCGAAAGAGAACTGAATTCGGGTGAGTCTAAGAACAACGGTAATATAGGGTGTGTGTCGGAAGAAGGAGATTTCACCAGTTGAACCCCTGTGGGCAATGGCAGGGGGGGGACTGAACGAAAGGGGCTATGACATTGTTACGAGCGAGTGGTGTCAGGAAGCCTTCCAAAGATCAACGAGCGTGCAACCCATCTTCCATACAGAATCGCTACAGGGAGAAAGTCAGTCCTCCATTCCTCAGGATTCCTTGACATCTTTAACAAGACGACCCCCCTGACAAACGCCATGGGAGGGCCTCAAAGTTGCATTCCCGCCTGAAACTACTCCCTCTCCTTCCTCGTCTAGGAGCTGGTGTAGCCCGGGTTCGGCGCTTCTCGAGCATTCGGAGCATTCTTCGGGCTGATTCCCTCAGGAACCGTGCGACAAAAAGGATTGACTTCAGCTGGAAAATCTTGACTTAACCCGATTTGGATTGCATGGGTTCCCCAAAACGTTTACTGTTGGGTTTCCTTATAGGAACATTAGGAAGCCCAACAATGCTGAAACCGTTTGGGGTCTATGCTGGCATGTTCTGGTTCTTTCAGACCTCCCCCAGTTTCAGAAGGGCTTCACAGCTCAAACACCACAGCCTTCTGAACAAATGACGCCTTCTGGACATACCATTTCTGCTTTGACACCTTCTGTCTTTCATGGTCTTTCTCGGTCTTTCTGTTGACTTCACTGCCGACCTGTCATCCAAAGCAGCAAACCCAATATGATATCCAATCAGAAGTTCAAAAGTTCAAAACGGCTTTTGGAGTCCCAAACACGACTTTGGGACTGGGAAGTGAATCAACAGCTGAAGTTTGGCTCAGCAATGACGATCAAGCGGTCTAACCTCACAGTGAGTCGTTCGATCAAACCCACCAGCTGGCGCTCAGGTGTGGGATGTGAAGAAGTACTTACTGGGATGCTAACTGCTTAAAAAGTGATTCCCTGGAGTCTTCAGCTGCTTCAGGCAATCAAGACTTCATACAATATATCATAATACATCTTGGGTCTATCCTATTCCTTGGGCCCAGTGGATGATGATGGTTAGTAAAGGCCTTGTTCAAACATCGCGATAGTTGTTTAGAGGCTGTTACCGGTAGACCCAACATATATAAACATATATAGACACAAATGATGACTGCAAATGTATGGACTAGATCAGCCACTGATCCGACATTTCCTTACATCATGTTGGGTATATAGATTAACTATATATAACTAGTCGATCGGAAGTACCATCCAACACCCCCCACATCCAGCAGCTCCACATAGCTCCACACACCAACAAGCACCTGATGTTTCACCACCTAAAAACCCTGGTTTTCGCCCACAATCCCCTGATGTTCAACACATCTTCACCTCTTCAAAACCTGGTTCTTGTCCAACTGGACCACCCTCCCAGGACAAAATAAAACACAACGCCCTGGTACGTCGGGCGAGGAGGCAAAGCTCGAGGTCGCATCCTTCGCGGTCGACCGAGATTTCGTACCAAGAAGAAGGTCTCTTGGAGCTGGAACTGGTAGCTGGTAGATGCTGGTAGAGCTCATCTGCCAGCTGGTAGATGTCAGAAAATGGTCGTGTCTTCGATTTGCTTTAGGACACCAGGAAGACTAACATTTAAATGAATCCTGGCTCCACAATTCACCCGGCAAAGCAAACATCACCCTGAACCAGGTTCAAGTGGAGCACTGTGGAAACCTGGAGCAGGCCGCGTGTCTGGAATACCGCCTTTTGTTCACGAGTGGATCAGCCGCGTTCCCACGGCGGCTTTCCGCTTGGCGAAGCCATACACGTACGACCCCATGTGGAAGAGGTTTCATACTCTGCTTCCCGAACGATGCGAAGGTCCAGGTCCGAGGTCCAGCTGACCGGTGGTCACTGAAATCACCGGACCACGTGAATCGGAACGTGAAATGAATCATGCCAGCTTCTTCAGTACGTGACCTTTTGAAGGTTCCTTTTCGTGACCCAAACAGGAGGCTCAAGTGACCGAAACAACCAGGTTATCAAGTTCGGTCCATTTGAAGAACCAGGTGCAATTTACATGCCAATTCAATCCACCCTCAAAATTGGTCACAAATTCAATCTCAATCTTCAACCCCTCTCGTCCATGTCATTCTCGAAGTCTGGGATCCCTTCGCCTACCCCCGGGGAGATCCGGTGCCTCGGGCGCCGACATGAGGTCCCTCTGCGCCTTGAGCGATCGGACGTGGGGTTCACCGCCACTTAGAGCCGATGCGTTCACTCAGTGAGTGGGTTTAGGGTTTAGGGTTTAGTAAGTGGAAGTGGGTGTGTGATGGTGTGTTATTTTTTGTGGGACGCGATGCCCCTGTCTCGACCTGAAAGTGGCTTTGCGGCTTTGCTTCCTGTCAAGGCCTGCCCTGCTGCTCCCTCCTCCCCGTTCCCAACCAATGGCCAGACTGGTCCATAGAAATCCCTTCACCGAACCCCGGGAGCTCGGAACGCCACGCCAACGGTGGCCGGGAATCATCTCGTCTCCCGCTACGGGACGTGGACGGACGTTGACGTTGACCCCCGTTACGGTGAACGTCACGGAGAAGTAGAAACTGGATGCCACGCCACTCTCAGCACATCACCCCAACTCCAGAGGTCAAGTCTGACCTTTTTTGTTTTTTCGACCCATCACCCTGGGGTGATAGTCTATAGGCACAGTCGATCTATAGGGTCCTTCAACTGTTGAAACTCCTACTCCTACCGTTGTTGCTCGGATCCAAAGAGTCCGACTTGCCTTTGGAACACGGGAAGGCATGGCATTGATGTTTAATATGGTTCAATTAGAATCTAGATGTGTCTCGGAACCTTGGACAATGGATTGCTTCCAACCTCAAAGAATTTGCTTTGATCTCATGCAAGTATCTCTTCAAATGATCCTGGAATGTCTGCCTCCCAAACTCAAACAATGGGGTGAAGGGTTGGTCTTGATCTCGTATCAGAGCGGTTCGATATGTCTTGGCCATCTTCATGTTGGGAAGACAGGGACAAGTGGGCAGGGAAGTCAGCTTCTTGGGAAGGGTGGAAGCCATCTGCGGGTGATCTGCGGCACCCTGATTGACTCCACTGAGCTGCAGCAACGAAATTTGAAGAGTTACCTTCAAAAACTGCAATTGCAAACAGTTCTATGTCTATAATGTTCTATAGTATAGTAGTAAGGATGTGATTAAACAAAAAAAACAGATGTTTGTGGCAAAAACAGGTCTACCCAGACGCGACCCCCTTGGATGCTCATATCTCAAATCCCGGGTTTTGAAGGACCAAGGGCTGTGAACGGAGCATCTGGAACTCCGCCCACACCGAGAACTCGCCGCCGTGCACCCCAGTGTTCGCCTGAGGCTCCACTGGCGGCATCATTGGCCGGTTGATATGCACCGTGAGCACCTGGGAGACCTCGGTTGGAAGTCAAAGCTTTGAAGTCCAACCATCGTGGCCAATTCTCGGTGTCTCCGCGTCTCCGCCCGATGCAGATCTACAGTGTGTCTGTTGGTCCAAAAAGGCCCGTGTCCTGCGTGTCCCTGGAATGGAGCGATCGGACAAAAACGGACTCGGGGCTCCTGGCATGGTCCCTTTTTGGGGGAGCAAAACCACCGCCCAACTCACTGCAGTCGAAGGCACTGGGACGTGCTCCACCAGTGCAGGCGACAAGGGCAGCACTGGCCCCTCAGCCTCCGGCGACGTGCGGAAGCCCAAAACGGTGGGCATGAGACTGGTCATGGAAGCTTGATAGAAACAGGCAGGAAGATTTTGAATGAACAATTATGCATCTTTGGTGTCTTGGCCAGTGTCCTTTTACAGGCCTGTTTGTGACCTCGATCTTGTGGCCATGACGGAAAAAGAAAGCAACCTCCCCGTCAGACCATGGGGTCAACCAAAGTCTCCAGGCTCTGACGCGAACGTGCGCGCCACACTCGTGCGGTTTCACCAAAGAGGACTCCAGTATTGGCCTGGTCAACAACTATCACTGCTCTCGAATAAGGAGCCTATCACCCCACCAAAAAATAACAAAAATACACCACAACTGCATTGCGGACCTGAAGAGGTATCATTTGGAAAGGTCCGAGCTCTGATGTTCACTAGGCATCTGTTGGGGAAGTCCTTGGAAGTCCAGGTGCAGGATGCTGAGATGGACCGCACTTCAGGATTCGTGTTCGTGACCGACCCGCCACTGACCTGTTCGTGACCCCAGCCACTGGGATCTCATTCGTCACTGGGAAGGTCCTGGTACATCTTTTTAATTGCTAAGACAAGTTAATACCCATCAAGCACCTACACAATCGCCCGGCCTCACACCAACCCCCAAGTCAATGCACACCACAATACCCCAAACTTAAATGCGGCTTGACTTGCAGTGGGGGAATCCCCGCTACCCAACCCTTGGAGACCCCAAACACATAAAAAGCAACACACGGATCCAAACGACCAGCAGTCACCGTCCTTACTCCATGGATCCAGCCTGACGAACACATCATATGGTTACATGGATGGATCCTGAAAGGAAAACCCTTTTCCAAATAGCAAACCTGTGGTTTTCACTGCACTTCGATGTTAGTGATGCTAGTAAGTCGGTACCAAGCAGGTAGTTTTCACTCAACTTCAATGTGATGTGTTCGTCAGAGGATATGTCATTTTCTTGAGTTGGGGCGTTCCAAAGCAAGGAAAGACGATCCATTTGCTTACTAAGCAAAACATGGCCTACATGGGGTGGTCTGGGGTGGTGAACGTAGGTCCTATTCACTTCACCATGGATCGTTTGGGCAGGAAACACCTGGCGCCAACTTCCTTCTCCCATCCGAGCCTCAGGGGTTAAGGTGCAGTAGATGGTCTCCGGTAGGGCCGCCACACGGGCGGCCACCGATTTCTGCAAGGCCTCCGCGCAACAGCCTTTGTACCTGGGAAAAGCAGGGGCCTCCAGGGCTGAAATGGGCGAATGCATGCGAATTGGTAAGTATAGACCTACCGGAACAACAGTCCCAGTGGATCCCAGTGTCCACAAAAAAAAAGGAACCACAAACTTTTGGATCGGTCTATGGTTTTGGTCGAATTCGAACCAATGGTTAACTAGTGGTTTGCCTGGATCCTCTAAGATTCTGATTCTGTTGGACATCAACCTGGCAATCTTTCGCTTCCTCGGTGTTCCCGCAACGCGGTGGGTGCGGTGTTCTCTCACGACGTTCCGCCAGGATGCAGAGCAACTTGGAAGCTCCGATCATCATTGGCCAAGCGGAAGGTCAGGAACTTCCAGGCCATGACGCTGATTTGTTGAACTCACTGATCTCCATGCAATGAGGACTATCCACTATTGTCTGCCTCTTCAGGCGCTATTGTCTGCCTGCAATGAGGACAAGAAAACCCTTTCTGGCCCTTTTTGGCTCAACGCCCCGCGCCGCGCTCTTATGATGAGGACACCAGCCTTGATTATAACGTCTAATGAAGAACGTATCCAAACACTCCATGCGTGGAATATATGATTGGCAGTCCCAAACCACCAAACCACCGCCCCAACTGATTGGCAGTCCTATGGCAGTCCCACCAGTCGTGTCTGGGCATTGTTTGGTTGAACTTTGGAAGAACCAGAATCCAACTGCGTGAAGACCGGAATGACTGAGGGTGATGAGACGAGGTGTTCCGTGAAGCAAGTCTATTACTGGCTCTGGTTTCGCACAAACTGCTGTGTTTTGTAGAAGAAATGTGTTCATTTCCAGGGATTCGTTTGCGTCAACTCACCACTATGCTATGTGTCTGCTAAAAACCCTAAGTGGATGGGAGTGCTCAGCTCAGCTCGTCCAGAAAACTGCCACAAATGGCAGGGATCAAGACCCAGATGGAACTCGGTTGAATGTTATCCTACTCATGATATGTGGCTGTGGGTCAAAACCCCGTACCCCTGGTGAATAGTCTTGTTGGGGATGTTCACCTACCATATTTGGGTGACAATTGGTATTGACCCATGGCCATATGTCTGGGATGGGAACACACAATTTGATGTTTAAATCATCAATGAGCCAGAAACGGCTTGAACCCAGGGAAGAACAAACCCAACTGCACATGTCCTGAGCATATAACTGTCGAACAAAGACCCACTCATGAAAGGAAGTTCACAATGGTCTCATTGGAAGGCTTTTCTCTGCAAACTACTTTTTTGTCCAACTCTCATATTGAGACTCCAACCATAAGGTCGCAAGGTTTACAAGGAAACATCTAATGAAGTGTCACGCCAACAAGGATCCCTGCTGCTTTTCATGGTCAAATGAAGAATCTCAGCACCTCCCTGGAGCCAAGGACGCTACTTGGGCGACATCAACACCTGGTCAGCTTGTATAATGTAGACTCTTGATTAATAACCCACCCCCCATATGAAAAGGTGTTCAATTCCAATGGGGGGTTATATCATGTTATGTATCCATGAAGAGTCTGCTTGATACATCCTGCAATGACCCGCTGGTTCATAAGCAAATGCTTCCAGAAATCGTCATCTTCTAAACAGTCGCACTGCACAGGTGTTCTGATGATTTGGATCACCGCACTGCCTGACACGAAGCCTGCTGTGGGGAAAACCCTCAATCAAGAAGTGCTGCTATAGATGCAGTTGGCTGCAATTATGAAGCCCATATCTGCAAACATCCATGAGCCTGACCTTGCCTAATGGAGTGAGGCTGCAGAAAGAAGGAAACAGGTCATTGAGGGCTATCTGTGCAAACAAAACTGAGCTTTGAAACTAGCTAGTGGGACAGTTTCCTCCTTCCGAAACCCGGAGCTCAACCCCCGACGTCGAAGAACGTGCGATGTTTGGTGGTGCTGAACGGTCGATGCCCAATGCATGATGCGATCCAGATCGGTTCACCTTTTAGGCAGCACCAGAATGGCTGCATGACCAGTTTTCTGGAAGACGTCCTGGCCAGCACCCCACCAGCATGACGAACTTACCCATGGTACCAGGGCCCGCCTTTGTTTACAAGTAAGGCCAATGCCGTGGAGGTCAAGAATGGGGTTTCACAGGTAAACCATCATGGTAAACCGAAGAAATCCCAACAGGACTTGCCAAGCCCAATGAGTTGATTTCTTGCATTTATTGTAGTTGCTTCCCGGATTTTACATCGGCACTCAAAGAGTCTATAGACAAACACAAAAGAAAGCAGCCTCACCGAACATACGTGCATTGAGAAGCCACAATGAATTTATCTTTACACTCCCCTAGCCTTCAAACATCTTTAAAAGAAGCCTGGATCTTCCGACGACCAACAAATTCTGGTAGTTTTGGTTATTGACCCGGTTTTCCGCGCAAACGTCCGCAAATCAGCGCAACCGACAAAACGACCGCAAATTAGCGCAAAACGCACGCACAAAAAAACAGCAAACGACCACAAAAATCCGCAACATAACGCAAAACAAACAAAACGACAAGATTTTGGTAGTTGGAAGGTCCAGGAGGTTGTGGTTCGTCGAACATGCTTAGCCAATGAATGGTTGTTTGTCGGTTTACCCTATTGAAACAAGGGTTCTTCGAATTCTAGGGTTCACTTAGCAGGCCTCCTAATCCGTCAATCTCCCATTCGCAGCCTGTCGTACCCGATGTCCACCAAAGTCTGAGCTGCTCTAATTTTTGCAGATGGTCTTCATGGCAGGTCCATGTAAGCTATTGAAAAATCTGCTTCTCCTGCTGCCTCCGCGCTGCAGTCAGGCACTGCCGGAGTCAAAGAATCTCAGCTGCTGGAAGCAGCTTCGAACCGCAGCTGAAGCCCTCAGCTCGATCCAGGTTGGATTAAAACAGCCCTGGTGTAGCTTTGATCATGTTGCTTGCTGCGATGCGGCACACAGTTCGTGCGACCTGTTGCACTTGACACTCCAAACACCTGCACCACCATCATCTTGGGCATATGACTAATGTCCGATGTCTTTGGGGCTGTAATTGGGCAGAGTTCTTCCAGAGTGGCAAAACCAGGGCATGGTCTTCTGACGGAGCGAGAAAGTCACATGATCTCCAGCCTTTAGGTTCCTGAACCTCTGTGTCCAACCATGCTCGAGATTCAGTGCTTCCAGGAGTAGAAACGACAGATTTGCCACTAGATGCCACTAGAAAGTAATGAACATCTTGGGCGGGGCGGGCATGCATGCATGTTGAATGACTTGAAACCATTCCACGAAGCCCTTCCAAACATACGGCGGCTCCGCATATGCACTCAGCTGTAGGCGACAAGGAAAAGGGCAGAGACCACAGCCGGAAGGTTTGTCAATCATTCTTGGTCGTGATGTTAATGAACACCATGGCAAATAAGATTTACACACATCGGAAGCCATTTGCGGAAGCCATTTGTTTGCTTGTTTAAACACGTGTTTTTTTTGGGAATGAGCAACATCTTCAAAAACAAGCTTCCATCATCCAAACAAGGCGACATTCTCTTGTTTAGGGCCCTACGCAGCAGTCTTGGCATCTGCAGGGCTGCAAATTTTGTTGGCCGCTTCCATAGGCGTGGCACTGGACACAAAAGACGTAAGCTGCGTAGATTGGAAGCAGAGTGGGCGGTACTTTGCCTGCATTTGTGTAAACATTGTGAGTGAACATCTCTGACTCAAAGGAGACATGCAACGCATGGCACCACAGAAAGAATTGCTCTCAATTAGCCGACTGTCGTTCAAGGCCAAGATGATTCACACAAGAGAAGATGTTCTTTGATGGATGCTTTAGCTAAGGCCTGCATCAGCATCCAGTTTGGTTCTTGCCCGGCCTTGCACAGCCGGGCTTGAACAAAAAGCATCTCGGTAATGGCACCACATGGCATGTAACTACATTCTGCATTCTTGTAAAATGGACATGGTATGTAATTTAGCAAAGAAAGCACATGAAGCCCAATGGTGAACCAATGCTCGAGAAACTCGGCACTGCCAGGTGACTATCATGAATTAACGCCTGAAAACGGACACTGAGAATTGGCACCCTGAGTCGGACTGCTAGCTGCACCAGTTTGGTCTATGGCTTGCTTTCAGCGGGCGCACGGTGACTGCTGGAAGCACATCCAACCTCTGCGGGACACTCCGAAAGCAATTCTCGGCATGGCTTCCAAACGCAGCGAGAAAGAACTGGAGAATGAAGACTGAGGATTGTTGCTTCTGCTCACCTTACGGTTGGTTCGACCACCGGTCACCAAACTCCCCAAACCATTGCCGCTCCTGAACGGACCCATGTGCCATGCTCATTTTTACGGCGTTCTTCGACTCATCCGTTCTCGGTCCCTTCGATTGAGGTCGCGTGGACCCGCCCGGGGGGCGGGCGACCAACCCGCGTAATGCGACACACTGAGCATGCACACGGTGTCACAGTAGAAACCGGTCTCCACTAGGCTATTGAACTAGGCTTAGGCTTTGCTGCTTTTTTCAAGCACGGTCAAGGTATGAGTCAAGGACCCAGTGGCACTGCGAAATGTGCTACAAACATGTGCAAACCACATCTCTTTCCAAGGAAAGCAACCACTACCTTCCGTGGTTCTCGGAGACTTAGGCCGACGCCGACCCTCGGCCTATGATTTCAAGCGCTTGAAAAAAGCACCTCGTCGTGGAGCACTTGAGTGCCAATCCCCTGGACCTCCACAGCCGGTCTTAATGGACGATCTGCACGCGGTGGACAGGCGGTTCAACATGGGTTGGTCTCAAATCAGCTGCCAGCATCCGACTCTACAGGTCTCCGGCTAGAGGCTTGTTGGACCGGGCATAACCGGCTGGGTGACGCGTGAATGAAGTCGGGTGCTGGTATGAATCGAACACATCTGTGTTTGCTTCACTTGATGCATGCATCGATGCATGATACAGCTCAGCTAGATACATTCTCAGCTGCATGAACATACCAAGAGCGATTTGGCAAGACCTTCCCGAAAGCCCGGGAAGTGAAATCGGTGCTGAGAAATCTGCGAAAAGCGTGCAAATGCTCAAGGGGCACCTAAAACAATCTCGCTGTAGCTCACTCGTTCGATGGACCATAGAGCTTACAAACAGACGACAAGTGACCTAAAACCGCTAGCAAGTGGCAAGTGGTTAGGACATGTTAGGAGACTCCCCGGACCATCTTGGCTCCCTAAGGGGGAAGAACTGGATACCCCCAGCTCTCGAGCTGTCGCTCCCTCCGAAGCACTACAGTGTTGACAGCGCTTCGTGAGGCTCGGAATCACCTGCCACCACCCGCATCCACCTCCCACTGGTGTCTCAGCATATACTTCCTTCTGTCGGCGCTGCATATGCAAGATGGTGACAACTGCCTGCCTCACTCCGAATTAGTTGAGTTCATCCAAAAATCAACACATAGCTTTTGCACAGAAAGTGGCTTTCGCAGGGCGCAAGAGCTTCTATCCTGGACTCTACATCCACGTGGCCAGTCCAAGCACAAGGGCCTCATCTTCTGCAAAGGTGATGTCTTCCCAGGTTGGACTGAAGCATTGCCATCCATCTGAACGCCGATGCAACCAGCGACTCGACCCCTGGTCGAAGCCTGGTCCAAGCTTTCTGGTGTTCCGAAAAGGAGATGTCACCGGATCTGCTGAGATCTTCTTTTCGGAGCACGAGAAAGCCCAAGCCTTTCCAGCTGCCAAGACCAATGAACATAAACACAAGTGTGCAAGATCTGGTGATTTGGGGTTCCGTCTCCACACATTGGATTTGGTAGGAGCCGATCCACTAGGGTCTCATATGGTCTCATCTTCTCCGTCAAGTACCTGCCCACCCTGGGTCATGTCGTCAAGATCGATCCCATTCTCCGCCAGGGTTATGTCGTCAGAAATCTCCGAATTTGGCTGATGTCCTCTCCAACCTAAGAGTGATGGCCTCCAACCTAATAGCAGTCTCAAAGAGATATGAGGAATAGTCCGAATTCAACGAATTCTCCAATTGGAGATGGTTCTGCAAGATTCCAATAACAGCAACATTTTCGTAAATGAACTCAAACATTGACCATCCCGGTGTCTTTCTAGCTATTTATAGCTACTTTGTAATTGTAGGTGTAATCCCTCTCTTTACAGATTCTAGACTCGGTTCCAAGACTCCTCTGAAGCTGTGCATCAGCCGAAGCTTCGCATGGTGAGGCTGGAGACTTCGTCATGGAAGGACTCACCAACGTTCAAAGCCACTGCTCAAGACCAGGACCCTCCAAGGGGTGCCCAATGGAAGCCCATAGGTAGTGTGGGGTAGCCCTTGGAGGGTCCTGGTACCTGTAAGGAAGCTTTGTCGAAAAATCTTCGCCCAGAGGTTAAGCAGCCCTTATCTTGGCCTCGCCTATCCCATATATGTCCAAGATGGTCCAAGTCATGTCCCACAACCTCGAACATTGGGCGCCGAGATCGGACATCGGGCTGCGAGATCCAAGATCAAAGGACAAAAAAGGACGAAGGGTCGTCGGTCGTCGTCCTCAATCTCCATGATCTCAACTGTGTGTCCTCTTCTTTCTTCTGTGGTTTGAAGAAAAGAAACCACCATGAGAAGGACAAAGATGGGTGAAAGCAGTTGGGCTGAAGGCCGTTCCTTTGGGACACCTTGCGAGGAACACTCGCCCGGTGTCCACAACATGGAGCTTAAGGGCTTCATGCGAAGGAGACAGCGAACTGTTTGGTCATTGTCAGGCAAATGACAGTAACACTCTTACCTGGCCATTTCACTGAACTCTTACCCACTCTTTGGGGGGCAAAACCATTAGGTATACAGCGCTCTTGCAGCATGTTGACAGCTGCAGTAAACCCCTGTGTCATCGAACGTGGCCTCACGCAGTGCCGAAGAGCAGAGTGTCTCTCTTGATGTGAAGCTTAGCCGAGTGTCTCCCGTCCACACCGGACATAATCCGGGAGACCAACGATGCCGAAGCCGAAGCCGACGTTGACATGAACTACTTCCAGTTCACCTCGAGAAGCCCAGCAATATATACACTGATTTGTTTTCCCTCGTCACCATTCATCACTGGGGGTTCGAAGCCATGAAACCAAATGCCGAAGCTCGAAGATGTCTGAGATGAAGCCCGAAGCAGCTGCGGGAGCGAACGGCGATGCGAGGCGGAACTTCGGGTGTTCGACTTTCTTCTTTGGGAAGGCGTGCTACAAACAGCCTTCATCATCCAATGTCAAGCCAAGAGATGTCTTTTGCGACCTGAAATAGCACCCGGATCAACCTGGGGTGCCCAACTGGGGATCGTCGAACTGGCGTCCGCTCCGTAAGATCTGGGGGACGGGGGTAGATCTTTCATTTGGACCAACGCGGCCCGTCGATGGATTTCTTCAGCTGATGAGTGAAGCTGAAAGTACCTGGTGCACAAGCTCTCGGACTTTGTGTCAAAACATGTGAAACCCTAGGGCTCCAACCATATCCTCAGAAGGTGGTTAGACCCCCAAAACCCACCGCAACCACCTTCTCAGGAGGTGGGCCAGGAGCCCTAAGGGAAAATCCAAGCCCCAAAGGGCGGTCAGAGTTCCAAGTTTCAACTCCTTAGTTCCATGGCCGGCCAGAGAGTTGTCCGTCCAAACCCACACACGGTGTGTGGGTTTGGGTCTTGGGTCTTGCGGGCGCAAAGAGTGATGGCACGCGCAAATGCCTGCAGAATTCGTTGGGTCCTCCCAAACTCGATGGCTTCACAACAACCAAAAGCAAGTTGTTTGCAACGACCATGAGAAACTGTTTGTTTCATGAACGCTGAGGGCTTGGGGAGTGGAATGGACCTTGACTTCTTGGAGGCCATTCCGTTTGGACGTCCGGAAGACGCCGCGTCAACGCCGCGTCTGCGGGCGGGAAGCTTGACAAATGCTGCTCAGGGATGTAACATGCGTGGTTTTTACCTGGAACAGGCACCTCCTCACAAGCAAATAGGCTTCTTGGCACCTGGGGAGCGAGACTGGTGGCCCCAAAAACGCAACCTGGGGAGACTCGGTGTGTGGACTGCGGACGGCTGAACAAGACCACAGCTCCACCGAGCGTTCTTTTTTTCGAGCAAAACAGTTGCCACTTTTGCGGAATTGAACCTTCTGAGACACATTGAGCGCGCATCATTGGGAACAAGGTAACCAGGCCTGGAAGGAAGCTGGACTCTATCTAAAATCTCATGGTCTTAAGGTTGAATGCGTCTGGACGCGCAGGAAATGCTGCCCGAAAAATGCCGCCATTGTGATTTGAGTAGCAGCACACTACTCCACCCATCACCAGGAGCTAACTTTTTGTGTCTTTGCTCTCGTACTGCATCGTGCAGGCGTCTCAGTACTGCTCTTGGCTTTGAAAGGTACGGGTGCATCCAACATGTCTCACCTTAGCGTTAGATATGTTTGTTCTTTGAATGACTTGGGTCTATTACGGTATATTAGTCGAGTAGAATCCTCCTAAATCGGCCTCTGCTTCCGAACTGCCCCAGTGAGCCACTCCAGGGAGCCCGGGTCAACTCAAACGGCATGCCATGTCCCTTTATAAGATATTTCACGCCAGTCTTGTTTATTCCCGGTCTCAGGTCTGTAGTTGGCTTTATTATACCTAATACCACATATTCCTCTGAGGAACGTGCCTTGCTCTGAAAAAGCGCCATACGAGGCGGACTTTAAGCGAGATGCAGGATTCTCACCTGGGCACAGGCTCTGTTCCAACAGATGAAAACCGCTCAAAGTGCCGATAGCGCTATCTCTGCAGGTTACAACCCAGAACCATGGCCCTGGTTTCCAACCTGAGCTTATCCCTTTTCGTTCGCCACTCACGGAATCGACAGCGGAATCCTACTCAGTCCCTTTCCTCCGCCTACGGAAACTGAAAGCCTTTTCACTAGAAGCAGGCGCCTTTAAGACCAAGTACCGGCCAGCCTCATACTCAAAAAAATCATCCCAACTCCAATGGTACAGAATTGATTGTTACGCCCCAGGACAGCATGCTTGAGGAAGACGCATTGATCCCCCACAGTCCGGTTGCACTGCAGTTTCACATCAGAGCTTGCAAACATCAGGACGCAAACAACTCAGCTTGCCCCTCGCAAAACATGCCGCCCAAAATGGCCTACCCCAAAACACATTCCCTTCACAGCCCCGACTCCTGGTCTTCGACCCCCGACCCCTCTCTCCAGGATTTGGGGCCGGTCCCGGGTCACGTCTGGGTACTTCCAGAGGTTAAGTGGCCTGAACTAGGACCCGTAACCCAGGCTACCTATGGGATAGTCTAGTTCGGGTTCTTCAACCTCTGTTGGTTAAGCCTGACTTCAAAAGACCGACATGCCTCACGTTCGCTACCGCACGCTGCATGCACACGACGTGTCAAGGACGCAAGGCCGTTCGATCCCCCTGTTCCAGCGGTATTTGCGTCCTTATCCCACTGGACATAAAGCGAACGTGCAACACATTGCTTAAAACCCAAATGGCTTGACCGGGAGCTTGGTGCGAATCAATCTAGGGTCAATGGTCATGAACGCAGACAATTGTGGCTCGAAATTCGCAAGCAGGCAGAGCGCCAGTGAAAGCAGCTGAGATTCAGAAAGGTTCAGGATGGTGTGGGACAAAGGTCTCGGACTCCAAGAACTGTTGAACAAACTCTGGCTGAAGTGACAGCTTTGCAGCAAGCAGACTTGGCGTGAGCATGTCTGCTAGCATCATTCTGTGTGCTGGGACCATGGCGACTGTGCGGCACAGGAAGAATTTGCCACTTCTGAAAATGATAACGTATCAGATTCTTGTCCGTGTTGGTTCGGAGTGCTATTTCGCAAATACCATTTCCCTAAGTAGTAGAGCTAACAAATAAACAATTCCTTTTGGGGGGCCCTGCTGTTGTCTTCACCTTTAGACTTCTGTGGAACGCTTACGACATACATAATTAACCCACGTCCAGACCCTTCAAACCCAAGGGCCAAGGATTATGTTTTGTCTGCAGCTAAGTGATTGTCATCTCACATTACAACACACATCACGACATGTGCATGATAAAAAGAATGTTTTTTCTCAATCCAGAAGAAATGCCATGAAGCCATTGGTATTTTTACATGTGCCACACAAATGAGGGGCCCGACCAATGTTCACTGATACTTCTTGAGACATGCATGCCCTTTTGCTCCAAGCAAGACTGCTGCGTTTCCCTGCACGACCCACCGCGCCGTAGAAGCGGTGGCCCAACCAGTCGCCCAAACAGACCCAGAGGGGACGATCCAGTATGTTGTGAACACCTATCCGCTTTGGGAACGATTGCTAGACTCACCCAGGGCACCCGTTTCTCTCTCTCACACAGCCAGATGGGCCATATCCTGTAAACATCGTCAAACCCAACATCGCTCAGACCCCAAAAAACATGATGTAGAATTGATGATGAAGTGCTGATATTTCAACCCTCCCCAAGTTGGCTTGTGAAATCTAGTCTTCATATGGGGAGTTTCAAAGATTCTACATGACCCACGACAGCGCAGGCGACCGCGCTGGCTGCGCTCGCGGCAGGAAATCGAGCTTTTCTTCGGATCCGGCCTTTCCCGGACTGGTGTTGAATCGAAGACGCTTCCAGCACTTCTTTACTTGCTCGAAAGCTGGTCTAGCATTGCATGGTCGACAGTCGGGGTTGGGGGAACTCCTGTGGTCCAAGTTCTGTCTGTTGAATTTTGGTAAGATGGACCGCGACCCTATAGCCATAGCTTCGCCAAAGCTGGGTTCATCCAATTCCGGCGCCAATCTTCAATCTGCAGCGAAAAACGAGCAACACATGTGCACGAGCATTCTCCCATGCTTTGACCAGGGTACTTGGTCTAATCGGTCATGTGGGGCGAGGTTCGGCTTCAGCAACGTCTGCTCAGAAGTCTGAGGTTCGGCATTCAAAACATGTATCTTTCTGCATCTCAACATTCCAAACATCTGCACCACCTACAGCGCTGGCCATCCAATAGCTGACTGTGGACATCCAATGTTGCATAGCCTGTGTCGCTTTGAGTCGCTGTAATTCAGCGTCGAGAGCAAGGTGTGGTCTCCAGTGGGAGTCCAAAATACCCTTGATCTCCAGCTATCATGCTTCTGCTTGCAACCAGGGGTATAGCGGTTCAGTGGTGGTGGACAGTTATTTTTGCAGTTCAAGATTACCACGCACCCACTGCCCGGTTGGCTATTGAGGAAGACTTGGCAGTTCGAACAACTTGGCCTACAGTAGCATTCACCTGGTGCAAAGGGAAGTAGAGGATGACCTGCGGCTGCGCAGCATGTCGGTCTGTTCAAACAAAAGCTACGCAAACAAATTCAGAAAGAGTCGATTAGTGAAGTCCCTACTTGATTGAATTGTGTCCTAGTTCTTGGTTTGTGTGTTTATTGAAATCCTGAGTTGGTTCTTCTCACACTCTGATTTTGGGTTTCTTTTATGCAAAAGGATGAAAGCATTACAGGCAAGCGGGATGCAGTGACTTTTCAGGCTTCAAAAACAAAACTTCCATCATCCAAACAGGGCAAACACTTCTTCTTTAAGGCCAACACGCAGTCATACCGTCTGCTGGCAGCAACAAGAACCAGACCAGATCAGCTGCCTAATTCACTGCATCTTGGAAGTCTGACTGTGACATGCTCCAAGAACACGGAACCAACCTCTCTCATCAAGATGATTCAATGATGATTCAAACACATTCCATTTAAGCTTCAAAGAAAAACCACTCAAACCAACCAAAACGACTCATTCAATTCTTCAATTCCAAAAAATGCACCGACTCTCTAGACTCAAAGTCGACTGTCACCACGTGGCCAGTAAGGCTCTGGACTGCTCAGGCGCTCAAGCCACGGTGAGGACTGCTGCCACGCGTCATCTTTTTCGGAATTCAGGTCCAGAACTGGAATTCCAAAGCGACTGGACTTGCGCTGGTGTCAGTGGTGTATTCATGTGTATGAAAACCGAGCACCGTTTTTGAAGTGCTACTTGAGAAGGTACCACAACGTAGCCAAAACCGTAGTTTTTTAAGCTGAGTTCTTTGGTCAGCTTTCGTTGAATCCGTTTTGCGTGAAGCATCCAAGGACAGAAGATCATGCACAAAACTTAGACGTCGGCTAGTGTTCAGGCGGCATATGCTTTGCAAGTTGAGTGGTGTCAAAAGCCATCCGGAACTCTTATTAAGATTATAAAAACCTTTCACCAATCCCTTCGCATTGCTTTCGCGGCTGCATGTTTTGCTATCGCCGACCCACTTCACCCTTTCGCCGAGTTTCTGCTATTTACATCTAAGAAAAGCATCAGCAAAGGGGAATCATTCCTAATCTGCAACCACTGCTTTCGCCACATCTTCGCGAACCTTTCGCCTGGTTATCAGGAATCTTTGTGGCTTTTGAACAACCATTTAGATGACACGACTGATGACATGCTTTGTACTGAAAACCTCTTTCGCCAACCCTTTCGCAACAAAATCCATTCATCAAAAAGCCTCTCCAAACCTTTCGCCAAGCTTTCCCCAGCTGCAATTTTGCATTCGCAAAGATTCGTAATCTTAAGTCCTACCTAAATTAGTTCATAGAGGTTTATGACGTTGCTCAGTTGACAATTATAGCTGAAAGATGGTCTTTGGCGAGTATTCGGCCCTACATCCTGGAAACCTATGTTTAATCTTTTTTCAAGATTTCTTAAGTGTTCGCAAAGTTTCCGCGGAAAGGCATCCTTAGAGAGCAGTGTTTGCACTGAAAGGACATGGTCTGCGCGACTTTGGTGCAACGTGCCAATGTTTTTTGTTTGACTACAACCTGCAGTGGCGCCATGAGCCTTCGTGAGTGACGGCACGTGTGACTGCCCACCTCATCCGCACGCGGTGACTGTGCGACATCGGCCCGAACCTTGACACTGTTGCTTCTTCGTGGCAATTTGGCGGATACTCCAGGGAATTCATGCTGGACGTCCTTCGACGGTCATTTTTTCGAGATCACACTCATTTGCAGGCAGCACGTCCGAAAATCAACGACCGAGGAGCCCAACCGTTCAAAAGCTTGGTCACTTTTTCATGATCAAAAGCTTCTTCCAAGCATGCTCGTTGTGCTGTGCCAACTTCACGCCTTTATGACATCTGGAAAATGGAGGAACACTTGACCTGAACTCTCTGCAGGCACCACAGCCCGTGATCCCTCCAGTTCTGGTCATGGTGAATTGGATGAATTGGTGAAACATGTTTGCTCCAGATTCTTGTTTGCAGTGCTTGGACATTCTTCTCCCAAAGCAAACCTTTTTAGCAGGGGGGGTAGTTCACATTGGTGCAGGCACTGAGGTTCCTGTGAAGCTCACTGAAAACTACGAGCAGTTTCATGTAAAACCACTTACAAGTCATGACATGGTCACTTCGCTGGTTTTTCGCTTCCACGGTGGACCTGCCACATGGCTGTCTGACGAAACCGCGGAAGCTGTGCAAGCTGCGTCCGATCCAAACCAGCGGGCAGGTCCACCAGAAGCCGCCGAAAGCAGCCGCGACGAAACTGATGGGGATGACCTATGACTAGCTCCAGCACAATGTTTAAGTGAAAGATTTGTTTTTACGTTCGGTTTGCCAAGGATTCTGGTGGTTGATGTTAAAATCCTTGAAGGCATTGGGATGGATGTCGCTTTTTGAGAATCACAGGAAGCTGTACAGAGTAGGAAGACATATCCGACGCTAGGTTCTTCACCTCCAGGTGGGCCGGGCCAGTCGCACAGGTTCTCTCATCTTTTGCGACTAACGAAGTAATCCCAAGGGGATAGCATCACTCGATTCTGATTGAGACTGACCAATTTTGATCAAACCCTACCGACAAGCCTAGGTAAAGGATACCAAAGGCGATCGTTTCCTGGAGACCCCGCGAAATCGCTCGCAGAACTGGTGGAAGACCGACGAAATCTCGGTGTTTCGATCCTCGTTAAAATAAAGGAGGAGAGGTTGGGGCGTACAGTTTGTAAGGGGACCAGGTTTGGATTCTACAAAAAATGGTGACCCAAGCTGCTTTGCCATCTACAAAATGGCATGTACCAGAGCGGGCTTGTACAAAATGTTGATGCCTCAAGATTACTATCTTATGCGTACAAGGGCATAGCCAGCCATACAGCAAATGGATTTCTCTACAAACATGGGGCTCTGTAGGTGTCAAAAACTGCATCGTTACAAAATGGCCCTCTGTAAGGGCCTCAAGCTCTCCCTTTGTGTAGAGGAACTTTCAACGGGGATGTGTTTTGGGTATAGGAACGCCCACAGATCAACACATACAGATCTCGCTGGTATCGAGCCGAAGATGAGCGAACGTCTGGTCTCTTCTTTGTGGGAATCTCAGCTTGAGCATCCTGTGTGGATGGATCGGTTCACCCCACAATGTTCACCCGACCAGCGGAGAAAAGCGCTTCATGAACCAACTCTGCTTGTGGACCCGGTTAGCAAACAACAAATCGCATAAGGCAATGCCCATAAAGCATCTCAAATGTCAAGGACGTGTGCGGATTGGCTGTCCATTAGACTCACCAAATAGTCGTGCAGGATGCGCGGTCTTGTTACAGCTATACTCAGCAGCCTGGGCGATGCCCCTGGCATACA
The DNA here is from genome assembly GCA_963970005.1 of Durusdinium trenchii. Lineage (NCBI taxonomy): Eukaryota > Dinophyceae > Suessiales > Symbiodiniaceae > Durusdinium > Durusdinium trenchii. The sequence goes on along the minus strand of CAXAMN010023917.1, from coordinate 2,173,827 downwards.
AAGTGCGGTATCAGCGATATCGAACTTTGACATGCTGCAGGTGAACTATTTCAACAACTCGTCGCACATGTAGTTGCTGGAAATCATCGAAGAGATAGAAAGCCAATGGGCAAATTCAAAACCATTAAGTGTATCTTATATCAGCTGCATCCTATCCACATGCAGAAATTCATGCGACTCTGCTGTGAGTCTCGCTTGTTTCACCCAGAGGTGTGACAGTGCAAAACTAGTTGAAATGATGCAGCTGTTGGATGCTGTTGGTGCTTTGTGCAACCTAGCTGACAAACCTGACGCTCTGGCAAGGCTAATTCAAGATCCAACCTGTGTAGATTCTGGAGGGGAAGCAATACACTGGGAAAAAGCAAACACACAAGCTTGCATGAGGATTTTCTGGAAACTGGTGGTGAAAACGCTGTCCAAAAGACTTCTTCATGAGTTTATCCCCGCCTCCCATGCCGGTCCCCCTACCTTCTCATAGAGTGCGCCAAGTACTCAGTGAAGGCTTGCTCATTTTCAATGCTTGCAAAATCTTACTGCACTGTATATCTAGAAGGCTTCTGGAGTCGGGGAAGTAGGTATAGCGGCTGTACAAACTTTGTCACTGCGATTGCGAGCCGTGAGCAAAATGTTTGTTGGAGCAACTCGGAGCAACTTACTTCATATTTGCACTTGACATAGGCATATAAATAGTATCCACAATAGAATGGGAATGCACGACACCAGGACCTCCCGGAACTCACTGCGGAGCTTTGCTGACGTTATCTTGTCCTGCAGCCAGACCAAATGTGGCACCACCACAACCGCGCGGTTACTCGCTGCACAAAGCAAATTGCTTTGGATCCCTTTTGAGAAAATTGAGTGAGATGAGGTAACTTAGCTAGCTGAATGAGCTGAGACATAGAGGTGAATGTTTCCAATTTACTGATATACATTATTGTAGAACTGCTGCGCATCCCAGCCAAGCAAATTGCTAAGATCCACTGGATAGGCTGCGTGAAATTAGCTTTTCAATGTCGTTGACCAACGCTCAGAAACTCGAACCCTGACATGCTGCAGGAGAACTATTTCAACAACTCGTCGCACATGTACTTGCCGGAAATCGTCGAAGAGAAAGAAAGCAAAAGTGCATCCTCAGGACCATTAGATCAAGTATATCCTATCAACTGCATCCTATCGACATGCAAAAAATCATGCGACTCTGCTGTGAGTCTCGATTGTTTCACCCAGAGGTGTGATAGTGCAAAACTAGTTGAAATGATGCAGCTGTTGGTGCTTTGTGCAACCTAGCTGACAAACCTGACGCTCTGGCAAGGCTAATTCAAGATCCAACCTGTGTAGATTCTGGAGGGGAAGCAATACACTGGGAAAAAGCAAACACACAAGCTTGCATGAGGATTTTCTGGAAACTGGTGGTGAAAACGCTGTCCAAAAGACTTCTTCATGAGTTTATCCCCGCCCCCCATGCCGGTCCCCCTACCTTCTCATAGAGTGCGCCAAGTACTCAGTGAAGGCTTGCTCATTTTCAATGCTTGCAAAATCTTACTGCACTGTATATCTAGAAGGCTTCTGGAGTCGGGGAAGTAGGTATAGCGGCTGTACAAACTTTGTCACTGCGGTTGCGAGCCGTGAGCAAAATGTTTGTTGGAGCAACTCGGAGTAACTTACTTCATATTTGCACTTGACATAGGCATATAAATAGTATGCACAATAGAATGGGAATGCACGACACCAGGACCTCCCGGAACTCACTGCGGAGCTTTGCTGACGTTATCTTGTCCTGCAGCCAGAGCAAATGTGGACACCACAACCGCGCCGTTACTCGCTGCACAAAGCAAATTGCTTTGGATCCCTTTTGAGAAAATTGAGTGAGATGAGGTAACTTAGCTAGCTGAATGAGCTGAGACATAGAGGTGAATGTTTCCAAATTACTGATATACATTATTGTAGAACTGCTGCGCATCCCAGCCAAGCAAATTGCTAAGATCCACTGGATCGGCTGCGCGAAATTCGTGTTGTACAGCTGCGGCGCCTCCCTCAGCAAATTGCTCAGCTCCACTTGGTTGGCCTTGTGACATGCCCTAGGGCTCCAACCATATCCTCAGGTTCGGTGGTTAGACCCCCCCTGGCACCCACCCCAACCATCTTGTCAGGAGGTTGTTGGAGCCCTAGGGATGATTGGTGAATGAATGGTTTTTGACAAGGCCAACCTTCAGGAGAACTCAAAGGTGCAGGAGACGTGCAGGAGACGTGCAGGAGACGTGCGAAGCTGGCACGGTGCTAGGCCTTCAAGCAAGGTGGACCGAAAGCAGGTGTGCCCTTCTTTGCTGACGCCAAGAGCGGAGACGCGAGCCGATGTCACAAGCTCCTTGCTGAAAATCAGGGGAGGTTTGAGGGTGGAACCTAAATACGTTTAAACTTTACTTCCGCCGCGCGTTCCACTGCTCAGCAAGCTGAGTTCTTGTGAACGGTCTCGCAACGCGTGACTTCCGCAGCAAGCCCGTCCGAAAGGTCTCATCTGATGCCGATCGGTCAAAGCCTTTGCCAAGTGGATGCCTAATTAAGCAAGCCCGAATCTATCATGGCACACGTCGACCAAGCCCTTTAGACAGCTGGCGCCATCTGAGAGACAGCTTGGGTGAAGTCGAAGGCAGAATCGATCGATGCAAACTCTCCAACGCAGGTATCTTGCATCCAGGGCCAACTTGGTATCTGACGAGACCAATTAAATGTCATGCGTAGCCGCTTCAGAGAGCCCTCGGCAGTTCGAACAAATCGAAGCAACATGGGCAAACAAGGCCACAGTCCAACACCAAACATTCTCTCTCGCAGGCCACAGGCACAAGCGGGCACAAGCAAAGCAAAAAGGGTTCCTCTCACGAAGTTTCATGTGAAGTGATGCTTTTAGGTTCGTTGGTTGGCAGGTAAACCCAAAGTTGGAATGTTAGTGTTGGTTATATCAGTTATCCTAATGAACGTGCCGGACAAACAAGGAACAGGACACAATGCTCCGACTTTGCATCTGCGCAGGACTCAGCCAGGACAGGATGTTGCTTTAGGATGAAACTAATGAAAACAGTGAAAACAGTTATTATTTATGGCAATATGGCCAGGGCAACAAGTAGAGCAATCAAAACCAAAAAGACATTTGAAGAATTTGAAGGATTCATATCCGGGCAAACAAGTCTACTCACGCACTCCAAAGAGAAAAGCCTCTCTCGTCCAAGCCCACGAGGAGAAGCAACACACCACAGCCTTTCCAAACAAAATTCTCATGTGCTTGGAATGGAAGTGTCACAATGGAAGCAAACATGTGGTGTTCAAAAGGGATTGGATTCACCAGTCATCTCCCAAATGATGAACTCTTAACCAAGGAAGTGGAATCCGCTGGCACTTAGGCTGTATAGATGAAACCTTGGGCATGTTGCTAAGATCTCCCATTCTAGCCAAATGCCGTCTCTCGTACAATGCCACAAGCACAATCAAAGCAATCGGGTTCCTCTCAAAAAGAGTTGCATGAAGTGTTTCCAGGTTCGTTCTCTGAGTTAATCTGAAGTTGGAATCTTACTACTAGGAACAAGAAGCGACGAATTCGGGGCGGGCTCCTGGCCTCGCGACTCGAACGGAGCAAGATCTCGGACGCGAACCGAACGGGCGATCGGAGGCCTTACTGCGAACGGAGCAAGGTTCGCTCGCTACAGTAGAATCTTACCTATCCTGTGAACATGCTGGAGAGCTGTCAATCGATGAACAGGGATGCTGCATCGCGGAGCTCGCAAGGTGACAGGGAGATGCATCCCGAGCAAATCTATATAGTATCGCGTTGCATCAGTAGTAGGGACAAGAACTGCACATCCGTAGCACATGACATGCATGGGAATGAACAGCCACACTTCGTGCCATTCTTGCGCAGGGGCGCTTCTAGGACTGCGATCTGTGAATTCATGAGGTTATTGCCGAAGGGAATCCACTAGCTGTATCAGGATGCACAAGAAAAGCCTAAATCATGAAGAATTACTTTGATCTGATGACAACAGGGCCAGTGCAACGAGTACCGAAATCAAAACTAAAACAGTTGAAGAATCTGAACGATACATATCTGGGCACATAAACCTATCCACACACTCCAAAGACAAAAGCCCCTCTCGTTTACACCAAACACGACAAGCAACACACCACAGCCTTTCCAAACAATATCTACAAGTGTTTGGAGTCATGTAAGCTGAGGTTGGAATGCAACTGACCCTACAGGGCAACAAATGCAGTGTTCAGATTCAGAAGGGATTGAATTCAGTATTTCCGTACTCATCTCACCTATGCGAGTGGCAACTGATGGCAAATAGGCTGTATAGATGAAACCAGGTTGCTAAGATCTCACATTCCAACCAAACGCCCTCTCCCATACAACGCCACAAGCAAAAGCAAAGCAAAACGGATCCTCTCCAAAGGCATCATATGAAATGTTTCTGATTTTGTTTGTAGGGTATGCAAATCTGAAGTTGGTGCTGTGCTTATCCCAATAAACATGACATCCGCGCCATCTGTATGAAAGCGCATGTGGTGTTCAGAAGGGATTGGATTCAGTAGTCCTCTCCCAAATGGTGAACTCTCAACCAACGAAGTGGCATCCGCTGGCAGCTAGACTGTAAACGATACCTTGGGCATTTTGCCAGGATCTCGCATTCCAACCAAATGTCGTCTCTCGTACAATGCCACAAGCACGAGCAAAGCAAAATCACTCCTGTCATGAGGTCCTCTCATGAGGTTAGTTGTTTGGTTTGGCTGGCAGGTACGTTGAAATCTGACCTATCCGAACACACGCGGAACGCCTTGAACACATGTGTGAGAACCGTGTGTCCAACTCTTGGGAGTGGTCGCTCATCGAGCCGATGCACATCTCTGCAGAACTGGTGCTATAGGGGTCCAAGGATAAAGAGGAACTATGAAATACATCCTTTTATAGTTGGATTTATAGATTCCTTGTCGGATCCATTCTCGATTTAGTTGGACAATGAGGCGTCAACCACTGCTGATGGTAAACATGAAAACACCATTGATGTCAAGCTGCGCGGGTCTCCGCGCGACGTATGGAACGGCATGTGTCGTGAGCAACGGTGCAGGTCACGGTCCGGAGTCACATAAGGTCAGGTCCGTCCAGGTCCGCACTGCATCATCAGGGCAAACATGTGCTCCAGTGTGGCACAAAAAAAGTGGTGCGAAAAAACCACTCAGTGTGATGACCACATGACCGTCCAGATTCACATTCCCAGACTGAACCACAACCGCGCGAAGTCGGTGTCCGTTTATCGGACATCAGGACATCTGCCAAGGGAAAAGGGGTGTCTCACAATCCGTGTCTCCCATTTTCCAAACTCTTCAAACAACCCACTCCTTCCACTCGTTCGACCCACAACCGGGTCTGGTTCCTTCGACCCCCACAACCCGACCGTCTCACTTCGACCGTCGCCGCCGTTGGCGATCGAGTCATCGCTGGCGAATCCTGGGACCGAGAGTCGATCAGGCGGCTCGAGAGCTGAAGCATCGAAGCACTTCGGTCCTGAATTCCTTTAAACGAAGCTGGGTGGAAGAAACGTTTCCTCCACCAAACACCAAAATTGTTGTTGCTTTTTCTGCAAGTTTTGAATTGAAATGATTGACTTCGACGCCAGTCCAAGCCGAAGAAGTTGGGGCAAATGCCTGCCACTGGGCTCTGGTGGCGAAGAACATTTGAGGACATGTTCGATGCGACTTTGAGTTGAAACAAGTCAAACAAAATTGTCAGAATCCAAAAACAAATCCGCCTTTGGGAAAGCGACAAAAATCAACCAAATCGAATGTTGTTGCCCTCCAAATGTTTCGAGTTGAAACCTCGGCCTACTTTACACTCACCACCCGCCACAGTATAAGAACACATTTGGCCACCAATTTTGTTCATTGCCGTGCGATGCCACCTCGACCAGTGCCGAAAACTCAAGGACATACTACGGCCAATCTGAGGTTGCCTTTGCCTTCATGTGGTTGTCGGACAATCCTCAACCTCAAACGATTCAATGGAGTTCTCATTGGCTGATCAGTTGAGGCTTGAAACAAGTTCCGCCTGCAAAGAGAACTTGCTGGTTCCGTAATTCATCTAGCCTTTTGCAGGATGGTCCGGTGCGCATTGAACGGCCAACTTTAGACTTCCACACGCGTTGCGACAGCTGAGACTTCCTCCGAAATCAGAGGCCAAAAAGTATTATCAGCTTCAAACGGGTTGAAAGTTCCGAGTGCCGGATAAAGTGAGATTTTCCGACTGAACAAACGCGGCACCAACATGTCAATGATCACATGCGCATCAATCAGATCCATTTTTCCAGCTGCGTCAGCAAACTGCTTGGCCCAAACAATTGACAGTATTGTTCAAAACTATTCCAAGCCGAAAAGGCGTCAAGTGCAGCACATTCATGTCGGTTCCGGATCCCAGTTGAATGTAATGTTCCTCCAAGTTATTATCTATATTTTTCTGGGATGGGACCACAAATGATGCTTAGAGTGGTTCTGCTATCCCTCCCGATTCCCGATGGGCCCCTTAACGGGCTTCCTTTTTGATCTGTGAGAGTGGAAGCAACTGAGCGAGAGAAAAGTGTCTAAGAACATCATCAAACGCGGAACCGGAGTGTCTGTCCGTCCATCCCCACACCTCAGTGACTTCGGTCCCAAATCAATCCAGTCATCACGGATCTGCTTCTCTTGAAAGACTCGAAACGGGTCACCCTAGTTGTGACCGGCCTGTGACCAGCCTGAAGAAGTGACCGAACTCACCAGGGGATCGTTCGTGCATGTTGAGTCCCGAACGGTGTGGGCGTGTGGACGTGCGAAGTGAGCACCTAAAACTACGATCTGATACTGATACCTATCCCAGACACTCCATGGGACTGCCATATATGCCTACATTCGGGTGGTTTTAGGGGTCAATGTAGGCATATATGCCATACATGGAGTGTCTGGGTATAGAAGCACCAGGGGCCCCAAGAAAAGATCTGCCTCACACTGGTTGACACCAGTCGTTTTACCCGAAGCCTAGCCCGCTGAGGCCCTTCTCCGCCTTGTGTGAACTCCCCCTTTCAAAACGAAAAGGAACAGATTTCGATCTAGATCATGAACCTGGGATCGAAACTCATCAAACAAGTCAAAAGGCCTGCCCAACTAGTCGAATCCCTCTTTCCTCTCCAGTGATGCGATCCTCTCCACCCCGTTTTCCAAGCAGGTACAGTAGACTCCCCCAACTGCCCGCATATCCCCGGTCCAACAGGTGTCCAAACATGAAAAAATGTTGCCCAGTGATGTTCCTCCACGTGGTTGAAGTGTTTCATTCATCCCACGCTCGGTTTTTACCATCAAATCCCAGACTTTTCCTGCTCTCACTCGTCTCTGCCACAATTCTGGGATAAAGCAAACCAGGATCAAGAAACCGCGAAACTTGGAATCATGAGCTGCAGAACTTCAGTCCACTTGGCCTGTGGCACTCGTCAGTCAACCCAACCTGTCTTCAGAACTGGTTGGGGTGCACCAAAGACCATGCGAAAGAAGTTGTTCCTGAACACCTCCTATTTTGGTGCGTGTTCGACATACACATGGCCATTTTTGCACCGACATGTTGTATTGAAAACGCGGCAGCAAAGCAAGCGTGTCATGATTGGTAATCAAATGTTCATCTGCTAAAACCAACTTGAATGCACAATGCGACTTGGCGTATGAACCGGACTTGCGGCATTGCCCCCAGAACTGGTGCTCGCGCACCTTAAAAGCCCGAGCACAGGCCCCCGCTGGAGCAGTTCCACACAACATGGTCACATGACAAGAGCAGCAGGGAACACACCGGTCGCAATGCATAGGAGCTCGCCAGTTGCACTGCATGTGGTCATCAAGCCATATATATACCCTAGGATTCAACTGCGTAGTTTAACTTAGCACTCCGCTAATGCGAAGTTTACTTGGAGATGTTCAATGTGTCCTGTAGGTTCGAGTTCGAGAGCGTGATCGGCCGTGATCGGCAGTGGCTCGGAAGTCCACACATGAACACTTATGTTCTAGAGGTTGATATGACAAAACATGCACCACATCAGTCGCGTGAACTTGTGGATGGATTGGGGTGAAACCATATTTTGGTGAATTTCTATCGTGGCGTGATTGAGCGTGATCATGAAAGTAAACTTAGCATTCCGCTAATGCAAAGTTTGACTGCGTGATTGGGCAAAGGCGAAGTTAAACTTCGTACTGGGATTTGTAGGGTATATATATCAAACCTCTCAAGGATTTGACACCTTCACGATATTGAAATTCAATCGAAAGAAGCCTTCTGGATTTGAAGATTAAGATCGTCGGGCTTCAATGTCTTCCTCCGCCAAATAAAATTTAATCGCGGAGAATACATTCAGCCCCTGTAGATGGGTACATGGTCAACCACAAGAGTGGGCTGTTTCTCTGAGCACATGCTTTTTCAAACCAACTAGAACGCACCAGCATGTCTTGCCCAAAGTAAAGCATCATCCAGGTTAAGCAACTTTTCAGACCTCAGTTTAAGGTCAGCATGCCAGAAACGAAACCGGTCGACGGCGAACGACCATCCGCAAAACACTGTGCTTACTAGTGGCCGGAGAATGCTCACGTGTTGACAAATGCTGCATGATCTTTGAGGTTTCCAACACGACTGCAGTCCACTTGGTGTCATCGGGGCCCATAAACCTACGACGGTGGGATGAGCTGGTGGATTTTGCAGTGGAAACATGGCAACACTCTTTGAGCAAGCGTGTCATGCCTGGGAAGTAGTCAAATGTTCATCTGCTAAAACCAAGTTGAATGCAAAATGCGACTTGGCGTATGAACCGGACTTGCAGCATTGCACCCAGAACTGGTGCTCGCGCACCTTAAAAGCCTGGAGCACAGGCCCCCGGTGGAGCAGTTCAAACCACACAACATGGACACGGTGGCGGTGACAAGAGCAGGGAACACACGTGATAGCCATATTAGGTCGCTTGCCAGTGCCAGTTGCACTGAATGTGAACATTAAGCCATGTTATGAAAGACCTCTCAAGCTCTTTGACTTTGTGAGGTCTGGGAGGACCAACATGTTCTGGATTTGACGACCGTTTGACATGCTTTTTCCCCCAAGTCACCAAGTCCAGTTTCCAGTCGCGAATATATTGAGTCCCTTCAATCGGGCGCATGGTCAGCCACGACAGTGCGCTGTTACTCTGAGCACATGCACCTGCGAAACAAAAAATGCAATATAGACGGCAATAGACGTGCGCTGAGGCACTTCTCGCCCAAAGTAAAGCATCATCCGGATTTGGCAACTTTTCAGACCTCAGTTTAAGGTCGGCATGCCTCACCATGAAACTGGTCGACGGCGAACGACCATCCGCAGAACACCGTGCTTACTATGTGGCCGGAGAATGCTCACGTGTTGAATCTTCGAAATGATCTCGGGCGCTCTGGCCAGCCAAGAGAGGTTGAGAGACCTTCGGGCGCGTCCTAGGGAGTGATGTTGGGTGCTGAACAAGATCTTGAACCCGATGCCCCATAGGCAAAGAATGCCAAAGTGGCCGGTGTTGCATCGCTCAACGGTTGACGACTTTTCGGCGGCTGGCCAAGCCGCTGATTTGAGGTACAGGATTGTGGAGCAAAAGAGGTGTTGGTGTCATTGGAGGCAGAGTGGTGGAGGAGGGCTGGATCTTGCTAGGTGGGCTGGATCTTGGCCGTGGCCGTCGGCCTGGTTAATGATGGCTTCTTCTTTCCTCAATGCGAGAGGCATGTCCGGCCGCGGCGGGCTCGTTCTGGTAATTCAGCACAGTGCTTCGATTGTGGGTCACATGCGTCTAGCACACCGGCAAAAACGTGTGTTTGAGAGGCAGCATGCGCTCCGCAGGTGCCCATGTGAACTTTGTTCAAGGGCAAAAAGCTCGCAAAGGATTCAATATGGTTCAGTCCGCTGGATAAAGTGATATCCTTCGAGCAATCAAACATGGCCCCAGCATGTCAATGTATATATGCGAGTCATTGATGTCCATGCGTCAGCTAGCTACTTGTAACAAACAAGTCTATGGGTCCCGCGGAGTCTTGACGTTGAGTTACAATCGACACTGTTAATTTGAGCCGAAATGGCATCCATTCAGCAAATTCAGCCATGGGAGACAGCCAACATCACAATCTTTCGAGCCACGCATTATAACTCTCATGGCCTGCCGTAGAAGCCTACCCGTAGCCGCAACGCAGTGCAGCCGTCGACCGAAGGTATGCCGGTGCGTTCCCTCTCCAGCTCCAAATACTTATTCGTGGGGTGTTTGTTTCCCCAAAATACCAGATTTGGTACAAAAAACCCAATTATGGACACCTCATGGTGTGCATGCATATCAATACCACAATCAATTTCGAAGCGAAGACATGTGAAGCCATTCCCCACTCCCGTAACGCTCAAAAACCAATCAACAAAAAGGTAAATCACACGCCCGGTGATATGCATCCACATGGACCGTGTCACATTCCTTCATCCCCGGAAATCACAGACTTTTCCAGCCGGCAGTCACCTCTGCCACAATTCTGGAATAGAAGCTTAGCAAGGCAAAACAGGAGCGCTCTTCAGGTGCTTTAGTTGACAAACAAACCGTATGCCCAGGGCTAAATGCAAGCCGACCTTGAAACTTTGGATGTGCTGATCTTTGCATGGCTGCAGTCCACGGAAAGCCTTTTCAGAAAGCCCCACATAGCAAGCACGGTGTGACGGCGGGATGAGGTGTCCCTTGTGATGGGCTAGCTATCCCTGGGCCTCCCACGAGCCCCTGGCAAGATGCTTGGGGTGTGCGCCACGGGGCTCTAACCACCGAACCTGAGGAGATGGGCCAGGAGCCCTAGGGTATGTGCAGTCAGTGGTTGCGTGGTTTTCCGACCAAAAGAACGAGAGAGCAGTAATTACTCCGGATCTGTTGTGCAGAGTCTGTATGGACGTTGAAACGACATGGACCGCAGGCTCACTGAGCATGGTCATCTTTGCGTCGGAAACGACATGGAAACATGGCAACACTCGTTGAGCCAGCAGGCCATGGCTAGTAATCAAATGTTCATCTATTAAAGACCAAGTTGAATGCAACATGCGACTTGGCATATGAACCGGACTCGCGGCATTGCACCCAGAACTGGTGCTCGCGCACCTTAAAAGCCCGGAGCAAAGCCCCCAGTGCAGCAGTTCAAACCACACAACATGGACATGGTCACACATGATAGCAATGTTAGGTCGCTTGCCAGTTGCACTGAATGCGACCATCAAGCCATATCAAACCTCCTACAACTCTTAAGCATTTGACACTTTCGCGATATTGAAATTCCAACGAACGAAACCTACTGGATCTGAAGATCAAGATCGTTCTTCAATGTGTTTCTCGGCCAAATAAATGTGATTGTGGAGATTCAATTTGGTCCCTTCAAGCAGGTGCGTGGTCAACTTCAAACAGTGGGCTGTTACTCTGAGCACCTGCATCTTCAGACCTGCGAACTGTGAAGTGTAAGTAGAACGCACCAGCATGTCTTGCCCAAAGTAAAGCATCATCCGGATTTGGCCACTTTTCAGACCTCAGTTTAAGGTCAGATGGCCAGAAACGAAACTGGCCGCCTGCGAATCCATGGGCGGAACAGCATGCTGCTGGGAGGCCGTTCAGAAAGCTCGTGCTTCTTGTCAATGCTGATCTGATCTCCGGCTAGAACTGCCGATACTTTCACAGACTTAAGACTTCCAACGGATCTTCGGCGACACAACTTCGTTTATTTAGCTTGAGGGCAACAACACTTGCATGTGTAGACCAGACTCGTGTCAGCTAGGAGCTCCATCGGCGTCAGCAAGCGGTCCGGAGTGTTTAAAAGTGCTGTGTTGTACCAGCTCTGTCTTTCCGACCGACCAAAGTCGGTGGGACAGCTCTATAGCTTGACCGAAGCACTCTTACTCGACGCTCAGCACAATGCCTGCAAGAAAACACGTCTTCCACCATCCCTTCGACGTCAAAGCCGCGAAGAACCTGCACCGAGGCTAGGCCTCGCCACAGTCGCCCAAGAAAGCACGCGGAATGGAAAGGGTGAAGGCAGAATGCACGCTCATAATTCGTTGCTTTGCCGAGCCTTTGGTAGATCTTCTCAGGCAACTATGGAATCAGCACCTGGAGGTTCTGCAAAAGCTGCCTCTAGAAGTGTATAGGCAAATGAGGTACAGGATTGTAAAGCAAATCAGGTGTTGGTGTCAATTGAAACACAGTTCGGCACCGCTGGACCTTGCCAAGTGGGCCTGGTTGGTGGGATTCTTCTTTCCTCGAGAAGCATGTTCGGCCACAGCAAGCTTGTTCTTTGATTCAGCACTATGCTCTTGTGGAGCAATGCTTTGCACACCATGGACACCACTTTCGTGAGCACCGTGCGCGGCTGCTAACGCTCCGCGCTCCGTGTCAGTGAGCTGTCCAGGTGCCTGAAATTGAGATGTTCAGATAGGCTAGAGTTCTAAAAGGTTACAAAACTCATGTGGAGAGTGGATCGAGTACGCCTTCCCGAACGCCTTGACCCCCTTCTCCCAAATTCCGTCTCGGACCCAGGGAGAGGATCAATACTGCAGGGCCACGGTTCCCTAAACTCGGGATTGTCTTCGGTGTTGAGAGAAGATCCAATGATGTCCATCTTCGCAAACTACTTTTGTGTCGGAGTTTGAAGGGATGCAAAGTCAAAAACTGGATGGTTGGTTGTACTGCATGGGCGGGGTAACTGTGCCAAGGTAAAAAGCGTTTTGGGCCTTTCCTTTCCTGGCTCAGTCCTAGTCCTGACCCTCCTGACCCTGTAGTACCGCTGAAATGTCTCTGCATACATTTTCCTGGTCACCAGGTCCTTGAAAACCTCAAGCCGCACCTGGATGCATTCTTCTGAACAGATTTCAATGATCTGCTGTAACCATATCTAAGCCCTTTAGCAGCTGTCTAGCCTTCCAAGACCATTTTTCAAATGATTTTTCAGAAAGGTTGCTCGGGAAGGTCAGGCCGGCACAAAGACTCTTACACAGTCGCGCGGGTTGCGACCAGGGAAAAAAAGGGCTGCGCGAAGCAACTGCAGATATCCAGCTCAACAGGGCTTTTCATTGGAAGAGTTCGTGAGGTCCTAAACCTCGCATCTGCAAGGGAACGAGTGAAGCAGATCAATGCCAGGTAGTCCGGCCGTGTCTTTGAAAGATGCCGGACCAACCGGACGCTGGACGCTGGACGGTGGGGCGATGGACGGGTTGGATCTGGAGCGGCGATGGTCACTCCAGCCGCTCCGTGGGACAGACGAGCGAGAAAGGGGACGGGCTGTGGGAAATGGCAGTCATAAGTCTCCGTCCACGGAGCCTACAAAGCCTGAAAATTCATGTGGGGATTCATGTTCATGAGATACACACGCAAGAAGTTGGGAACCGGAACCCGTGGCGAGCAGGGCGTGTTCATGAAAGGACAGTTATGATCGTGTTTCTTGAGGTTGTCAGGAGTTCTTTTCCAGTTTCCGCATGGAACTTTACATGCGCATGTTCATCGTGCTATGAAAGCAAACCTATTCTTCTTACTGAATTGGTGGAGTCAGCAGAACATCGTGCCCAAGAATGCTCGCGAAGCAATGCTAGTTGTACGATCTCCGGCTGCCGATCACTTCACAGACTTGAGGCTTCCAACGGATCTTGGGCCATGCATCTTCGCTGTGTTTGCTTGTTGTATCGCCACACAAGCTGCATATGTAGACTAAGTGTTTTGATAACTTTGCACACTGCGATGGAAAAACTAGACTCATGTAAGCTAGCAGCTCTGTAGGCGTCATGTGGTCCAGAGGCTTACAAAGTGATGTGTCAGATTCCGCTCTTTCCGAAGTCGGTGGGACAGCTCTAGCTCGATCCGCCAAAGCACTCTTACTCGACGCTCAGCACAATGCCTGCGAGAAAACACGTCTTCCACCATCCCTTCGACGTCAAAGCCGCGAAGAACCTGCACCGAGGCTAGGCCTCGCCACAGTCGCCTGGGGAAAGCACGTGGAATGGAAAGGGTGAAGGCAGAATGCACGCTCATAATTCGTTGCTTTGCCGAGCCTTTGGTAGATCTTCTCAGGCAACTATGGAATCAGCACCTGGAGGTTCTGCAAAAGCTGCCTCTAAAGGTGTATAGGCATCTGTTCACAAATGTTGGTTTCTCTTTGTCTCTCTCAAACATGGCATAGTGTGAGGCACAGTGCACGCGCATGTTCTATCCTTAAAGACATGCAAGTGTTCTACCCTGCAAGTCCGGATGTCTTAAACAGCCAGGATGTCTTTCACCTCCCAAGTTTCAAGATCCTGCAGTGCAGGATCGGCCATGCCCCAAACACGGAGTTGTTAGCAGTAACTCGCACGACCTTGCCACAGTAACGCCGCCCGCGATCATGGAGTTGTTGTGAACAGTCAACTCAGTGCTGTAGAGCGAAGTGGAACCTTCTGGCTGCAGGCTCATGTGATAGACGGCCCAAATCCAGACTGCTTCCTGATGGCTTTGGCTCGGGAAGATACCCTGACAAAGTCTTTGACCAGGAAACACACTGTTCTTTGGAAGGCGCAGATTCTTGGGAAGGGCTACTTCAAAAGCCAGGCGTTTAGCTTCTCGTTGCTCCAACTGGACTTGAGCAACTCCCCGGTCCCTTGCAGATTGCACATTTAAAACTGCTTGATCCTCATCACTGGAGCTGAGTGATGTTCCGCACGAGCGCACGAGAAGATCTTATACATGATGATCAAGAAGCCTAAAACAAAGCCCCCCTGACGAGTTCAACCAGTAAGGGGCTGACGGTCATGTGGGACGTCCCAGCATCCCCGGCATTTGCCAAAATGCATGGCTGCTACGCAGAGTGGAAAGGAGGTTGAATTCTTATAATAGGTGAGCTGGCAGGTTAAGACTCCTTTGTCTTGTGAGACTGCGCAACACTCCAACAACTCCAACGCGCTGGCATGCGCTGACATGTTGATGAATTCTCCTCTCCCAAGCGGTTCAACAACAAAGCATCAGCCAGAATAACAGGACAACACTCAAAAGCACTCGACCTGCCGGTGCCTGCGCTTCTCCGCGCAACTTCTCGCCCCTACTGGTGCCGGTGCTGCGCTGCTGGCGCCGGTCGTGACGCACCTGCCACGAAGGTGCGAGAGGCCGTCGTGCGCGACCTACCGCTCGATCTGCTCATGCGCTCAGAAGTGGACCCTGGAAGGAGGTCATGTCCAACGTGGGTAAGCAGTCTAGGTGATGTAAGCAGTCTATACGGACCACCAAATCCAACACATTTTAATACTGCTTGGTAGTTTCAGCTCACTTGAACAATTCTGTCAGTGGGTTCAATCATCCCAGGTAAATAGGTTGAACATGGTTGAACATTAACATATCTGAAACCACCACCCAGAATATGATGGTGAAGATGGCGAAGGGCCATCACCTCTTGGCACTTTCTGGAAACCAACAAGCCGACGAGACAGCCCCAGCCTGTCTTTGGGTGACAAGGGACCTGGTGAATTTCGCGGACCCATGCTTGGCACTTACCCAGTGCATTCCACTTAAGGACATCTATAAGTTTACCATGTACCATGTTGATATACCCAGCCTTCCATGCTTGGTACCGAACAACATGTCTAGTCCTTGGGCATCTGAGTCTTCACAAGCGAACCCTGGAGACCACAGACTGCAGCGTTTAGTGAGACAATCTCACATGGCAAATGCTGCAGTGGGGCTTCAACGCCCCCCCAACCCCCAAAAACAGCGGGTGGCGGGGCGGTCCACTGTGCGGATCCCTCTCGAGAGGGACTGGTTCCGCCGGGGTGGATTCCACCGATTCGGAACTCCTACGCTGTTCGGTTGAAATGTGGGGAAACCGCACCACTCCCACCAACAAGTTTTGCAGGTTATCCACTGACTGGGTCATGTCAGTGCTGCAGTGCTACGGCAGAAACCGCTGGAGCACTAAGAAATCACGCAGTGTCCGCAGCTGAAGGACAGCTGAAGGACAGCCACAAGAGTTACATGTGCAAATCAAGGCCAAAACACCAACATGGGATTCATGACCCTCGACTTGTAGGGTTCCAACCTCTCGATGGGCTTACGACTGGCAGAGATTGAGACTAAGACAGATCTGTCAATCCACAATGCTGCGATGCGTCAAAGCGCCCAGTGAAGCGAGATCTCACCTCGAAAGCCACTCAATCATCCCAAGCCTGCCCATGCACAAGCAGAACTTCACCCAGTCTGTGCCCAGCTCCCACCGAAAAATCCTTTGACGTCGTCAAAACGACAACTGGTGGCACTTGATACAACGACAGACTTCGCGCCGGTCACGACCCTCATCGGCTTTTGGAGAAGTGGGGATGCACTGCACGTGCCACCGTAGCATCCGGCGCATCTCCTAGCTCCGCGCAGCTTGCACTGTTGGATCATTTCAATCAAGCGCACGGGATTGAGCCAGTCACGACGCATGTCTTGTTCAGCCCGATTCAGCCAACCAGTGCCAGAGACCTGTGAAAACACCGCTTAAGGCCGCAGCAGTGAATCGGCGACCACGTTCTTCAGCAGTGAATCGGACGTTCTTTGCGTGAATCGCCTATCCCATGTATGAAGGTCACATTGGCCCATTGCGAAAAGAAATCGACTGAGCTGTGTAACTGAACGACTCAGGACAACAGCCGGAGGTGGGCTGTAAGTTCCGTCTATACTTGATCCCTGCTAATCACGACGAATAGAGTTGGAATATGTTGAGATCCCTGCAGCAGGAACAACCGCCTTTGTCAGAGCAGGCAAATGCAATTCGAGGTATTCCTGGATTATGAGTGGACATGAATCAGGCAGCATTAAGATATGGCTCGACAAATCAAGCAAAAATTGCACATCTTGACAGCATAGCTCTGAGCCAAACAAAGCCACTGCGGGCGTTGGCACGCAACATTCCAAGCAAGGTAGCCTACGAAGGAAACAAAGTGGTCTCCCCAGAGACGTATTCTCACCTACGTGGCTTGTGGATGAGTCATTTCTACCATTTTCTACCCATACCCGAGCAGTTTCAGCCGAATGCCTGGCAGCGCGAGCATCTCGTATTTCAAAGGCCTCCAACAGCTCAATTTGGGCACTGTATCTTCAACTTCAGTCTCAGTGAAGTGGATAGTCAGCATTCTCCACAGACTTCTCCACAAACAATGGTCTCATGGTCTCAAACAACATGGAACATGATGCTTGGCCAGCATGATTGGAGTTCAATAGAAGAGAGGTCTTCTGTGACCTAGCCCTAGCCAATCACACTTAATTACAACTTTCTTCAATTTGCTACACTGTAGGCTGCAAACCCAGCGAACAATTCAAAAATACCTCTTCTGAAACCAAAACAATAAAGAAACAAAGAAACAAACACACAAACACAACAAGCCGAGTAAGAAACTCCCCAAGACCAAAAGGGGTAGAACACCGTGAACACCCCGAAGCGTCAAGACCGAAAGGTTTCTTCACCACCTCATGCAGTTTCGTGATGTGCTTGTTCAAGGCAAAGGGTATTTATCACTGCGCAAGATCCTCAGACTTGAGCACTTGAGGATTTATAGATTTGCACCGGCCAAAATCGTGCACGAAAAGCTGCACTTGAGGCTTTCGGAAAGCTTCGATAGATTCTGATACATACCACCTGGCTTACGCCAAAGCTCGGGCAGCGCTTACGCGACTGCAGTTTTAGGCTTACACCAAGGAGCTGCTTACGCCATTCTTTACGCACACTTTATGCCACATTGAGATGGCAATGAATTTGGAGACTTCTCCATGGACAATAGTTTTGATGGTCTCAAACAATGTGGAACACGATGCTTGGACAGCATGCTTGGAGCGAAAGCTGTTGGCAGGAACGAAGCAAGTAGCTTCCCTGATTTGGAGTCAACAAAGCTGACAAGGCAGTGGAAACAAAACGTCTTTCAATGTGCTCCCTGCAATAGAAACACATCAGGACCTGCAACTCCATTCAGGGCGCTACTGGGGAGACAAGGATTCAGCCAGTTGCTCTTGGATTAACTCAGCCAGTCTCGGATGCCTCAAGACTCAAGATCCCTCGGACTTCAGGACTTGAACGTCGGACTTCCAGCCAACAGCACGCACGAAAAGCTGGAACTGGAAGCAACAAGCTAAGGACAAAGCTTGACCCAAAGTGGGCTTGATGGGACTTGGAACATCTTTTGTCTACAAGAACGGCATAGAACAGCAAAAGGACGAAAACGGCCTTTGCACAAGAAAGGTTGGACACAAAAAGCACTTGAACATTCAAAACCTTATGGCTTATGAGGCGCCTTTTCACGTGGCCGCAGGATTCTTATGTGGCACCTAGCAGGTACTTGGCAGCTACTACCGTGAGGTGGTACGTGCGACCAGAAATGATCCAATCTTTTTTGCGACCAATGTCTGAAGTGAAAGCAGAACATGAGAAGCTTCAATCAACACAATTCTCCAGTGTTGATCTACAGGAAACTCAAAAGAGAGTTTCTCACCGAAAAGGATCTTCTTGAAGCTGCTCCAACCGAGAGGATGCCTCTATTTTCGAAGGGAGAATGACCTGGCGGGTCATGTGGGAGATGCCCGCGCTCCCAGGAACTATATATAGTTTTTCTTGTCCTTAACTTTGGTTAGGCCCCGCCACTAGTAGTAATGCCCTTGTTTCTAGTAGCGACGCCCTTGTTACGCTGTTCATGTTTATTCATATTCTGCAAAATCATCCGCAAGCATGTGTTCACACATCATATAATATACATCTAATTTTAGCAGCCTTTCATGGGCTTTGGCTTAGAGCCTTTTTGTTGAAAACAGTGACAGGGGTTGGCAGGGAAGGAATGAGTTTCCGCTGCTTCCGTCAGCCAACGTCAACACCCTTCGTCACAGCACAGCTTCGGAAGAGAAGAGAACACATCCACGTGGAGCGAACTTATGCGGAACGTGATGGCTAAGTCATCCGAGAATGTCAGAGTGGACTCCTGTGAGTTCTTCAAAGTGCTCATGAGGAGGTCAACCCACTTGGTTGTCACTTAAAAACCCTGGAAGGTCACTGTTCAATGCGAAAGTTATTCCTCTCCGATAGGACCACCAGTCGTGGAGTAGTGATTCTTGTACTGGAAAACGAGCACTTCTGCTGCAGAATGGACCAGTTCCCACTGCCACCACCAGTTACCCACTGGGGGTCAAACCCGCCAACAAAAATTGATGATGGTCGTTTCAATGGTCGTGAAACGAAGACGACAACTTGAAGGGGGCACAAACATTTCGGCAAGAGATTGTTTTTTGGTGAAGTTCAAAACAAGTCACAATGTCACTAGAGTCACATTCCACCTCTAAAACACCACTGGTGGACACAAAAACACCTTTGAATAGTGCCATGGAACAGTGCCAAGTCCCAAGAGAATCATTGCCTGTTGGCGTGACATTGGCTGAGTTGTATTTTCACGATTCAGGAAAAGAGCCGGAGGCGGGCCTAGTTCCGTCTATACTTGATCCCTGCTAATCACGACGAATAGAGTTGGAATATGTTGAGATCCCTGCAGCAGGAACAACCGCCTTTGTCAGAGCAAGCAAATGCAATTCGAGGTATTCCTGGATTATGAGTGGACATGAATCAGGCAGCATTAAGATATGGCTCGACAAATCAAGCAAAAATTGCACATCTTGACAGCATAGCTCTGAGCCAAACAAAGCCACTGCGGGCGTTGGCACGCAACATTCCAAGCAAGGTAGCCTACGAAGGAAACAAAGTGGTCTCCCCAGAGACGTATTCTCACCTACGTGGCTTGTGGATGAGTCATTTCTACCATTTTCTACCCATACCCGAGCAGTTTCAGCCGAATGCCTGGCAGCGCGAGCATCTCGTATTTCAAAGGCCTCCAACAGCTCAATTTGGGCACTGTATCTTCAACTTCAGTCTCAGTGAAGTGGATAGTCAGCATTATCCACAGACTTCTCTACAAACAATGGTCTCATGGTCTCAAACAACATGGAACATGATGCTTGGCCAGCATGATTGGAGTTCAATAGAAGAGAGGTCTTCTGTGACGGAGCCAATCACACTTACTTGCTACACTGTAGACTGTGGACAAATGCTGCAACACATGCTGCTTGATTTTTGGCAGGCCAACGTCACACTAAGCACTGGCCTTGAAGTAACTGCATTCCTTTTGGTTCAGTCCAACCTATCTCCGTGTCCTGTTTTGATCGTCGAGTTCCACAGTTGTCAACTGGGTCAGATGGCCACGTGTTCTTTCCAAGGCAAGCGTCCGTGTCTGCACGGTCTACTCCTGAAAGACTTGTCCAGTCTGAAAATCTGGGAATCGATGGATTGATGGATTTCTACAAAAGTCTCGCTGGGTTTCCTTTGATTCTGACACTTGCATCACAGCCGCTCAGCATCGCGTGGATTTCTCCGCACGGCAGTCGTGGAAATTCTTCACTAGAAGGATGGTTCACCACACCCCACGTTGGCGTGTACTGCAAAACTTGGCTGATAGATGCTGATAGTGACCTTCCATATTCATCCAGCAATAGCCTAGTAATGAAACAAACCGTTTTGGGTGGCAGGTCTGAAAATCTCTAAGAACCAGCAAATCGGTTCAAAGCCACCAAGTGATTGGGTGGTCCACTGAGCGCGGCTCACATTTCTCGTGAGGGATCTTGGTCGTTTCACCCTGCCTATAAGTGGAACAAGCCTTGCCTTTTCTTGGCAAAGCCTGGAATCGCCCTTAAAACTCCATGTCGGGCCCAGACACCAACCCCAGCCCACATGTAGATTCCATCTTCTAGTCGGGCTGAACAGTCAGCCCTCGACCGCCGGCACATCCCTTACGGCACATCCCTTGCGATCGCCGACTTTTTTCGGAGCCTGAGTGGTCGATCGCTGTTGTCTGGATCAGGAACCAGCGCGTCTGGGAAGCGATCAACGATCGAGCGGAAGACGGAGCGGAACAGCGCAGGATCGGAGGGTGCGTTCGTGCGTCGTGTCCATGTCCGGAGTGACCCAAAAACATCGTTCAGCAAGAGACGCAAAAAAAGAACCTGCGCAGTCTTGAGAGCGAACACGTGGCTCAACAAGAGGAGTCTCCGCAGTCATGTGACTCGAAAACGAACGAGACTCGTCATGCTCATGTGACTCGCTCTGCTCCGATGTTCTTCGTTCGATTCTGCCGTCAGGTGGAGCCATGGACGCTTCACACGTGCCGAAGGAGGTGCTGGAAGAAGGCACTGGGCTTGAGGCGCTTCACACCCGACCCCACCGAAGCAACGTCCTCGGTGCTCTCTCCGAGCGAGCTTCGACTCCGTGACTCCCCCTCTTCGACACCGATCGGTGGACTGGCACTGTGACCGTCCGACGGTCGCGACGGTCACGCCACGTGCCGATTTAGGTCGAAGCCGTGTCAAGTCTCAGACGTCTGCGACGGTGAGCGGCGCGTGGAGTGGCGCGGACGGACGACGAAGCGAGGGACAAACACTGAGCTCGGTTTCTGAGAGATGTTTGAAACGAAAGGAGAACGAGGCAAATGAAGAATCATGTTTGAAGGACATATGTGGAGAAACGTTGGCATTACAAAACATGAGGCGGCATGAGTGCTAAGTGCAGTGCACGTGACATTTGGTAAGGCATCACCCTGAAGCATTTCGTCTGCGCTGAGGAAGCTTTCCACACGAAGCGACAACTTTGTGTTGAGTAGCCATGACACGAACAGGCCTCCGGCTACAACATTTGATGCATCCATGGCTCGGCACTGGATCACTAGATACCACAAGCCCACAGTGACCACTCCTCTAAGCTAGTCAGTTGAAATGAGGAAACACGCATTTATAAGATCATAGAAGTATATAAGGAAATATAAGGGAGCTGAAGTTGAAGAAGCTTGATCTGTGCCTGATTTAAAGCCTTCTCTGTTGCTCTGTTTGAGTCTGGGTAGTTCCAACATGTTTGGGCTCTGAAGCAGAACAGGCTCCATCTTCATATGCATTTTCTTTGATACCTTCAAAAACAGCTTTGTCAGCTAATAGTTGAACAAGCATAGTTTGCAGCCGCAAAATGACAACAAACAAACTAAAGGGTTGAGTTTGGTTTCACTCCAAGTCCTGTTTTCACTGTCTTGCAGTTTCGCTTCCAGGGATTCTACCTCCGCCTTGAATGTCCAACATGCTCCGGTGGTTGCCTCAGATTCAACATGAAACACTGGTTCTCCTTGGACTTCTATCAGTCCCTATGTCCTAAGTTTATTCAACAATTGAACTTGTTAAACCATGTGTGGAACCAATTGCTGTATCGGCTGTTCCGAAAGCAATATTTTTCCTCAACTTTTTCATCAACCATCCCGATGTGTTCAAGTTCATCAAATGACGGCACATATCAACGCCTTACCGGCCTTTCAGCACTGTCGATCGACCGATCATGCTAAGGTTGGTCATCGTAAAGACCAGTTCAGCTATATATATATATATACCAGCAGTCACAAAGGGGTGGTGTTTAGTCCCTAAGTGAGTGGATAATGGGCACCCCTAACCTCCATTAAGCACCCCTTTGTGACTGCTGGTAGTTGTTTCATCCCACGATCGTCTTCGCCCCGAACATCGCAAAGCTTTCTTGCTCTCGGTGAAACTCTGCCACATCGAATTCCTGTCAATACAACCTGCATTCGGAACTGGGATGTGCCATGCAAAATAAGTGTACCGGTTGTGCGTATTCTGCATGCAATCAATTCATTCATGGACTGCAGCTTGAGCATGGCCATCTTTGCGTCAGAAACACATGAAAACAGGCAGCACCCTTTGATCCCGTGCCATGCCTAGTAGCTTAAGAGATCATCGCTCTTAGGTTGGAGGCCATCGCATGCGATATCTGGGTGGAGGCCATCGCTACCCCCGCCGCCGCGACCGAACGAGTTGGCACACCGAACGAGCGCGGCACTCCACTTCGGTGCTCGACCCCGGTGGGGAGCAGTTCTTCACGTGTGCACCGCTCGCTTTCGTCGCTCGGTCTCGGAAGGCACGTGGAACCCCAAAGGAACCCCAAGTTGGGCAAAGTTTCCATCCTTAGCGATCCAAGCCAAAAGTGGCATGGCATCCCTTAGCAAAGTTGAACATGAATCAGCCAATGCTCATCGAGCACAGGTTCCTTGCGGCCCTTCCGCGCATGTCTTTTCTGCGCTCAAGTATATGAGTAACCGCACGACATCCTTTTTTCCGAGAGACACATCCGCAGGTTGCGCAGCTGGCGCTTCGGGTCTTACACTCGTGGAACAGTTCAGCCCCTACCCTAGGGCTCCTGGCCCACCTCCTGACAAGATGGTTGGGGTGGGTGCCAGGGGGGTCTAACCACCTTCTGAAATATGGTTGGAGCCCTAGGGCTAGAAGAGTATGTTCCTCTAAAAGGGGAGTCTGCGGCCTGCTTCCATGGTATGAAGGAAGGTATCCTGTCGGAAGTCGACCCCGCTGAGGGAAGTTTGACGAGTGAGACGTTCTAAGATGTTGCATTCACAGACATGTCGATCGAATCGTCCGCAAAGTCAGCCATCTGCCACTAAGTCACTGCGCGTTAGGATACGGCTGACCACTTCCGTATTTGATGTTGTTATTTTCTGCCTCAACATGGCCTTTAATCATGTCCATCCCAAGTGTCTCTCATCACCAAATGTTTGGATAAAAGTATCCCAGCTTGGATGATGGCGCATCAGCAACTGCAGATCGACAGGTCTGTCCAGTACCAGTACCAGTTCCCGTGTTCTAGCCATTGCTGATTGGGGAATAACATCAGGATCTCCTCTATACTTCATATACACCAAAACAAGCCCACTGCCATATATGTTGAAGCCATGAGAACCTGCGATCATCACAAGCAGCCCCAAGCGTCTTGTGAACCTCCAAAAAAAACATCACAACCTCCCGCAAATGTGCGAACTCGTAATCTTGTGACCTCAAATAGCCAGTTCTAGGAACACACACGATTAAACACAACAACTTTACACATGATAAAATATTAACAAACACATGATTAACAAACATTCTAGAACACACGATTGACAAACAGAATACACTGTGAATACACTCCCTGAAATCATCATGGCATGGCCAGAAACGGATGGCGCCCCCCCATGACCGAAACGGATGACCGACAGAAACGGAATGACCCGCTCCGACGAGGTCCGGTGGGTCCGACGGATGACCGGTCCCAGACGCTTGGAGATCAGAAGACGGCAGAACACCGCTGCGCTGCACTCCAAAAAGGCGGATCTGAAAGAAAAGGACCACCCCTGTTTCTACTTATATACAAATGTGGTCGGCTTAGTCTATGGCCATTGCTTGCTCGTTGTATCCCCATTCAAACACTCCACCTTAGCCTTCAAAGACCATTAAAGGAAAGGTTGGCCGGGTCTTGTAGTCTAAAACCGCAATGGCTGTTTGGGTTTCAACCCATTCAATCAATGGTGCGAATCCGATTCGGCTTAGTCCAGCATTGATGTCTCTGCATCTTCACCGGTTCGACATGTCTTAGAGCTTCAGTCGTTTCGACTGCGGAGTATTCTCCGGACGCGCTTCTCGCTGCTTCTTCACCTGGACGGCCCAGAGGTGGTCGGCCGGCTCGCCCTTTTGGGGGCATCCATCCATTCTCCCAGGGTGTCCCGTATTCTCGGAGGGTTCTAAATCCATTCTGGGAGTCAAAGACCATAAAAAGAATGGTCTTGAGGTGACCCGAAAAGGAATTTGGACTTCTATCTGGAACCCCAAACAACCAGAAACAAATGGTTGTTCCAACAGGGCAACTGAGATCCTTTACATAGCAAGTGGTTGTTTGTGAAAACATCCATTAATTTCTGGTTGTTTGGGTTTCCAGGTAGGGTTCATATGTTTGGACGTTGCCTTCGGGGCAGTATCTAGAGCATGTCCAAACTGAAAGCCTTCCCGAGTTTGGACGTGGAAATCGTACGCGAAGTCGCTCAAGTCGCTCAAGTCATGAGATCATCAGAAACTCGTTTAACACGACCAAGGCCTATTTAAGCGAGTTGGAAGGATGGTGCCATCGTCTTCCGCAGCTTTGGATCGGATCCTCATGACCTGCTGTATACAGGGGTCCCATCTTCATGGAACATCGTAGCCTATATCCTATAGACTTATAGGCCTAGTTCCCCCGTTTCACTGGGCACAAGTTACACAAAGCAGGACCCTACATGTTTGCACTCCTCCATCCACGATCATGCCATCAGCGGCTGAACTGAAAGCATGAAAAGTCCCCGTGAAAAGAAACAAACAAAGAAAAATAACTGTGAAAAGGAATAACCACAAACAACTTGTTCCCGACACAACACACGACAAAAGGTTCTCGGAGAACTGCACGCTCGACACCAAAAAAATGCACCTCTTCCTTCTTGGAGATCTCCGACTTTGCATTCTCCGCTGCCTGACGTATACTCTTAATGTAGACCTGCCCCATAGTGTAATTTGCGGTTTGATCGACACCAACCGACTTGGGTGACGACGCACGTTGAGTCGACGACGCGAGGATTTGATGGGGCTTTTTTAGTTTTTTTGGCGCACGAACGTGTGACGACGTTAGTGCTCGGACGACGACGGTGACGCGTCCTCTGACAGTCAAAAGGCTTTACATCCTGAACAGTTCGGAGCGTCCTTGCGTAGCAAGGGCATCGCTACTGACAAGGGCACTACTAGTAGCAAATAGCTACTTACTAGTAGCGTCCGACTGCTCCTAGTAGCGATGCCAGGGTTCCAAACGTAGCGATGCCCGGGTTCCTGGAAGAAACCTGAAAACCAGTGGGTTGGTATTCGGAACATCGTCTTCCAGTCTGGTCTATGCCGTTCGCCCGGTTCACACCCGGTCCGTTCCTCCCTGCAGCCTACGCATGGGGAAGCACCCAGGGGGTGTGTGAAGCCGTCCGCGGAAAATAGCCACGGTCCGACCATACCGGCCCTGAAGTTGACCAGATGTTCCACCATATTACACTCCCTATAAAACTAACATGGAAGTGATTTTCCACTACAAAACAGGTAATTTTCCACTTCCATGTTAGTTCGGAGAGTAGATGCTGGTCACTGACCTCGAACAAGGAAGATCCTTTGCAGCGGTTTTTTTCAACGGTCAAGTGATGTCAGGAGAGAGTTAGTTGGATGATTTGACTCGTGGCCCCCCTTTCCTGGATGGCATATTGCTGCTCAAACAAAGAAATCCCCTGTCCTGCTCGTTCGGCTCAAGGGAACTAATTCTGACCGAAAACAAACAAAGAAAAACATTGCGAAGCGCTTCGGTGGGACTACAAAGACGAATACCTCAAACGAACTGCTGTCCATCGTGGACATCCTGGGATCGATTGGGCAAAAGCCACGCAAAAGTAGGTCATAGGTTGATCTTACATGGAGAGTCTGGAGTACAGTGTACAGTATCCATTCTTGGCCATGGAGAGTCTTGGTAGTGTGAGGTTTCAAGGTGGGTTGAACGAAGGAAGTTCCACTTGGAGGTCAGTTCCCTCGAAGGATACCAGCTATGTTGCTGCTGCTGTTGTTGTTGTTGTTGTTGTTGTTGTTGCTGCTTTGATATGTGCATTGTGTTTTCAATGTTCCATTTGTTTTCCCTCATCAGCTGGGCTTCCTGACACTGTGGTCGTCTTACCCCCCCCAACAAAACCACCATGTTGTGGAAAGAAGCATCTTTCCTTAGATCTCAGCCTCCCACAAACCTTAGAGACCCTTCCACCGAGTGGTCCTCGGTCCGTCTAGAGACCACGGTTGGCTTTCCAGAACAGCCGGTGGGGAACCGAAAGCACGTTCGGAATGGAGGAATGAGGAACAGCCGTCCCAAAACAGTGGATGTAGTTCTTGCCGTCCCACTTCTAGCAATCACTCATCGGATTTGATCTGTTGCTCTTTGACCTAGACCAAAGTGACCAAATCATTCAAAAATAGAGGCCCATGTCCCAAGCATCGAGTCAGCATGAAACAGCACTTCACATGAAAACGACCAACACACGCAATCCATCCGTAAGAGAATCCATCCCATGCCTGTGCAAGAAGCTCGCTTGCTTTGAGGCGTTTCTTCTGATCTTTCACTTGGCCCTTGGACGCCTGTGGCCACCAAAACCGGTGCGAAGGACCCGGTTGTGCGGACTTGGACCTCCAAAAGCTTCAAGTTCAGTTGAAGTAGGAGCTGGAACATAAACACACTTTTGATCCCATACTTGGACCAACCAAAAAGAACAAAAACGGTTGGTCCATGTATGGTCCAAAATGCTCTAGGGATCCATGCACCGGGAAGGGCAGTCAAGGGCAGTCCCCTGATGTCTGTTTTAAGCGGGGACAGCTATAGTTATTATCCCTAGGGCTCCTGGCCCACCTCCTGACAAGATGGTTGGGGTGGGTTTGGGGGGTCTAACTACCTTCTGAGGATATGGTTGGAGCCCTAGGGTATATGTCCACTGTCTCACAGCTGCGCTGATGGACATCGCTAACCTTTTCTCCAGCAAGGTCTCTGCGTCGCGCACGTTGTTGGAGACGAGCGACTTGAGGATGAACGGCGTGCTTTGGCTGCTTTAATGAATGGAATTGAAGTTGCCTATGTCGCAATGCCCTTGCAATTACTTTCTACACAGGGATAGATTTGCAATTCGATTCTGGATCCGTTTGAACATGCCAACCTAAGAATCCGGGCCCGGATTGACACGTTTCCGGGCATAGAGGGCTGGCTCTCTTTAGGATGATATATATAATGTAAAGCTGAATCCAGCTTCTTGCGATAGGGGATGTATCTTTTGCCCCAAGACTATCTCCTCTCTCTACCCCTCTCTCTCTCTGTGTCTGTCTCGGAGCTTCTTTGTGTTAGACATGTTACTTGAAATCTATCTTTATCCTCCACCCATCCACGAGGGAAAAGTTCAGCATTGAGCAAGGGGGTTCACCGTGCCATCCAGGGACCGGAAGGCAAAATCATCTCAACCTTTAAAATGAGTTTCTGGGGGTCGAGTTATAGTAATTCAATGATATCGATATTCAATGTAATTCATCATAGCGAGAAGGAACTCACTTTGCTTGAAAGTCGCAAGTCGCCCCTCGTTCATCCGCTTCAAAGCGACGCACCGGAACCGGTTTCACCCACCGCCCTGTCACAGCCAACGCGTAGTAAGACATCACGGCCGCCGATCTGGCAAAGCCGATCCAACGCATTCTCAAGGGTAATTTCATGTTCGAGGGACCTCTAGAGAACCCCGGGCCTGGTGAATCCCAGCATATCCCAGTGTACCGAACCAGAAGATTAACCGAACCATCAAATTCCATATAGAAATCCATGTATCTCCTCCATGTCCGACCAAATACAACCTGCAGCGGAGGTGGCGCCAACAAATGGTGTCAACCGCTTCTGTGCAGCACCAAAATCTTCACGCTCCACCGTTGACGCTTCTGAAGCCGGTGCTCATCCAAGCACTGGGATGATCGAGTGGACCTCGGTGCCGCGCGGTCCGCATGCGGTCCGTCCTCAGGTCCGGGCCTTCCGGTCGCCGGTTCCAGGTCGTTTTTTTTTTAAAGAAACGACTGCGAACGAGAGAATTTCGAGTGGACCAAAACTGGTATTTCTGGAAATTTATCTGCAAAAGGTTAGGACATCAGAAACTGTTGGGTCTTAACTGGTCTTAGAATAGAAAGACCTCAAAGGGATTAGACCAGTCTACCCATTGGGACCCTGTACAGTGTCCCTGAACTGCGCCGACTGTGATGCCTCGCGTAAAAAAAAAAACGGTTCAGGGTTGAATGAATGTCCAGGGTCCCAGGTTCTGACATAGCCAAGTCAAGGGTCACCTGAGAGGACCCTCCGGATCATCAGGATCGTCCTGTCGGGTTCTTGAACCTCTGGAAGGGAAGGGAAGAAGAAAGAGTGTAAACCACGAAACGAACACGTCTGCCGCTGGCGGTGGGCACTTTCTCAGGCCTCAATGTTGCCTCTTTGGTGGGAACGTGACTTTGGGTGCAACTCCTAAAATTTCCACTTCATCGCGCCAACTCGTAGCTTCTTACTTCAGGATCGCATTTCACTTTGAATCTGGCGTGAACAATACTCCAGCAATACCTCCTCCTGGAACCATGCTTTGTTGCTTCTCTCGTCTTGATACTTGCTTTGGACAATTGGTTGTGCCCCCCCCCAGCAGCCCCAATCAAACCTGTGCACTGTAGCTTGAAATATGATTCATCTTTCATCTCCTTCCAAGAAGACATTCTCCGGATTATTGATTACCAAAGAAATTATATATATAGGGCCCTTAGGCTAAAGTGTTGCTTTGAGCCCTGCTCAAATGATGTCTATTTGAACGGAAACCCGCGTCAGGAGATAGCCTATGAGATTGGCTTGCAACCGTCAAACATGACCAAGACGCGATGGACAGGCGAAGATGCTCTCAATTTGTCTCGGATTATGCCGTTTCTAATTGTGATGTTCGTACATATCAGCATGGGTCTATTGCAGAAAAAAAGGGCTCTGCTTACAAACACTGTCCTCATTGCGAAGAACATATACCAGGCCCCAGGGCGCCATGGGCCGTTGCATCTCAAAATTCGTACGACTTCATGAGGCCTGATTCAAACGCTATGTACAAAGCCGAGGGGGGTGGGGTTGGCCAAGCGGCTCTCTCTGCGGTGTGCCGTCGGCTGCTGCCGACTCGCCACGTATTTTCAGCCAAGTGAAACATCGAGAACTCATTCCCAAACACTGGAATCTTGACCGATCAGGCCAGGGGACCTTCATGTCGGGTGTCCAATTGAGATCCCTAGGTAGTGTAGGGGGCTTCCATTGGTGACCCCTTTGAAGGTGCTGGGGGTGGTTGAAACGAAAAACATCATCTCATCTCGGACGGTCGACGGGGCTCATTGATCGTCCCGTACCCGGACCCAGGAGATGTGTCTCCACATCCTGAAACCCTCTGTAATTCAGCGTATAGTCTGTGCTTTTTGAATGATCAACTCCAATAAAATGAGATCAGGAACCCTGCCCTCTTTGATCTGTATTTCGTGCGAGCTACACGTGAACAAACCATCAAGGATCTAAACGACTTGGCCCTTCGGACATGCGAGCTCTGCATAGCTCGATCTGCTGCTGTAGAGGCACCGCATGAGTTGGTGGTTTGTTGGGACCTGATCTGTGTGACCTCCAAATGGAGTCTCTAAGTGATCTCTTACAGGCCTGTCTGTGACCTCATCCTGGAATCTCAAGTTCTGTCACGGTTCTGGACGGTGGGTCTTCTGGACAGAAAGGTGACAAAGAAAAGACTCCAAAAAAAGTGCGACGAACTGAAGGTCCTTTTGGTGTTGTTCCTTTTCTTGGGTCACGTGTAAAGATCACGTTGCATCGCTTACCTTCTTTATGTTCTGTGTGTTTCTTGTGTTGTTCTTTAATAAAGATCAATAAAGATCACGTAGTTTCTTATTCTGTGTATGTTCTGTGTGTTTCTTACCTTCTTTATTCTTCGACGGATCACGTGTACAACTGAGGGTTCCCTTTCGTTCCTCCCGACAGAGCCTGGAAGGTCTCCCCCCCCCACGGAGGTCATGCATGACTGCTGACGGCGTTCATCGATGATTCAAACAAGATCGGACTAGGTGGAGGATGGTGGAGGCCATCGCTATTGGGTTGGAGGCCATGGCTACTACGCCGAGTGCATCGCTACTGGCTGGAGGCCATCGCTATAGTAGGATGGAGGCCATCGCGCTATAGTAGGTTGGAGGCCCTAACAAAGAAAACAAACACGAACAAAGAACAAAGTAACAAGGATAGTCCCGAGTCGATTGGACGGGCCACATCTGGACCGAAGGCTGGTCTGGACCCGTTCTTCTTTTGTCGCGCTGTGCGCGCTCCGGGTTGGACCCGTGCCACTACCCTTCGAACATGGGACATGACATGACCCTATAAAAGCATAGTAGGATACAGTAGGTACTTCATGACCCGAGGTACTTTGACCCGAACAGCGAGACGAAGTGCGGCGTACTTGGACCGAACAAAAACCACATCGTACGCCGTGAACAGCTGGAACAGGGTATTCGGGTCGCCTCGGGACATGAGAGAGTTTCAGGGGTATACCCATTTTTCAAGGGTGGCATGCCATGGCTCGAGACCAAAAGGTTCTCCAGCTGAGTGACTCCGCTTTAAAAAACATGTTTGGCTTGGAATGGTGGGCACATCGAAAGAAATATCATGCAAGGTTTTATTGAAAGAAGTCCTTGGAAGCATTCTTGTGTTGTTTTGCAAGGTGGCTGACATGTAGCTGAATAACGTTGTACTATTTGCTGGTGGCAGGGAAGTGGTGTCCCGTCCCACGCAGGGTTTACCGTGGTTTAGGGGTCCGCAGCAGGAAACGACCCAAAAGCCTGCAGGGGTCCCTCCCAAACCACTTTCAAGCGGACAACGGGCAGGACAACATAGCTAGGAGGATCATCAATGAGTCAGCAGTTTAAACAAATATGACCAAAGAATCCCTTGGCGTGTCGACATAGTTTCACTGGATACAGTATGTCAGTAGGTGGACTGGGATTGTCTCATGTGGATCTGCTACATCCGTCGAGCAGTCAAAACGACATGGGCCGAATTGGGATGCTGCATGCCCAGGCAATTCCTCTCCACAAAGAAAAGGTGCACTTGGTTTTGCAGGGAGTAACGGCCAAACACGTGGCATGAAGAAGGATAGTTGGAGGTCATCGCTATTAGGTTGGAGGCCATCGCTATGAAGTTGGAGGCCAACGCTATTAGATTGGAGGACATCGCTGTTAGGTTGGAGGCCATCGCTCAAGATGGTTGGAGGCCATCGCTATATATATAGTAGGTTGGAGGCCGCTCTACTAGGTGGAGGCCATCACTATTAGAAACAAAGAAACAAAGAGAAGCAAGGAAAAGGATAGCTCCGAGTCGATGGCAACTGCCATCCACCGCCAACACGGTGCCACTACAGCCCTTCTGCAGGTACCTTTCCCTGTCGGTCCCACCTATCTTGAAGCTGGCCATATAGTGAATCGAAAACCATTGACCATTGACTTAGCTTCCTTGAGGGCAGCTCAAGCTGCTGCCTTTTCCAGAAGGATCTTCAGGGAATTAAAGGTCGTTGACCAAAAACTGAGGCAATCCACTCATGGGCCACATTCGGCCAGATTTAACAGATCTGAATGCATAAGAACCAATTGAACATCTAAGAATCTAGATGAATCCAGCATCATCCGAGCTCACCTCTTCTCCCACCCAGGCTGCGCGATTTCACCGGGTTCTTGCCGACTGTCTGCTCTCACGGGCTCTTCAAGCTTTTCAAACACGCCACAGCAAAGCCGACCTGCGCGTTCTGCGGTTCGAGCCGGCACGGCACCTGTTTTTGGTGCGTGCCGTGCCGGCGTCACGGGTGCGGCGGCGCTGAGTCGGACTCCGGACCCAGTCCTAGGGGAATCCGCCAGGCACCAGAAGGACCCAATCCACCAGTTTCTTCCTTCAGAAGGACAGGTTGGATCCGGTTGATGATCTACCTTGAAGGTGTGGTTCACAGCACAGCAAAGCTACACCAACCAACTTGAGTGGTTGTTCAACTCCTTCTCACAAATTTGCTACATGACCACAGTTGAGGACCTCATCCAAAACGAGGACCGAGACGTCTCTCAGTAAACCCTTTCACAAGCCCAGACACCGTTGCGCCCAGAGGGCCCTGAAAGATGAATCCTGACGTCGGAGCACAACGTGTGACAAGGTGGAGCATGTATAACCACCCCCAATGACAAAAACAAAATTGAACCCTGTCATGACTCAAAATCTGTTTAAGTGACCCATTTGTTTATCGAACGTAGTTCCAGCTTCTTCTAAGTGACATGTTGATATTTATGTTGTTTAAGTGACCTCTTTACAGAAACTGGTATGTTGATGGTATACAACCCTTCCCATCTAGTCACTGGAGAAAAACACACACAAATTTTGGATTCATCATCCTTGCAGAACCTTTACACTTTCCAGCAGCCGAGTAAATGAGTGGCAAACCATTGTGTCAATTTCTCGCCAGGCAGCCAGTAGTACTAAAGGCTGCCATCCGGGTCACATCCACCACCTCGGCCGCGACTGCCGGAGGCGGAGGATGGCGGGTGGCTGTATATAAACCTCTCAGTGCCTCACCAGCACTCTCTCAATCTTTCATTTTCTGGGTCTGCAGTTTGCACCTTTCTTCTGCTATTAGGCTGGAGGCCATCGCTCTTAGGTTGGTGGCCACCGCTCTTAGGTTGGAAGCCATCGCTCTTACTAGTAGGTTGGAGTTCGAGCTTATCTTGGGCGGCACGATTATATAAAAGGGAAGAGGTAGGTGAGGGGAAGAGGTAGGATTTCCAGATAGTTTCAAGACAATGGCAAGTTCATACCATTTGTGTAAGAGGCCGGGTAGCTTTTAGTAATTGAAGCTCACAATAATCAAATAAAAATGCCGTTTCATCATGCTTCCATAACACTTCCCTTTGACCATTTCTGCCCTAGTGAAACGGGTTTGAATGCACTTGCTTTCAAAAGGCAAATCGCTAGCAACTGAAGTAGCCTATGGTCACTAGTCCGTCAAAACCTAATGGCAAAACTGTTGACAATGTTTTGAAGAAAACGAAACCTAATGACTAAAACTGTAGACAACTTTTTTGGTAAAGAACAGGAAGGAAACAAAACCTAATGACTAAAACTGTGGACCAAAACGTTTGGTGAAGGAAAGTAAGGAAGCAAAACCTCGAGACTAAAACTGTAGGCCAAAAGTTTTGGTGAAGGAACGTAAGAAAACAAAACCTAATGACTAAAACTGTTGCCAAATTTGTTTGGTGAGGCAAAGGAAGGAAACAACACCTAATGACTAAAACTGTGGCCAACATTTTTTGGTGAAGTGAAGGAAGGACACAAAACCTAATATCTAAAACTGTGGTCCAAAACTTTTGGTGAAGGAAAGTAAGGAAGCAAAACCTCGAGACTAAAACAGTAGGCCAAAAGTTTTGGTGAAGGAACGTAAGAAAACAAAACCTATTGACTAAAACTGTTGACAAATTTGATTGGTGAGGCAAAGGAAGGAAACAACACCTAATGACTAAAACGGTGGATAATATTTTTGGTGAAGTAAAGGAAGGAAACAATCCGTAATGACTAGAACTGTGGACAAAAAAATGTTGGCGAAGGAAAGTAAAGAAACAAAAACTAATGACTAAAATGGTTGACAAAGATTTTTGTGAGGTAAAGGAAAGAAACACAATTTAATGACTAAAAGTGTTGACAAAATCATTTGGTGAAACAAAGGAAGGAAACAAAACCTAATGACTAAAACTGTGGACCAAAAATTTTGCTTAAGGAAAGTAAGGAAGCAAGCCCAATGACTTAAACTGTAGACCAAAAAGTTTTGACGAAGGAAAGCAAAGAAACAAAAACTAATGACTAAAATGGTTGACCAAGATTTTTGTGAAGTAAAGGAAAGAATCATAATTTAATGACTAAAACTGTTGACAAATTTTGGTGATGTAAAAGAAGGAAACAAAACCTAATGACTAAAGCTGTGGAAAAAATCATTTGGTGAAGTAAAGGAAGGAAACAAACCATAATGACTAAAACTGTGGACCAAAATTTTTGGTGAAAAAACGTAAGAAAGAAACAACGAATGACTATTAAACCTGTAGACCAAAAGTTTTGGTGAAGGAAAGTAAGGAAGCTAAACCAAACGTTTCGCCGTGGCGAAGCTACCGTTTTCTGCCGGGAGGTTTGGGAGTCCGGGAGCCTTGGGAGTGCCACGGGCTCCCGAAGGCGACGTGCCAGGCAACGTTAGGCACTTTGGCTGGCTGCGGCTCGCCCCTTTTTGGTGGAAATAGATGGTGGAAAAGCGTGGCGGAGCAGATTGTCGGGGCCTTGGGAGTGAGCCTCTGGCACAGACTCTTTTGATGAAGTATATAAAAGAAAAACACGAAAACTAATGACTAAAACTGTGGACCAAAATTTTGGCAACTGAAAGTAAGGAAACAAAACTCAATGATTAAAACTGTGACTTAAAATGTGGACTAAAACAGGCCAAGGAGTTCCACGGCCTCCGGAATTCACGTTTCCTTCAACGATGCCAGGGCAGCCGAACGCTGCGGAAGAAGCTCTCCTTTCAGTCAAAGTCTCCAAGAAGGCTCAACGACGGGAAGTCAAGAAACTAAAAATGGAATTCAAATTCAGCATATCGTCCACCTTCTCCAGGGAGTGAAAACTTATGCATGACAAACAAGTCCAGTCTCAACAACAACTAAGCTGTTTAGATTTGAGTAGCAGTTTGCACTGTGTTTTGATTGGTCTGCGCCTGCTCTGCGCCATCAGCAGGCTTTTGGCCATATTTATCGTAAACTAGTTACGTTTATTGTAACAACATTTAGAGTTGCATTGAGATAATGAAAAGCGCGCTTAAAGTATTCAATCAAACACTTTTTGCATATCTGCTTCAACGTTGGTGCTATTGAATTTGGTAAATTTGCAAATCGGGCGCAGACCAGGCGCATATCAGGCGAAGACCAATCAAAATACATTGGAAATTGCAACTTAAATCTAAACAGCTCAGTTGTGGTTGAGACCAGGCTTGCCTGTCATGCAAAAGTTTTTGCCGACAATTTGCAAAATATTTTGATTGATCTGCGCCTGGTCTGTGCAATTAGCAGTTTTTTCAAATTTACAAAATAGTAGATAGGTTCATTGTACTAATCAACGTTTAAAATGACAAATGGTCCTCAAATATTCAGCTCAAAGCTTTTTGCGTATGTATTTGAATTTGGTAAAATTTGTCCACGGGGAGCGTACCAGGCGCAGACCAGGCCGGGCCCTGTGAACATGTGCATGGCGCCAACACCTGACCACGGTACGGCACAATGACCATCTGATGTGGGGCCGACACAAAGTTATGCTGACCAAATTCAGCAAGCCCAGCCGTTGCGTCCTCCCGACCAAGTGCTTGCTCGCCTCGATAGTTGCACGTCCAAACTATGACCTGCGAGAGGTTCCGTGTCAGCAGCCTCTGGTTGGCAGTCCTCAGTTAGTTATAGCTATGCAATTTTTGAACTCGCTTCATTTACCCAATTAAAACCTCAGGGCAAACAATGGCAAGCAATCTGCAATCAAGGACATCTTTAACTGCAAGCAGGCGCATGTGCAAAGGGTGCTGGTTCACTTGGTCCGTACTGATGGTGAAGTGCTCATAGCCGAAATTCCTGACATCATGATCACTGCACTTGTTCCGCTGCTTGCTACATAGTGCAATAATATGGGCTCACCCCATCAAATTGCAGGAGAGGCGCCACTTGTGGACCTCGTCCACCCCGGGAATATCTGCCGATAAGCGCTCTAAAAGCTGCAAACACCTGTGTGGAAGTGGAAAACTTAACTGAAAGATCTGGTTCAACGCTGTAAACCAGAAAAAATTCAAAATTAACACGTCTGCATCAATAAATCAATCGATCCAAATTACAGGTCCGGCTGGGCTGGGACATCAAATGATCGCACTGCTCCTGGCTCAAGTCCAGCCGGCATTTTATCAAGTACGCCTTGAGGATCTCCGAGGTCAACTCCATTCTCGGCAGCCCACTCTGCATGTCCGGCAAGGGCACTGTGCCAAAATGAACCAAAGGCAAGCCACTTGGATCATTGCTGCAGTCGTATTGTTATTTGGGCTATATAGTTAAATTTAGCATTTCTGTGTTTGGAAGTTGTAGCCCCATTTAAAACATCTGATCGCCACAGTTTACCTGTGCCTGCGCGTTTCACACATTATATGAGGGAAGCCAATTGACGAAGGGTCGGATACACGGGGCTACTATGGAAACATCCAGCTGTCCCCCGTATTGAACAAATATGCAGGTGAAAGGGACTCAACATGCAAAAGGAATCACCTTCCACGCTCACTTTAGTCAGCCCAATGCTCCCTTAGTTGCCCTATTGGCACTTGTTGGAAGCAGTTCGAATTGCAACTTACTTTCACTCACAAACTCACTTGTGCCTGGCTAACTCTTGACTATGCATACTTCTTGATGAAAATCCTACCTCTTCCCTCATCCTACTGAGGCCATCGGCCATCGCTCTTAGGCTCACTCCCAGGTTGGAGGCCATCGCTCTTAGGTTGGAGGCCATCGCTCTTAGGTTAGAGGCCATCGCTCTTAGGTT
>CAXAMN010023917.1:2086546-2118049 GCA_963970005.1 Durusdinium trenchii | reverse complement strand
CTTGACCTTGTGAGGTCGTTGGATTGGCCAGCGTGAAAGACCATGAACGACATGCCCCAATTGCCGAAAACAAACTCCAGCCACAACATCACCAGCTTCAATGGACAACACCTACTTTTGAAAGCTTTTGCCAAACTAGGTGTTGAAAATTGAAGGTCTGGTGTTTTGCGAAAGACACTGGATAGAATGTCTTCCAAAGGCACACGTACTCACGGGTGATCTCGCGGACGTGTGGACATCTTTGAGCACTAGTGAGGCTGTATGGTGCAGTTGAAAATGGTTGAAAACAATTGAAGCATGTTAAAACGATGTGTCGCTATAGGAACATAAGGACCGCCACAGCAACATAAAGGCAGTCGCAGGACGTCATGTAGCAAATTCTTGAACAAACTATGACACAGCGGGATTTTTGTCACATAAGTGCTACATGTTTGTTTTTATTGCTTTTCAGTACATTCCCAATCATGCTTCTAAACGTTTCAGTGTTTTTTGAAACATCTTGCAGCAACAAGGAGCAGCGGAGAACACCAATGCACAGGGTGAAGAAAGTACTGAACAATCATCAAGCAGAAAGGAACACATCACCGGCATCATGGCGCAAAAAAATTGTGATATTGATATGCTTTCTTTCTATGACAGACTACGTTATACGATGTTTCTTGGCAAAGACCAAGAAGACCAATCCCTTAAAGCACCAAACAGCTTAAAAGCAAAACGTGATCCAAATAAAACATTGCGGTACTACAAGCTCAAAGTAGCCAGCGAAAACGTGTGAAAATGGATGAGCACAAGAAACCATTCAACAAAGCATAAAAACTTTTCTGCCTGCACCATATTGCACCCACTCAGCATATTCCACCCATGTGTCTTTATTGAGCGCCAAGGAAATTCCGGATGTGCAGCCGGCATGAATCCATACTTTCCACATGTAATCTGCTGATTTGCTGAATCCGCACCCCCCCCGTTGAAATTGGCTAGCCATTAAACACCCCCCCGGCACATCAAAGTCAAGCACAACGTACATGGTGCAAACCATGCAAATTTACAAGTCACATCAAGTCACATCAAACCACATATATTGAAACTTGATGTTGTTTGGAGAAATTTGGTGACATTCGTTGATACATATGGTGTCCTAAGGTATCCTAAAATATTCTGATACAAGCTGGTGCAAAGATATGCAAAACTATATCTAGCTACAAGTAGTTCTGCATAGTTGTTATGAAGCTCTAGTTAAAGTGTGTTGAAGTAAGCTGACATACATATCAGCAAATCTCAGCATCACTTGAGACAACAACATTGCTGCAATTCAGTCAGGTTAGTGCACTATAGTGCACTGCAAGATACTGCAACATATTGCAAACTCTAGCTGCTAGCTTCAATGGCCAACACCTACTTGCACCTGCCTGCCTCATCTTCACTCAAGGTTCAACAACCTTCAAACACCTTCACCTTCAACATCTTCATGAAAAAGCACGTACCATCATGCCCTACCAATCATCATCGAAGATCTGCTGGGGCAGTGACCGGCTTCACCGATGACAAAAGACTACGGACTGGATGTTGCTGGAACAAAAAACCAATGGCTGTGGTGCGCGGACCAGGCACCATTCTTAAAAATACAGTATGTGTTCATATGTTTTCAATCGTCATGTGATAATTTTAAGTCAACATATTATACCAACATACCAACATCTATCAACACATCCAACCACATCCAACCACTGGCGATGAATGTGGAATGGTATGGTCATGAAATTCATTCCGACCTCACCGATGACACCTGCCAGTTGATCTGTATGTCAGCGTGCAAAAAAACAAAAATAAATACACACATATACAAATCCTACAAAATTAAATGGCTAATGGAAAATGGCTAGCCACCACGTACCCCCCCCCATTAACCATTTAGTTAGGAGGGGTGATATAGGGAGATGTAAATCACTCTCTCTCTCTCTCTCTCTTTTATTGAACTCCAGTGTGCCTTACTGATGCCTTGATGTACGTAACCATTCCATACACCACCAATGCCATATACCAACGCCTTCTTTTGGAACAATCACCGGCAAAGCGATTCTCTTCTTTTGATTTGATCTTCCAAACCTGGATGTCAAATGCCGGATCCTTCGGTGCGTTCACCGCAACAACTGACGCGAAGTGCTGCTTGAATTGGTCTCACCATGCACCACCTGGCGAGAGCACTGCACTGCGTTTTCGAGCCTGAGAGGACCCTTCTCAAAGGGACATTCAGTGGCACCAATTGTTGAACTTCTGTTTGTTACTAGTAGCTTCTAGCTACTAGTAGTGCCTAATGGCAAAGTAGGATTAGTCAACGGCCCACCCCATTCAAGGTCAACAAGGTCTGAGACTAGAGGTATTGGAGGACCACATCCCCTTAATAAAAGTGATGACCTGATGATGGATGATGAGATGAGGACCTGGACCTGATGGTGGATGATGGTTGATGGGATTCTGTCATGAGAGATTGAACCATGAGAACCATGAGTCCTCTGAGTGTATTGGCACAAGTTTGATAAGAGATCAAATAGAGTTGATCAGAGAGCCATGCCAGTTGGATCATTGCATATCAAAGCATGGAGGATGAGGAATGGGAGGTAGAGGCTATTTGTGGTGAGGGTGGATCCATGGAGTGGATGGTCTGATGATTGGTGGCCTGTGGAGGATTGGTATGACCTTATGGCATATGGTGATAGACTATTGGGAAACCATTTGGTGATAGCATTGGAATAACACAAATGAGGCCAAAGGGTGGGATTGATTAATAGGATGAGGGGGTCCTACTATTGGGGGGAGGTAGGGCCTGTGTGAGGGGTACCCTTTGTGAGCTTGAACAAGTTAAGAATTTGATAGAGTTTTAAACGGGGAAAATGAAAGACTTTTGCTATAGAGAGTTTCTTTGGGTTTTGGCCGATGGTTGGTAGCATGAGCCCTTAGAGAAGCCATCAAAAGGATTGGTGAGCAGGATGAGGCAGTTGAGAGGTGGTGGTGAGAATCAGGAGGATGACGAGATGAAGACACCAATGCTATCTCTCAAAGAGATTGCATGAGACAAGGGTGGATCAGAAGATCAGTTTCACCATGGACCAAAAGATATGGGATACACCGGCCTACTAGCCAAAATAAAGTAAATATAAAACAACTATAAATACAATAGTAAACTATGTTTACTTTTCTGAGGCAGCTGGAATTGATTAATAGGGGGAGATGTCTGGCTAGGAAACAAACTATTAGGGTGATCTAGGTGTTCAATTAGTTTAGTATTGGGGGGAGCCGAGCTGGGATTGATTAATAGGGGGTGGTTACTTAATCCGATGTGCGCATGAATGCACTGGTTACGTTCATAGCGATGCCCTTGTTACTAGCTTCAGATCACCCGGTGGTTCAGAGGGTCCAAGAGACAACCTGCGTCCCGATCGGCACAAACCGACCCCATGATCGGTACAGCGTGACCGCTGCGCAGGTTGACCTGGAATCATCGTACCCTTTCGCCTTCAAAGACCATTAAAAGAATGGGAACGACCTGGTTTTGTAGTGTAAAATCCTTAGTAAAACAGCTGGTTGTTTGGCAGTCGGGCAGTCAAACCATTAAAACACTAGTGGTTGGAATTCTGGAATCAGAAAATGGGTGACGTGGATGTGGTCCTTTCCTCGAAATCCGAGGATGTGACCACACACGAAAACCATTGGGAGGGTCACTTTTCGAGATGTTGTCGATCCACTGACTGACACCACTCACTTTCCACTGACACGTTCGGTCGGTGAAGGAGAATCAGCGTTTTCTCATCCGGCAGCAACACATCGGAGTCACAGAGCAGAAAACACGCCCCGCCATGAGTACGGATGACTCAATCCCCACAGCGCAAGTTAAGCATTATGTTTTAATATTGTAGATACGTCATGGTTGAACCAAATGTATATAATTAAGAACAAACACGTTCGCACATAGTTGGCCTTAAACTGCCTAAGATACCTATATCAAGCCTTGATAATGTTGCAGTACAGAACACATGAGCGGGTAGAACACGTGACGCAATTCATGGTGATCAGCGGCCCCGGATGGCCCCAGACGCGACCCCTTCAAATCCGGAGGGGTCTGGGGTTTCTTACCAATCCAAAGGGCTTCACAATGGGAGCGTCTGTGACATAAATAACCTGTCCCTCATTTCAATCCCAAACATTCCATGGGACTGCCAGTTCAGACTGCCGCCCTATTGACCCCCAGTCCAGCACCCCCAACTGATCGGCAGTCCGGACTGGCAGTCCCAGACTCGTCGTATCTGGGAAGCCATTTCCGCCATTTCAGATCACAAACAAGCCTCCTGTTTGGGTCACTGGATGGAACCTTCAAGTTAGGTCACGTACTTTTCAGAAGCTGGTCCGATGACTCAGCCCGTCATCGATCTCAGCCATGTACCCGTTGAGTACCCCAGGGAAACCGGGTCCTTTTGCAGGTCACTTCACCTCTCTTGCCTGTCCGTCACTCTCTCTCATCTCTCTCTCTCTCTCATCTCTCATCTCTCGGTCGCGTCGGCATCACTCACCTGATCACACCAGGTGGAACTGCCGCTCTGCGCTCGCATGGCTCAGCCGTTCAGCCAGCATCTGGGCGGTCACGTAGCTCCGGGGCCTGAGAGGTTGGTGAGAGGTGCACGGGGCCAAGGAGGGTCGGTGCACGGTGCACCGGCTGGAACCGTCAAAGGCACGGATCACCCTCTTGCGATGAGCTCGACAGAGTCAGTCTCTGCTACAAGCAGGACGTGTCATGGAAAAATGGAGGAAGGAGGGAAAAACGATTTGGTGGTTGGTTTGCTTGTGCTTGGTTCAGGAGAATTTGGGAAAAATCGAGCTGGCGACGGGGTGGCAACCAACCAGGGAGCACCATGAATCATGAACCAAGAATGGATTGAGGCCTTCTCATGCGGACCTGCAGTGAATTACCTTGACCGGCAGTCTTGACCCACATCTGAAGAGAAGAATCTTCAGCGGATGGTGAGTTCAGGTATGAAGGAGGACCGAGGAATGGTTGACGGAGGGGCTCTGGGCTTTCATTCGGATGCTGCAAAAGTTGTGAATGCGAACCTTGATGTGGGGCAAGCATAGTCAGTTTCGCTTGAAACACACAGATTCATCAAGTGACATCAATTGGGTGTGCACTAAATTGGGAAGGCTTCCCAGTGTGACCACCTAGAGGAAGGGAAATAGACCAGTACCAAACCTGCTTCTTGACTTGCTGCCGTGCCTGACTGACTTTAAGACCCGGAGTTCTTTGGAGGAAGATAGGTCCATGTGTTGCAAGCAGTAAGCAGTACTGGCGAGCCGTTTGATGGATGGGACAAAGTATATAAGTGTGCCTGATTCTATGGAAATCCATCAAAAAGTGGAAGACACCAGGAGATGGCATGGAGTTTGGTACGCCGGAGACGAAAGGAATGGCTGGAGCTGGCAACCATTCGTGGAAGAAAAAAGGTCTGGATGTGGTCTGGGACAGCAAACTTCCCGACATTGCACCGATGGAGGTGACTTTTCTTCCGGAATTCCCAAGGATCTGTGGAAACCAATCTCTTCTGAAAATGGATCACACCGTGACCGCAGGGAAGTCACAGGCAGGGCGCCAGCCCTCCGATACTGTCTGGACCCCTTCAAACGCGAAACTGGTCGTAGAGTCCGG
Organism: Durusdinium trenchii; assembly: GCA_963970005.1. Taxonomy (NCBI): domain Eukaryota; class Dinophyceae; order Suessiales; family Symbiodiniaceae; genus Durusdinium; species Durusdinium trenchii. Next base: position 2,112,360 of record CAXAMN010023917.1, on the reverse strand, counting down.
TCGTGCCTCCGATCGCTTTCGATTCAGCTTGGGTATGTCCCATGACCAGTGGATGATGAGGGTTAGATTAGTAAAGGCTGTTCTCGATATGATTGATTCTTTTTACAGACTGTTGGTAGTGGGAGGCACCCTATCGGTTCCTATAAAACCCAAAGTCTATCAGTTTGTCTTGTCGATGAAAAACATGTGATCTTGGTCCTACTTGAACAAAAGCAGCGTGTTCCTGACAGTCTCTTTGCCAAAATCATCAGGTTTAAACATCGTCCATATAGGTCATCACATCACTTTATATAAATAGGAAGTCAACAGTCAACAAGTGTTTTTTCTCGAAACACCTCGTGTATTTTCAGGGTATGATTCAATCGTGTTTTGAGTTTCTCGGCTCTATAGGACTACGACAAGCAGTTGTGAAACACATGCGACCGGCACGGCAGGGTCATGAAACACTGCATGAAAAGCCCCAAAACAACGCATCAGAAAGACCCATGAAAATGTCCGTTTGATACTAGTAGCTTCTTGTTCCTAGTAGCAAGAATGATCCTAGTAGTAATGCCCTTTGTTACTAGTAGCGATGCCCTTGCTACTAGTAGCTTCTTGCTCCTAGTGGCTCATGGATGATTTCTGGATCCTCGAAATCTCATCGAAAGAACGGATCAACATTGGATCAACTCGTCGATCTTATCCTCTGTACTGCCACAGAAACCAATTCCACATCAAACCCAATCCCTCCCAAGGGAGCTCCTAAAAAACAAATAACTTCCCACGTGTAGGGGGAACATCTTCATATGAGACATCCAAAGACCTTTCGTTTCCTCGTTTTCATGTACTAGCTATCATCGCCCAACAAAAAACAACCAAACCGCGGAAAATAGTTCCGTTTTTGTTCTTCCGCTCTTCGGTCGATTCCTTTGGTCGCTTCCTAAGGTCGCTTCTTCGAGGCGTCGCTCTGGGCCTCTAGTACGTATAGCGTCCTTAATGGCCTCCGCCCTAGTAGCTTCTTGTTACTATAGTAGCGATGGCCTCCAACCTATTTGCGATGGCCTCCACCGAGCATAGCGTCCGAACGCTACTAGTAGGAATGGCCTCCACCCTGATAGCGATGGCATTCCCCAGTTCTGACCGCTCCAAGCGACAAGTCGAGTTGAAGGCCACAGGTGTGTGCGGTAGGAAGCCGCTCGGGGCCCACATTGGCCAAATGCAGCGTCATGTAGGGCACGGGGGAGGGGAAACCACCTGGTGCGGCCGGTTTCAAACAACTGTTAACATGTTAACACGTATTTATTTATACTTGAGAGAGGAGAGAGTGAACGAAAGGTAGCGTGCAATCACAAGTAACCCTGGTAGTTAATATCATATTAATGAACTGTAGAAGTGTCAAACTTCAAAATGTTTCAAGCTCTGTTCTTATAGATTCGGTTTCAAAGACCCAAACATACCCAAACAATCCAAAACAAAACAAGCTTTTCAGGATCCGACAGCTCCATCCAGTCTTAGAAAAGCAATTGCTTGTCAGAGGGTTGCCCTGCACTCATACTGCTGGTCCAAAGCAGCGCCACAAAAGGATGAGTGTCACTTAAAGTGCAGCCAAAACAATATTATTGTTCTTTTGGTACCGCTTGTAGCGTCAGGTGGAGGTGGAGTTGGTGGAGGTGGAGTTGATCTCGGGATAGGACAAGGCATGGCTTTTGCCTTTGGCACCTTTATAATTACCGCCAACTTTACACCACCAGAGTCGAGCTTGAGAGCATCATTTTCTTCGGCTTGCAAAGTATCGTCCGGATGTCTTCGTCTCGTCGGCAAATGAAACAAGGACTCTTAGGTCTCGGTGCAAGAACCGATTGAACCCACATCTTCCATCGATCGTACTTCCTACAACTCCCATTCACTATACCCCATTTCCGACATCTTCCAACAAAAACTCATAGCCACACACACACACACAAAATCACAGAACCCCAACCAAGGAACTCCCCCTTCTGAACACCAAAACCCATCCCCAAAGCCCACCACACCGTCACCGGTCCGTATCCTCAAGCCCCGTCCGATCCAGTCCGGCCTGGAGGAATCCTCCGATAGCCGGTGATCCACTGGAGAAGCCCCGAGCGTTGCTCGCAATCCAAGGACGCCACGTAGTCCCAGAACCTCGGCCGTCCAGGCGACGGGTGTCAGCTCGCGCGACGCGCGAGACGCCCATTTGCTTGCATCGTTGGGTTCGGTCCAAAGCTGCTCGAACACCGCAAACTGAGGGTCCTAACTCTGAGATGAAACTGAGCTGGTGAACATGGAATTACCAAAACCAATGGATGGGATGGTGATGGGCCAGTGGGTCACCAGGGCCAGTGGGTCACACGTGGGGTCAGTTATGGGTGCAAAGCTCAAAACATACGAGACCGAACCCCGGTTTCGGTGTTGATCGACTAGTCCACCCAAGCGACATGTGTTTTTTTGAGATGAACAACGGCTGAAGGCCTCTCACTCTGTTGTAGTCACAGACTTTTCTTGCTAGTTTTGAACATCTCAAGATTTTGCAACGAATTATATATTATGAAATGATACATTCATTTATATAAGATAATATGTTCCATAATTGTCCAAAATCTGGGAGAGTTTTTTTCGGCACCAGCGTCTAAACGGCACGGTCACAACACCCCAGAAAGCTTTAAGGCGCCCGCGTTCCCTCCCAGATCGTGGTTCTTCCGGGCTCTTCCCCTCGGCATCCTCGGCCCTTCGGCAGTCGAGGCACCAGGACACGGTCCGTTGCCCCTCGATGGCACGGGTGGCCTCATAGGGGGTATACCTCGGCGGACAGGCGCATGGGCCGCGGATGTGGCGGTGAAAGGCGGGGAGGTGAAGGCCGGACTCATGCCGAAGTGGAAGATGAGGAGCGCAAGCAGAACACATCGTGATGATAGCAACAATAAGAAAACACGAAGATGTATGGCCTGGGGCGTTGCAGAAAGCACCCCACAAAAACACAGAGTTTGGACCACTTTGCGGGGGTTTTACTTCGAAATTTAACAATGTTTTTTTTGTGAATTTGAAGACACATTGAAACTGTGAATCTTCTGAATATGTTTTGAATCACTTCTCCCAGCGAACAATTGACCTATATATATATATATACCTGAACATGTGCTGATTCGGACCTGATTCATCCCTGCAAACTACTGAACAATTTTTTGTTGTACAAACACCACCTATACTCAACATCTGTGGGCCTTTGGTGTGTCTGCAATAAGCATAGAATATAGAAACCACCTTTTGAAGCTCCTCAATTCTTCATCGGCTCCTCTTGAAGCTCGTTGATTCACCGGCTCGTGGTGGAGGTCAGGAGGTCGCACCCCATCCGCCCCTGACCCGCCATGGCTCGCCTCGTCACGGCTTGCCACACGGTGAGCGGCACGTCAGGACCACCACTGATGAGGCCTTGCAAAACGCTCCTGGCGACGAGGACGAGGACCGCTTCTCTGCCCCACACCCACACCATGGTTTTGAGGGGCCGGGTTCGTTCGAGTTTCTGCGGGTGGGGGAGAAGGGGAGAAGGGAGAATGCCGCGAAGTTCAACGAAGGTTGCCTGAGCTGTTTCCTCTGAAATGCCGGATCCCTGAGGTTCAGGTTGAAGAACTCTATAGTTACTCCCCAATGTACTCATCGGGTCCTTTTCCAAGTTTGTTTGATGTTGCTTTTGGCAGCAAACGACCCAGATCTATCTTTGGCGGATGTGGCAGAACGGAAGGCTCATTCGGGTCGTGAATCAGGGGTCATTTGTGTCCGTCCGTGCATTTTGATGTGCCGAGTTCATGCAATTGTGGACCTGTTCTTATCGCGCTGGGCCGGGCCCACTGAGTGTCACTGGGGATTGTCAACAACTTTGATGTGAAGATCATGGGATATGAACGAAAGGGACCCACTGAGCATGGCTGATTGGCCTGACGGAGGGTCAGGTCAGGCCACGTGCAGCACGAGGGCGCAGCCGGGCGCAGCACGAGGATGGCTGGTAAGTCATCATGTCACCAGCACATTGTCTAACAGATCTCATAGTTTCCCATCTTGGCACTCTCATGTTGCCCATCTCATCTAGTGTCGTGTTCTCTGTTGTTACGTGGGCGCCTCCACCGACCAGACCGCGAGTCGGTCGCGACGTCGCGATTCCACCGACGCGCCGCTCTCCTTTCCAGGCGCCGGCGCTTGCTGGGCCGCGAACAGGTGACGTCCTCCTCCTCGAGGCCTCCGAACGGGTCGCGTCGTGGGCAGCGTCGCGTGCGCCCCGGAGTGTGGAGGTTCGGAACGCGGATCGCACTGGCGGAGGCCGTTTTGAGGTTGGAGGCCATTACGACTATAGTGACAAGAAGGTATACTAGTTTTTCTGTTCAAAAGTTCTTCTGATTCGTTTTGTTCAATGGCGCGGGGAAGGCGGGTCGTCAAGTCGGATAGCTTGTTTTTCATGGTTTTCGGACCTCGTGGTTTAGTAGGTATTCAAAACGTTACTCTGACTGAGGTTTTCAGGACCAGGGTTAACTGGGACAGACTGGACTTGTCAGGAGAACAAACATCGGTTTTACCCTCCTGTGCCATCCAAGGCTTGTTAGATAGGTTGCTCAATGTTGCTTTGCATCGTGCTAGAGTAGCGTAGTGGTTCACAAACTAATAGGGATATTATATTTGCTTACATGGATCGTCAGGGAATGCAAATTGGATTATGATTGACTTGTGTTTGATTTTCACCCGTGATGATGCCAGCGCTCAGAAGCGAATCATCATCGAGCAAAGATCAACATATTCTTTGGCCACCTGAGAAGGCTTAGCCTCTATCGGCTACCGGCAAAAAATACCGCTGTCAGGGGCTCTGGTTGATGGAAATCGGATGATCATCCATCATCTTCCATGATCGCATGATGTTCTCTTTGAATGGAACACGTTTGCCTTCATCCACTCCTCAACCGGCAGCCTTAGACTTCCAAAACACCCATTCCTTGCGGATCGTACCTTCTCAGGTGATTGGAGACACTGCTATGTAGGAGGGTCCAGTCGTACCGAACCTGAGGTTTGGTACGACTGGATCGCTATAGGGATTGGCAATCCTCATCCCCTTCCATCACTTCACCTTCACACCAAATTCACCGTCCACGCTCCGCCAACCGACGTCAGCGCGGGCCCGCGCCCGCGGCCCGCACCGACGTGTGCCTCGCTTCACCTCGCGGTCCAAGGAGGGCAACGAGACGTTGGGCACCGAGCGTAGGCCGCGCCACACGTACTCCAGCTCCGTGGACCTCGGGAGCTCCAGTCGTTGCTTTTGTGTGGTCAAACGAGTCCAATTGGTGTTTTTTCTCGTGTTTTCTACGCTTCCTGTCTAGGTGTCGGTGACCGGTCAAACAGTGGGTTGTCCGACAGGTTGTGCGACAGGTTGTCCGACAGGTTGTCCTGTGGTATATGATTCTTTGCGAGGTCGTCCTCGGTGCACCGGGAGAAAGTGGTGTGTCCAAGAATATGTATAGTGAAAGACTAAATTGCGTAGTCATGGACTTTGAGAAATGTCAGTATGCCAGGTGGCTCTGTCACTTGTGGCAAGCAATTGATATGTGGCATCTACAGTCTACCGGTCCAGCCCAGAAGGGGGGGTGGTGTAGGAGGTCAAGGCATCCAAGCTGACTATGGACATACGGTGCGGGCTACAGAGTATCTCAAGCAGTCCAATCAGGTCACAGGAGGAACGTGGACACTCTTTGTAACAAGGTAAATGGAGGTCCCCAAGGACTGTGGCAACATCTGGATTCTCTTCTGCCACTACATCTTATATGTATGCAGGCAGCATGATGCAGCCACGGCCTGGCCACCAAAGAATGACGCGACATGATCAGCTCTCGGACCCTCTCGCGCATCCCGGTCCGGACTCAAAAAAACGCCTAGCGGCACGTCGAGAACCAACGAACTTAAGGCTTTGCGCTCCATGTGTTCTCGCAAGCCTCGACCACGCGTCATTGTGGCGTTTTCCGGCGTTTGTGATTGATCGCATGTTCTGCCGTGAGCTGCACGCTCACTCCGCAGGTCGTTGTCTGCCCATCGTCTGTTATACACTCCATGTATGCATATGTATGCCATATATGCCATGGGGGTGGTTTTGGGGGGTCAATGTAGGCATTATGTGGCAGTTGATTTTCGGTGAACCAAACCTCGTGGCAACACCGCACCACCGCTGCGGATCCCGCCCGATGTCCAAACCGAACGGTCAGAGACGACCAACGCTGGCTACGAGAGGGTCCGAGAGGCTTGTTGGGAGGCCGTGAAAACCAACCCTTCATGGGTTCATCAAACGTGAATCGCCTACACCGACCCCCTCCAATTGAAACGACCAACATGTCCACCCGCTCCCAAGGGTGCCGTTTTTCTCAACCGCTCCCGGAGTGCGCCAGTTTTTTCGGTGTTTCTACGCTGCCTTCCGCACTGCGCGTTCCCTGATAATCCACGTGATCCAGTTCCGATTCCACAGGCGTTCTCTGTGCACGGCGCCAGAAGTCGTATTCCTCCTGCGAACCGCAGAAGAACCGGTGAAGCGCTGGAACATGCTGGAACCGGGTGGAACCGGTAACGCTCAAAGCGGTGTTCTCGCGAATCCGAGTGAAAAACCAAGAACTGATCCGTATACAGGTCCAAAGTCTCAGTAATAGCCTGGTCCTTTATATGACCACCTCCAACATGCGGTCCAACTGTAGGGCTGTAGGGTACAGGTGAAGCCCAACTACTCCTCTGCAGCATCCTGTCAAGGACATTCTGAACATCCAGCGCGCTGGAATGCGCTGGGCATTGGGCAGAGACGTCTCCAGCTCCAATGACCAGTCCATCATCGAGGCTTCAAACAGATGCACAGGGGGGCAATCTCGTGGGGAGACAAGTGATGAGGGTTGATCAGTTGATGTGGACAGGGTGATTTGGGCGGAACTCTTGCCCCAAAGGGGTGCAGTTTCCAGAGAAAGTCCAACTTCCACGAAACGTCACCACAACGTGGAGGACCACGAAACGAATGTTCACCTTTTTTCCGAAGGCCCCAACAGGAGCACAAAAACATTAAAGCTTAAGAGAGGTTGAACAGCCCTTTGTCGCCTATCCCACGTGTACCACTAGAGGGTCCTGCAAGGTCTCTCAACCTCTGGAATACATGGCCCTCGGAATCGCGCCGTGAAACGAGTCAAAGGGCCCACGTGTGTCTCAGCAAAGGGACCTCCTGGATGAAAACGACCAGCACCTGGGGGCTCAATTCACAGGTCCTGAGTATGCCTGGATTTTCCAAACACGTAAAATGTGAGCCTTTGGGTTTTTTCTTGGATGAAAAGGCAAATTTATATATAGATTCAAATATAAGACTTGATTTAAACCAACAGCTCTCAAGAAACAACCAGCAATCCTCGCTTGCTTCCATCCTTCACCAAACACTTCGAACAAAAACCAAACCTCCATTGCTCCATCATCCAATCACATCATCCGTCTTCCTCTCCCCCCTCAAAGTTCCACCGGTCCCCAATCCACTTCGGTTCCTGGCTCACCCATCTCAGCCACTCAGCGCTGAAACCCAAGCGTCGCAACTCTCCGCCTGAACCGCCGCGCGTTCCGCCACGCGGCGGATGTCCGAGGCAACACTGGACGTAGCAGTATGTAGCAATTGTTGGGAACATTGAACATCAAACACTTGATCCATCCAAAGTAAACACCCCAACCCCCCATCTAGCAAGAACAACTGAAGGTTCTGCGATGTTTGATCAATCAAAACTGGGATTGTTGGTCATGGGTATGAGTTTGTTGTTTGATAATATTAACCCTTGGTATCGGTCTCCAACACCATCCAGTTTCCTTGTGTGCAGGATATGTTCTTACAGCCAAAATCAACCAATTACATCTTGCAAAGCTAGGCAGAAACAAATTGGCTGTCTTTTCAACTCCACGCTAGGAGGAGTGCCAAAACTCACTAATTGGCGGCTAGGAAGAGTGCAAGCCTTTTGGAGTAAACGGCTCGAAAGAATGATGTCCCAAAGTCAAAAGCAACAACACCTTTATTGAAAACAAAAAAAACACGCCTCCTGCAGGGGTTCGAAGTTGGTCACCAATTTCCAGGCCTCATGTGTGATTCTTGACCAGTGCAGCGCTCACAGCCACACGACAACCCCAGGTTGAGAAACCAGTGCGATCAAAGACTGTCAGTCTCAACCTGTGACCTTCAAACGTTAAAATTCCGCCAGCATAGACCCCAAATAACAAACATATTTGTAGCGCAGCGCCTGAACGCCCTTTTTGGATTTCAAGGCGTATGCCTAAGAGCGGGCCGGGCAGCAAGCAGGGCAGGCGCAGGCACAGCATATTATATGATTGTATTTTTCTTTCTCTTGCTCTGTCTCTTTCACTGGCTCTTCCTCTTTCTCTTTCTCTTCCTCTTTATCATTTCTCTGCCTCTTCCATTGTCTCTTTCTATTTTTCCTTTCTCCTTCTCTTTATCTTCCTCTTTCTCTGTCTCTCCCTTTCTCTCGTCCTCGTTCTCTGCCTCTGTCTTTCTCTGCCGCTTTCTCTTCCTCTTTCTCCGTGTCGTCCTTTTACCTTTCTCTTGCTCTTTCTCTTTCTCTGGCAGTTCTCTGGCAGAGGAAGAGGAGAAGAGCACCACTCCAAGCCCCACTATCATCACGTCTCTCTCCGTATCACCATCCCCCACTTCGTTGCACACATTTTGCACCGTCCCTACAGTCACCACGGTAGACTCGCTCGAGGGTCACATCCCGACACCGATCCGGTCCTAGCGGCAGTCACGATCCGCAGTCTGCTCGGCAGTCTCCTTGGAGATCTGCTGCAAGGCTCTGGGCAAGGTTGGATGCGCCAACAAATGCGCCAAGGGCGGGCAAATCTCCTGGGTCTGACGCGGTCAGCCACAAATAACACATGAGAAAACACCGATGTTTGAACGTGCTGTCCAGAACTGTCGCTTTGAAGAAGTAGACTAATGTAAGTAGAGGTCTTCAAGAAGTCAGACAATCAACCGACTAAGGGCCTGGAGCTTCCTGTTGAGGTGTCCTGTCTGAAGATCCACAAGTAATTAGTGTAATGTGTAGGACATTCCATTGTTGACTTGTTGACCCATGGAAGGTGCTCCAAAAATGATTGAATCATCTTTCTTTCCCTGCTTGGCAAGCCGCTACAAAATTGCACGCCACACCCACACATGCATTGCATCAGTTCATGTCCAAAACAGCCCCCCTTTGCCTCGAGCATACGGACCACGCCGACCCCCACTATGTACCAAGAACGACCTGAAACGACACATAGCGGGGGTAGTCCTTCCTACGCTAGTGTCCCCTCCACCGTGCGTAGCGTCCTTGCTACGTTCGTAGCTTCTAGTAGCAAACACCTCCAACCTCCACGTCCGCGATGGCCTCCGCGTCTGCGATCCGCGATCCCCTCCGAGGGACGACGCCCAGGGGCTGTTGATCACGGAGCGCGAGGCCCAGGACTTTGCCCATGGCCTGGACGTGGACGTGGTCGCCCCCCGTCGGTCCGTTGGACCACGGTTGGGTGGGGCCCCGGTGGGTGGAGAAGGAAGCGAACATCACATACTTACAGTATACAAGTAGAGGAAGTGGTTCATGGTGGGTGGTCCACCAGGGTTACCGGGGCTTGTAGAGAAAGAGAGAGAGACCGCGTAGAGAGAGACAGAGAGAGAGAGCGAGAGAGACGGTCTGTTTACGAAGGAATTGTGCCTGTTCGGACTCTGGTCGTCAATAAGACATAGATCCCCAACAAATGGCTCATAAGAATTGATTTTTGTTGGCTGCCTACATTGAGACCTCAAACCACCCCACCTGATCGGCAAGTGTGGCATACATGGAGTGTCTGGGGACTGTTGATGATATGATATAAATATGAGTTATATATACATGTTTCACAACCCCGGACTGGATATGTAAAACTATGCTGGATATCGGGGGGTTGACGAATTTTCAAGGCACACAACAAACCTTCCAGCAAGCTCTTAAACTGGGCCTAACAACAGGTGGTGAGCAAGGGCACCGGATTTGTCACCCCGAAACACCGGTTCGCGCGCTGGCAAATGCTGTTCAACTAGGAGATGAGTTGTCTCGTCGGCCGTCGGCCTGGAAAGGCCAAAGGTCTTTCTTCGTCCAAAGCAGGATGTCTTTCCATTGACTTGTTTACACTTCCCTACACATCGGAACATGCTTTTACGTCAACGGGACGACTATGACAACCACAACCTTCTGCAAAATGGCATGGTTCCATAGGGTTTTACTGTAATACCCAAACCATATATGTACTGAAATAAATACGTTCCCACACCATGTCCCTCGTTCCTTGTGGCTAGTCACGTCACCAATCTAAATCTATGAATCAACTTGGATTGGCTCTGTTTGACTGTGTGCATGAAGAAGCTGCCTAACCAAGGATGGATAGATGGACAAGGGCTGACTGTATTATCCTCGCACTCTCAGCTTCCACAAATATTTGTCCTGCTTGTTTCTTGTTGCACCACAACAAGAAAAACACCTCCTACTTGCAACACTCGGATACTGACTTTCTTACCAGATTAAGCCCCGTGGCTTGAGGATGTTTTCCATTTAGGGCTTTGTTCAAAGACATGTAGGGAGGGGCTGCAGCACAGTTAGGTCCGATTCGCGAGTCCGATTCTCAGATCCACGTGGAATGCGACCCGATGGGATCCATCGCACCGGATCAAGCGGATCGTTCCTCTGTTTCCATCGCTGCGGACCCTCTTTTTCATGAGCTATCAGCTGTCTTGGAGCTCTATTTAAATATATATATATGTATCATTTAGCATATCCCTCCAAGTCAATGACCTCGTTAAACTTGTTCATATAGAATTGGAGACAATGACCACTATTTACTTTGTTAGAACCTAGTTTTACTTGGTCCCAATAAAGTTCCGTTAAAGCAAAAAATGGTGTTCATGATCTCTTCAGGTGGTTTGGAAGGGAATCAAAGGCGATTCTGAGTGATATTCCAGGTGTTCTTGGTGGCTTTGAGGCTAAGTATTCGACATTAAGAGCAAAGAGGTCTGAACTGTTGGCAACTATTTAGCGTAACAGGAGCGTAACAGTTCCGTAACAACCCCCTCCAGGAGACTTCTAAAACTGCAAATGATCTTCCAAAACCGTAACAGGAGCGTAACTGGAGCGTAACAGGTCCTTAGTCCCCTTAATGTTTGCAATATGTAAGCAAATCATAGAAAATTGTGACCAGGATGTATAAATGTTTGACGTTTTTGTCAGTTGTTTTATTTGCATGAATTAAAACATTGGGTGCATTTTTGCAGGTTCTATGTGCCGTTAGTGCGGTGATGTTGAATTCGCTTGGATAAAAGGGCTTGGGTTCCGACAAACCAAAGGTACTCGTAAAACTTGTCCTTTTCGAAAAGTACTCGTTTAACTTGCACTTCGGACGAGCGAGATCAATCTATCAGCAGTCATCAGGATGTACACAATACCTTTGCACATCTTCACGGCAAAAGCACGGACCAGCATGTGTGAATGTGCAGAAGAGGTCTCAGGGTTCCCGATCTTTAGAAACATATACCCTATAGGCCTATATATATAGTTAGGATATGCAATGATTGGATGATGACCACCGACCGAATCGTTTCTTCCCGTTCAGAACGCGCTGTGCATCGATGGTTTCCACAACACTCAACGAGCACTCAAGCACACGGCACACGAGCCTCGAGGTGCTTGAGATCAGCACCGGGTTTCAGCCGTGCATAGCAAGTGCCGTCCACACAACCTCGGAGCTTAGCATGCGAAGAGGCATGCGTCGAGGCATGCGAGTCGAGCCATCAGCTGAGACTGGTGGCACAAGATTTGAGAACACAACCTAGCGAATGAGAACACAAAGTTCTTTAGGTATAGAACTGCGCGTAGGTTAGTCCAACAAAATGAGAAACAGATGTGCTCCTACTCTTTTTCGTCCGATGTCACAAACAGAATCGACAGACTGAAACGGTCTACAAATGAAAGTAAACATGCGCAGCGGTGCGTGTGTTTTTCTCATGTTTGTTTTGCACGCTTGTTTGGATGGTCCACAACTATTGGATTGAGTCTCATAGCCATGGCGCGATGTAGGCAATTCTCGCTGTTTTGCTGTTGGGTTTCCCCGGGGGGGCCACTAGTTGTGCTTTGCTGGTGGCAAGCACTGGCAAAAACCAAAGTCTCAGAGTCCAAAACGATCTGCCACGGTCTATTCTGCACACCGGACATTCGTCCTAGAAATTGCTCTCGAAGTGATCTACGACATACGAGGCCCTGGATGGCCTCGTGGATGGGCCAACGTGGATGGCCCCGGATGAAATCCGAAAGGCCCCAAACAGCTGAGCTAACTTCCAATGCTCCGCTGTTCTCTTAAGACATAGATCCGATAGGTCCCGCTCACCCCCGAACGAATGCTTTAAGTAATTACGACCGACTCCTTCAGTTGCCCTGGAAAAATAAAGGTTACTGTAACCTTGTGTTGAGCAATGGCAGCCATACATGACCAACCATCAAATATGTGTGTGTGTGTGCTTAGTGTGCTTTAAGTTATTTGGGCTCCTTGTATCTATGGCTGGCGTGCCCTTTCCTCAAGGTTCACCATTTTCGTTCGCTGTTCGTACCTCCGTGGGGGTTTTGCCCCGCTCTCCAAAAACAGGTTTCGCAGGTTATCCACTTCTCCGTTCGGGCATGACCAGCCGTTCGCGACTCCTCCGGGGCGCTGTGTTCCACCAGGCCATTGGAGGAATCAAACAGACCCAAGGCCAACTGGGCCAACCAGTCTCGGAAGAGTCCGCCAAAGTCCAGGCCAATCCTCAGGAGCTGGACTTGGATCAAACAGATTAGGAGTTGGAGGCACTCCAGGAGCTCAAGTTGCAGTCAACTGTTGCAGTTCCAGTTTGAAAGAGTTCGAGTCTTTTTGGAAACAGTTTGCCAGGAGTTCAAGTTCCTCGGTTGGGATTTCCAGACTCCGGCGAGTGGATGTTCTAGACAGCGGAGAGCAGGGCAGTGGTTGCCTCAGCAACTTCCGGTGGCTTGATCTTTCCCATCATCCCAAGCCTTGGCGTTCCTCAACATTTCCCTGCTAATTATTTGAAAACCAAAAGGTTGCCTATGAGCCCAAGGTGTATACAAACACACATAGGTGGCTCCGGCATGTTCAGTGTTCTGGCTTGAATAAGCAGTCTGAGACTACTATCCTTCTCCTGGGGAATTGCCAGTGAATATGCTGTGGCAATTCCATGCTGTAGTCACAGCAATATGGCAAGCAGGGTTACTAAAATTCTTGCTGGTCATAGACTCCTATAGTTGTCCTCAACATAATGGGACCTGAAAAAAGAATATGCTATGTAAGTCACGCTGTGATATCGATGAATTATGGTATGTAGTGGGATGTCAGTGACCAGCTTCTTCAAAGTGACCTCATGTGACCTGCTTGTGAAAAGTGGCCTCAAACCAGCGGATCAAAACTTTGAAGAACTAGGGGGTTCACTCCTGAGGTTGAGATGGGTTCAAAGGTGTAAACATAGTGCGGAATCAGTGGAGATGGTTCACATAAATTGTCCTTGAAATCAATAGAAATCTGCAAACGTTTTCATCATCAAAGTTATACAGTTATACCAAAGTTTGTTCACATCATGTTCATATTCTTCTTCACTACCAGTACCCTCCAAAGGTCACCACCTGCGACTTTTGAGTCTACAAAAGCATCCATTTCGGAGACCTGTTTATCGTCGGGTGCTCCTCGAGTCTTTGCTCCCCTCAACGGCTCACGCCCCTCAACGACGCCCACGCCCGCTGCCAAGCAGCTCCTGACGCCCGGGCTCCTTCCCAAGCTCTTCAGGGCTACTGACGTAAATCACCTCCGGGCGGTGAAACGGTCGCCCCGCCGAAGGCACCGAATCGGCATCCACAGCTAGGTGTCAAGGCCGCCTCCGTGAAGCCGCAGCTAGGCAACCACCGAGTGGTACCAACAGCCTTTTGCTTGCATCGAATTCGCCTGTTTAAGGTTGATCATTCTGTCCTACGAGGGAATCCAAATGTGCATTTCTTTTTGGTCAAACACGTTCGCACAAAAAATCCATGCATCCGGCCTTTTTTGTCAAATGGACAAATTTTCTGGAATTCCTCCGAATATTGGGTTTGATTGGGTTTTATCAATATAATTGTTTGGGTTTTTGTCGATAAAATGTTGATAAAGTTTGGGTTTCATATGGGTGCGCATTTGTACGGTATTGTTTTTTTGTCCATACGGCTAAATACGCTAATTCGTTAATTAAAATGTCCATACGATAAATTCTGTCCAAATACGGCCTTCGCACAAAAAGCAGTGTTCATACGCCTTTCCAGGTAGGCCAATCATTCTCTTCGACGCTAGCCATCCTCTCTGTGCCTGGTGCTAGCCGTCCCCTCCCATCTTGCTCTCCCTGCATGCTCCCGCTGCCCGGACCCCATTTTCCACCTGGACTTGCACTGCGGTGTAACCAAGGCTCCCCAAAATCAACCATTTGGCATGTGCGTTGGAAAACCATACCCCCAAGAAGCCTTTGTAAGTGATCTACTTTTCTTGAATCGCTTCTCTTCTCCAGCGCCCAGAAAAAAATAGCCCAAATGCTGCGCCCAGGTGCATTGGGCGCGAAGCGCAGCTGTCGCCGCGTGAGTTGCGCCAGCTGCTCGACGGAGCTCTCCAGAAAGCGCCAGCGCTGCACCAAGACCGAGCTGAGTATGGACACCAGCCGGCCGGGGGAGTGGAAATAGACCCTAGGGCTCCAAGTACCTTCTAAGAAGGTGTTTGGGGTGGGTTTAGCAACATGTCTACATTACTACATAGGACTAATATCGGACTGGTGGAGTTTCTTTCCAAGGGGTAAGGGGCTCTTGATTCTATTTCAACCACACCATATTGAAGAGGTTGTGGAAATCCAAATAACTCTGTGTGTTCTTCTCTTAATCGTGAGTCTACATTGACATCAAGGAGTTTTGGAAGTTTCAAAAAAAGAACTTGTGAGGAACATACAGTTTTCAGTGGAAGTGCAGCCTACAGCCCTGAGCATTGTTGTGGTCACCCAGTGATGCCAGAATTTTGTCGCTCATAAGACCAGTCGACACTTGTTCAGAATTCATGTTCAAGTTCATCCACACAAACATGGAAACCAATTTGCCATTGAAACTGTTGTATTGGGATAATGCCGATGCTATCAACATGATTCATACTCACCCCTCGGTCCTGGTTCCTGGTCTTCACAGGAGCTCCAGTGGAAACCCTTCTCTTCACGAGTCAAATGTCCTTCTGCGAGTCGAACGTCGTTCTGCATGAGACATGAAGCCACGACATCATGTAGATGGTTGATTGATGTTGATTGAACATGAATCCCGCTGGGTATCCAAGTACCTTCTCAGGGTTTGGAGGGTCCAGTCGTACCTTCTGAGAAGGAACGACTTGATCCATAGGGAGTGAATATGATCTCCCCCAAAAAAAAGGTTTTCACACTTCTCCAGGCCTTAGGGGAAGTTGAATTAATGATTAATCAACATATATCAGACCAAGTCCAGTCTGACCTAGTAAAACCTGGTCTTCTACTATAAGAGTAGTGTTTTTGTATGACCAACTCCAGTAAAATGAGGTCATTGACATGGGACTGAGTATTGGCGGGTATGTTCCCATTCCGCCCAGTGGATGATATCGACGTCGTTGCTTTCCCACCAACGCTCCGCCCGCTCATCCCACCTCCGCGCCGCGACAGCGACGGCCAAGGCCGCCAAGGTGCGTCCTTTCGCCCACGAAGAGTTCCAAAGCGATCCTGCACCCCATGTAGGCACCTCGTCCGGTGGGAAGAGTTCGTTCCCACCGGAGCGACGCGGTCGACGCGGTACGCCGGACGCGGTACTTCGGCGTGAACCGGAAAGACCGAAGCCTCTAGAAAGGAGCCATAGACGAGCCTGCAAGGTCCTTTGAGTGTGGTCTGTGTTGCAATGGGAATGTCTCATGTTTCTAGGCTTAGACCTCTAGTACTTCCAGAGTAACTGACCACACTATTCCTTCTGCCAGTCGCCAGAATTTGGAGACTGACCGCAACAACCTAAACACGTGTTTTTTTTTGCAAGTGTTTGTGACCCAAGCCTGGTCCTTTTCGTGTCCGTCGCAGCGTCTACACGCTGGCCACATCCAAGGTCCCGACCGAACGCTCCGCTCCACGTCCAACGGTCCAGGTGAAGGAAAACCATACCCAGACGCCGATGGGACGAAACGCATGCAAAGCATTTGAGGTGGTTGAACAGGGGTCCATTTTTCGGCATACTCATGTTCCCGAAGCTCACATGGAAGTGGATGGCATGGTCCCGAGTTCGGAAGACAACGACTGTCCTCCCAAAAACAAGGGCTTTTCCGCTTCCATGTTAGTGAGTCAAAGTGTACATGGAGTGTCTGGGATAGGAAAACCCAACACCAGCATAATAGTGTCTCCAAACCTACAAAAACAACATACTTGCACCCTCCTGATCACCTTACCTGACAAGGTACGACTGGATCTGTGGGGATAGGAAACCTATTTACACACCCGCAGTGTCAGGAGCAGGAGCTGCGCACCTGGGCCCATCATCAGCAAGGAGGTGAGGAGATCAAATCTAAGGTTCTTCGAGCAATTCAGCAAGGCCTCAAGGGCATTGAGCAAGACGAACACCTCCCACGTTTGAAGAGAATTTCAATCCAAATGGGAGGTCAACAGAATCAATCCTCCCAACAAGGACAGGTCATTTTCCATAAAATGATCAACCAGAGGATCAGCCAGAACCAAACACGCGCCCGTTTTGCACCCTGTGCTCTCAAACACGTGCACAGGTTCTCAAAACCAGCAACGATCCGGATGGTCAAACTTCAAGCTTCGTGTGCAATTCCGACTGTTGCACCCAGTGTGGGTGGTTTATGGAGATTGCACCCCGTGAGGTGGTCGTGTGTTGTCCAATCATCCGAACTCGGTGGTGCTGCAATTGATTGGGTCCCTTGGGATCCAGTTGTACTTTCTCAGTCAAAAGGTGATGTGTTCGACCCTGTTATTTGCCGGTGCCATATTGTCGGGTCCAGTCATGGCGAACCTGAGAAGGTACGACTGGATCACTGCAGGGTGTTCTGTTTCCTGACATGAACTCATGGATGCGCGGATTCGCGGAGGACGTCCGGGACTGACCTCTGGCCTAACCCTGCCTAGAACACCCCAAAAATACCGTTGATCAAGACCTCTGGAATCCTAGAAAATGGATGACTGACACAAAGAACAATACCGGCCATAGAGTAAGTCATCAATTTGGATTTCAAGTTGCTTTAGATTGACATGGATTAATTGACATACCAGGAGTCACAAAGGTGGTTTTGAGTCCCTAAGTGAGTGGAGTAGCTGAGCACCCGTATCCTCCAAGTTCGGCACCCCTTTGTGACTGCTGGTATATTGACATTGACATCTTTCTCAAAAGATTCGGAAGCTTCAGGCCCCAAGCCAAGGGACGATGACCACCAAGAGGTGCGCCGCCGTCATGCCCATGCGCCGAGCACGCCACCACCAGAAGGGAGCGACGGTGGCCTAGACAAAACGAGTGAATTGGATGATCCAATTCAAGGAATTGATGGAGGGAACCTCGTCATAGATTGAAAGGTGGGTACATCCCATTCCATTGCCAGTAACAGTGGATGATCATCCCAGACACGACCTGTCCGGGACTGCCAGTTCGGACTGCCGCCCTAGACAGATCCCCAGTCAACCATCCCAACGGATCGGCAGTCCGGACTGGCAGTCCCAGACTCGTTGTGTCTGGGAAGCCATTCGGTTGCAGGCCGTGGACATGATGAGGGGCCCCTTTCTTCACCGACTGTTTTATTGGTTTGGTTTCCAGACCAAAGATTTCCTCATAGATTGAAAGTATCTCATACATAATATCCCCATTTTGTGGAACAGTACCTCTTAAAGTCCGAATGCACAAATATATGTTTACAGCTCCACTTCTCATGTGGTGACCCCGCCTCTGCTAAATAGATTCTATAAATACACAATATAGATTAATATAACTGCACTTACATCTCAAACAGGGGCTGCTTTTGGAGGTCAATGTGTAAAAGTCCTTTCTCCTCCATGTCAAAATCAGCCAAGTACTTTCTTGATAAGTCCAGTTCACAAGTCCTTTTTGCTCCTCTGCAGTTTTTTCTATGACCTCAGGCAGTCGTTCTTGGATCCAACCGCTACAAATGATCCTGCCTCTCCTTTTTTTGAGCGCTAAATACCGCAGGTGAGCATGTTTAAGATCTGGACCGCTAAATACCCTATGTACGATCCAAGAGTTGGGGCGGTTGTCGCCAAACTTCGAACAAGTTCCTGCCAAGTCCAAGAACCCAGGACAAGTTCTCCCAAACATTGGAAAAGACTCGACTCCTCCCCTCTTCACCCCGGGTTGGTCCGCAAAAGTTGGTCGTCTAAATTGATGTTTGCAAAGTCTCAGAGTTGGGTCAACGCAGTTCCCCACCAGCTTCTTGTTGCTAGTAAGGCCAGGAGCCCCTAGTAGCGATGCCCTTTGTTCCTGCTAACATGCTACGTTGGTACTTGATCTTCAATCTTGCTTCATCTTTTGGCCTCCAAGCCTCTTTGAGGCCTAATCTCTTAAGGGAGCTGCTGAAACCTATGGAGACTTCCTCCCTGTCAGCGCGGGTTTCCGCCCTGTCGCCACCAGAGTCACCTCCCAACAGCGCCAGCACAAGATCATGGTGACCGCTGAGCGCAGCACCCCAGCGCCTGGGACGGACCGCCAAGAAAAACATGCTTTGGTGTTGCACAGGAGGACGTTTACAAGTTTGGTAGTAGTAGTAGTCGTCGTCGTCGTCGTAGTAGTCGTCGTCGTCGTAGTAGTAGTAGTAGTCGTAGTCGTCGTCGTTTGTATGTCAAAAAATTGTGTTTTACTGTGTGGTTTGACTTTGGTTTGACATGTTCTGACTTTGGACTCTCAAAGTTTTGTTCTCAAACATGCGGAAGAACCTATGTTTCAGGGACCGTCTAAAGTTACTCATAAACCTCTGGGTTCTTCACCAATTGGATTTGGGCTGGCTGGAGGGTTTTGGAGAATTGTGTTTCACTGCCGAGTGCCATCAGTCATCTTTGAATCAGGGCATTGCACAATTTCGCAGCATTATCGATACAAACAATGACCTAGTTGTAGGTCGTTTGGCGGAGGTGCTGGTTGCTTGCTGCGTGTTCACTGTCCATCTCTTTTAAAGGTCTACAAGTAAGTCCCTCACTCTGCGATGAATCATGAATGAATGGTGATCTGCTGTTGCAGTTTGTTTTTTGCATGTCAAAATTGATTGCATGCAAGTATTTGCGGAAGCTACAAAATCACTCTCATGGACTCATGGACATATTGGGAAGTGTTATACTCATGTGTCAAAAGTCAAATCACCCACATTCACATTCATTCCTAACTAAATATATAAAACACACCAAAACACATCTAAACACATCTCCAGCTGACTCTCTGTTTCTACATCGATGCCTCGTGGCAAGAAGTGCAACGTCAAGGTGAGGACCACCAAAAGAGCCGACATGAAGCCGCTCTGCAGGCTCAGAACGAGTTCCTCCGGAAGACATGCGCAAACCGCAGTTTGTTTTGGCCAAACGGGCTAGTCTATCCGGCAAAATGGTGTGTTTTCAAGTGGACATCTCTTGGGGTTTCGTGGTTTTCATACGCCTGGCTCTTTGGTTTGTGGGTGACCAATCGATTGCATCCCTTCTTCCTTTGACCTTCAGCGAAAAGTCATAAGTTTTAATACGTGTACACTTGTCAAATGAAACATAGTTATTAAGCCTTTAGGTGAATGAGCCATACACGTACGTACTGAATGAACCATGAGCCTTTTGGTTGATGGTTGGTTCTCCAGTTCACCAGCCTTTGAGTTCTTTGCAAGGATTCTTTTCTCCCTGATCTAATGAGTAGGATGCTTTCCCAGTTCTTCATTCCTCACAGAAAAAGAAATCACACACAAGGTCTTTTGAGCAAAGAAACCGACGACTGAGCTTCAGACTCTTCCATGTGAAGAAACTTGATGCACTGGTGCCCTCTGATGCACTGGCAATGGCTTGGTGAACACATCTGCCGTTTGTTTGTCTGTTGAGCCGAGTTCCTTTGACGGAAACCTGGTGGGCAAAAAGCGTGTGAGTGAATCAGGGTGCAATCCGCAATCCTCCACTTGAATAGACGGAGTTGGCCTCGGTTGCCATAGGGGATGAAATAGGGATTCACTACCTGTGGGGAGTTTGCCCGTAGCCCGGCCTCCACATACTTAAATGTCACAACCGTCCCTTGGTTGACCTGCCTGGAAGGTCAAGCCACATGGTGTTGGGGCTCCAGGTTTTGACCCATCCCCAATTACCATCAGCACAGGGTTAGCGAATGAATTGGTCATTTCAGTCATACCGTTGTTTGGTGTTCATTTGAACAATTCATGCTGCCCCAAAAGAACATGACAAAAACACTCCATGCAACCGGTCAATATACTGGGATGTCCTCTGCAGGTTCCACTTCTATTCCTTTAGTATTGAATATCCCTTCAACAAAGCAATCAGAGCGATCAGGAGCACCCTAGGTTCACTTAAGCAATCTAAAAAGCAGGACAACAAACATTTAAACAGAGTCCATGCACCCAAGTATGAACAGCCTCGAGCCCTGTCCAAATCGCCCAGAAAACAAACCATCTCCTGAAGAATTGCTTGTCTTCGCAACGAAGGGCTTCCTGGCCCTGGCGAACGAAGCCGAACGGATCCGCGTTCGGCTTCGTTTTGTTCGTCGCGGACGGTGACCACGGTGAGGTGTGCGAACGCCTGCTAAGAAACGGTGGTCGCCAGGAGGGTCCAGTTGTACCGAAACCTGAGGTTTGGTACGACTGGAACCCTAGGGCAGATTAGCTGAAGGATTTTGTTCCAACATCATATATCTGGAGCATGTCCAGAAGAAAACAAAAGGACACTCCGACAACACACAAATACCTTGCATGTGTTTCATCTTGTGCACATGGGTGGAGGACTGCAGGATGTGCTTCTATTAGTAACTATGGAAGAAATGTGCTAAATAGAACTTGCATAGTATTGTTCCTTTCCAGCTGTATATGTGGATGCTTAGCATCCACATGGACCTGGCTGTAGGACCCCCCCCGGTCTCTGAATGACTCTGAAACGGATCTCCAAGGGATCTTGTTGAACATCTGAAACCTGAAAATACTACGGGAAGTTGAGCCCCTTGTGAACACTCCACTAAGTTCCCCTTCTTGCTTTTCTCCAAAACATCTTGTTGTTAGAGAAGACCATCTTCCAACGGTCCATGACGTCAGTGCCCTGGTGTCGGTCGTAGCTGCTGGTGTCGGTCGTGTGGTCGGGTGAACGGGTCACAACCCACCCACAGATCAGGCGGTTTTTGGGGATCTTTTTGGATGGTTTTTGAGGGCATTCAAAGGATTCAGGGGGATGCCGCAGAGTCTGGACTCCGAGGTCCAAAGTGTGAAGCGAGCAGCCAAGGAGATGGTGGACCCTGGAGATCACCATGCAGGATACCCATTCCACTCAAGGTATCAAAAGAAAAACCACTCCCAACTTTGCCAACTGGTCCCCTCTCATAGGGATTGGTGAACCACTCCCAATGGGTCCCTGAGGCTTTGGGTCTTACGCCGAGCGTGGTCTTTCTCGCGTCCAGGTCCTCCCGTCTTCCGTCGACGCATTCGAAAGACCGGGACGCCTAAGAAGATGATCAAGAGTCGCAGCAACAGCGTCGCCTCATGCAGTGGTACCAACAGCAGGGATGGATGGATGGATGGATGGATGGATGGATGGACGGACCGGTCCCACAACATGGCAAATATATGGTTTTCCACCACCTGCCAACTGCACCTAAAAACAACAAAAAAAACTGTCCTACTTAGGGTGTCAAGGGAATTAAATACAGTCGTTTTGAGGGATCGAGGTCATCCTATGCAGGGGCCTGATGCGAGTTCCAGTTATGGCCATGCCGCGGGAAATGTTGAGTTCTCACCGGGTATATAACCAGTCAACGATCTGTTCAATTGGCAATGTCCCCGAAATGCTAACCTCTGGAATTCTGGGAAAATTAAGATTTTTGAAGTGGAGGATGGTCATAGATACATTGGTTCCATGTCCACCTCGAGCTCATCAACATCAAAAGGGAATGTGAAACACATATCCTTACCCGCCAACACAAAATTACAAGCAGCTGAAAAGGTGTTGTTGGAAAACAACGAACCCCGCATCCTGGAACTGAATGCTTCCTCTGCAAACACTTGGTTGGTCACTTCTCAAAATAGAGGGACCCCTGCAAAACACGTAAAATTTGGAAAAGGGGGAACTGCCATGATTCGGAGGTTCTGCTTGTTTGAGATACATCTACGGATGGAATTCTTGGTGACTCACCCCACGGACGACAGACTGCAAATAGTTTGTTCCTGCTTGTCCAACCGTGATTAGCTGGCCTGGACAGTGTGATGATCGGTCCAGTTGGTCATACAAATGTATCATGGTATCCCTTACCGAGATTACCCACCACCGAGTTGGTCATACTTCATGGCCTTTCCTGATAATGAGGTCAAAGACCAGGATTTACAGGGTCAGACTGGACTTGAATCTTTCCGCCGTCATGGCGCCTCTGCGAGCAAATGCCCCACGAGCGCATGAACCAAGCCCAAGGACCACCTAAGAGTGAAAGATGTGGGAACGTATTATATATATTATTTGCATATTTTTGTTTTAATTTAGTGTACAATACTATACATAACATTGTTAGGTTTTCAACATAGGGGCCGGGGAAACCCAAGGACCCATGAGTGCGCAACAGGGCCAGGTCAGTTCTTCATATTCCGACACACTGATACACCATGGGTCTATCCTACTATAGTACAAGAAACAGTAGATAATGATGGTTAGTAAAAGCCTCAGTGTTGTTCTTGTTTACTGACAGTTGCAGACAGTCCTGCTACGGCAAGAAGACCCCTGTCATTGTATTTGTTGTCTTTACTACTACTGTTATGACTACAAACACAATGACTAGTGACTACCACTAACTACTTCTACTACGACGGCTACTCCGCACCAGCCACTCAACCACTCAGCCACTTATTTCTTCCTGTCAGCCGCTCACCCACTCAGGCTTTTCTTCCTGTCAGCCACGCAGCCACTCAGCACCTCGGACTGTTCTCCTTGTCAGCCACTCAGGCTTTTCTTCCTGTCAGCCACTCAGCCACTCAGGCTTTTCAACCTCAGGCTTTTCTTTCTGTCAGATTCAAGCTTTTCTTCCTGTCAGCCACTCAGCCACTCAGGATCTCGAGTGGCGGAGTGGCTGATATAGGATACCGCTCTATCAAATGTTCTCTCCTCGTTTTGTCGATTGGTGATCCACAGCGATGCGAAGGTGCCCCAACAGACAGAGTGCTGCTGTCGCCCGGCGCAACCGCAGCTGGTCAATTTCCCCTCTCGACTATCGTATTGAAAATGGGCGCCTTTGATATGATATGGTTTTCTAATGAAGTTTAAACCAAATCTTGTTGGACCTACACCGCTAGCGTGTGGTGGCACCATTCTGGTAGCGACTGGTAGTGCAGCTGAAAAGAGACACCGATTCACTGGTATTGAATCAAACCCAAGTATTGACCCACAAAGGCTTTCCATATACCCTTTCAAGAGCCAAGCGACATTCGCTGCACTCACAGTTCCGCTTGGAGGTCGTCGAGGTCGAGGTACTTAATCAATAGTAAGGCGCCGCGTCCACCTCCTCAAGATGGACACTCCAGATTGCACCGTCACAGCCTCAGTGGGATCCTCCAGCTGCTTCAAAAACACAGTCTTCTCGTAGACGCCTCCAGGCTGGTACGCGTCACTTTGCAGTCACCTGCCGACATCAGAATTGCCACCGCCCCGGCCAGTCCACTCTGGGTGTCATTGTTCTCCTCAACCTCAACCCACTCGTACGACGACTCTTCCTCGTCAATGATCTTCCTCTTTGGAGGAACCAGTGACCAGCTTCGGTGCGCAGCACTGTCTGCACCCTCGGCGGAATCACCTTCGGCCCCACCCCATCTTCTGGACACGAGACCACTTGGCCCTCATCAGTTCCTTAGAGCACTCAACAACACAAGACGATCGCTGCAAAGGCCTCAGTCTCACATAGTGATCATACCACTCCTTGGCCTCCTTGAGCAGAAGAGTCCACCTTTCATGACTGGTGTCTGACATGTCCGTCATGATCGGCTCGATGGTGATCAGCCAATCCGCAAAAAACGAAACACGTGCCATGTCTTGTACTAGATGCGCACGCTATAGATGGCGCCTGGAACCACAGCCACAGCGTCATTCAAGGCTTCAACGCCAGGAAGTGGACCAGGGACCGCAACACCACCAGTCCGCAATGCGAAGCTTTTGACTCAGCCAGGCAACCGACCACATGAGCCGCTGAAGACCTGTTTCAAGCCCGACCATGTCCGTGACTACAAATCATGGTTTGAACATTGTCGCAAAAACAACTGTTGGGATCTTTGCGCCATCAGCCCCACACCTCTTTTGAGTTTCATCTGCGAAGCAGTCATTTAATGTCGAGCGGTGTCAAAAACCATCCGGAACTTTTATTAAGATTATAACAACCTTTCGCTAATCCCTTCGCAACGCTTTCGCGGCTGCATGTTTTGCTTTCGCCGACCCACTTCACCCGACAACCTCTTTAGCTAACCCTTTCGCCGAGTTTCTGCTACTTACATCTAAGAAAAGTATCAGCATGTATCAGCAAAGGGGAATCATTCCTAATCTGCAACCACTGCTTTCGCCACATCTTCGCGAACCTTTCGCCAACCTTTCGCCTGGTTGTCATGAATCTTTGGATGACATGCTTTGTACTGAAGACCTCTTCGCCAACCCTTTCGCAACAAAATCCATTCATCAAAAAAATCAGAGCCTTTCTCCAAACCTTTCGCCAAGCTTTCCCCAACTGCAGTTTTCCTTTCGCACAGATTCATAATCTTAAGTCCTACCTAAATTCTTTGATAGAGGTTTATGACGTTGCTCTGGCATCAATGTGCAATCCGGGTCGCCGTTCACAGCGGCCACTCGGCCACTCAAGATCCTGAGAGGCCACTCCGCCACTCAGCCACTCAAGACCGTGAGTGACTGAGTGGCTGACAGGAAGAAAAGCCTGAGTGGCTGAATGGCTGAGTGCTGACAAGGAGAACAGTCTGAGGTGCTGAGTGGCTGCGTGGCTGACAGGCAGAGAAGCCTGAGTGACTGAGTGGCTGACAGGAAGAAAAGCCTAAGTGGCTGAGTGGTTGAGTGGTGCGGAGTAGTCGTCGTAGAAGTAGTTTTAGTGGTAGCACTAGTCGTCGTCTTTGTAGTCGTAACGGTAGTATACTAGTCGTTGTCGACGTCGTCATCGTCAGGGCACTGGCACTGTGACGTCGTCAGCGAGAAGGACCGTGTTTTCTCTTTTTTTGGCTTCTAGGGATTTGATCGTTCCCGTGGGGTGCGCCTGTTGCAGCACACCCTGCCGGCTTGATCAATTCATTTGGCTCGTTTTCGAGGTCATGGGATCTGTCCTTGAAGGTAGCAGTAGCAGTAGAAGTAGCAGTAGTAGTAGCAGTAGCAGTAGCAGTCGTAGTCGTCGTAGTCGTAGTAGTAGTAGTAGAAGAAGAAGTAGTAGTAGTAGTAGTAGTAGTAGTAGATGTTGTTGTTGTAATAGTAGTAGTAGTAGTAGTAGTAGTAGTAGTAGTAGTAG
>CAXAMN010023917.1:2064884-2086536 GCA_963970005.1 Durusdinium trenchii | reverse complement strand
GTAGTAGTAGTAGTAGTAGTGGTAGTAGTAGGTAGTAGTAGAGTAGTCGTCGTCGTAGTAGTAGTCGTCGTAGGGGTAGTGGTAGCGGTAGTAGTGGCAGTGGTAGTGGTAGTGGTAGTAGTCGTAGTGGTAGTAGTCGTAGTCGTAGTTCGTAGGGGTAGTAGTGGTACTAGTGGTAGTAGTGGTGGTAGTAGTAGTAGTTGTTGTTGTTATAGCTGTATTTGTACTTGTTGTGGTAGATGTTGTTGTCCTGCTGTTACGCGATTGCCGAAACAGGGGCCTACCACTACTAGCGTTACGACTTGTACGTATTGTGTAGTAAAGACACGATTGTGTAAAGAAGGGTGCTCCAAACAGACATCGGAAGTTTCAGACAGTCCCCGGTCTGTTTTGACCTTCACAAGATTGAAAAAAAGAGTCTAAAACAAAACACATGTTTGGATGCTTTAGTCAGGAAACGTCAGTGACTTCTCACAAACAACGCCACATCAGCGATCTTAAGCGGGACACCTGCGATACACGTCAGGAGTCAGGGTCTGCTTTCTCGAGTGCATCTGTTGGAGACTCAACATGACATGACGGGTATAATCGAAAGTCGAACATGGTCCGATCCAATGTCCTGCCTTAGAGTCATTAGATTCACTTACCTTGGAGCAACCGTTGGAGAGTGCGTCGTTGGGCGCGGCAAGATGTTATAAGATTGTTAGGGTCAACATATCAGAAACAACAACATCACAAAGACGATACTGTTCCCACTCGTGCATGAACTAAAGCATCCCAAAAACTTTTGCACGAACTGATGGAACGCCTTTAGAGACCTCCAAACCCTAGAAATAAGACGGAATCAAACACAAAGATTTGGCGACATGAGGATTTGATCTGTAGGTTCCCTGTCGGTTCCGCCGATGATGATGCATCCACTCTCAACCAACAAACCCAAGAGTTCCTAGCCACATCCTGCGAAAACACTCCAACTCACATGTACGCAAGATTCTCTTCATACTGATCGGGTACGCTCAACAACTTTGTTTATTTTGCTGAACAATAAAATACAACAAGTTGTTTCATGCCAATCGCTTAAGAAACAAAATTAGAACAACATCATGTTTGACACGTTCAAAGTTGTGCAAACACGGTCTTATAGTCCTACTCAACTGCCTGTCACTCAACACCAGAGTTGCTTGTCTGCACAGCATTCGGAATATCATTCGGAACAGGAACACCTGCCCTGCAGGGCGTTCGCTACATCTGCCTGCTCAACGCCGTGTGCCAAGGCACCAAAAGGAATCCTCTGCCCAGGCCATGATGTATGGCATCTCTGTGATCTGTGCGCAATGGAAGGAGGATGAAGCGCGTTTTTTTCTACGCGATGTGGCATCTTTCCCTTTTCAAGGTTTCTGCGCGGGGCCCATGATGACACCAGCACTGGCAAGAACAGGTTGTCTGTTGATTTACTTCCTTCAGCAACTCAAAAGGTTGGATGCTCTTGCTCAACAAAAACAGGAATAAAGGGACGTTGAAGTTGGACAAAAAAACGCTGAGAAGCACGGGGGAGGGACCCTTCTGCAGTGGATCCAGATGATCGATATACAGGTGATGGATATCGCCCCAACCGACGAGGAGTGGGGAATTTGTCACTTGTTTGCAAACTTGTTTTTTTACGTGTATAGCTGTTGGTCTTGGACCTTGTCAAGACCTGTATAGCTTCTCACATGCCTCTACCCCATGAGTTAGGGTGGGGCAGCCAATGATCGAATTTTGGTTAGACGTTTGGTGTGTCGACTGGAAAGACACGAGCTGCCAACAGGATCCATTGGGCCAAACGATCATGTTGCCCCGATGTGTCACAGGGCCCGGCTGCCATGCTGATTGGTAGAGACTCAGACGTCGGAATGTTCATTTTCGGACCTTTATGCATTTCTCGGCCTAGAACACCAAACAACTGAGCCGTCATTAGTGGACAATGCAACCATGCAATTATGATAAATACCCCAAAACTCAGCTTCCTACTTGGGACGGAAACTTGGGAAACCTAATCTGTCTTCATGTGTGCATCGGCCGCAACGTCCTGCAACCCAAAGGCCATGCTCAACCGCTGTTGAGGGGGGGACATATCACTCTTGCAAGTTTTAAGCCATTTTAAGTTTTAAGCCTTTGCACCTCTATGTGTGTCTGGATGTATGTTTGTTCCCTGCAGTGGTAGCAAGGGAATTAGCTAGTGGCATGAAATCATGCACGTTGTTGGCCACTCATGAGCCACAATTGGTGTTGGTTGTGTGCGCGACCGCGAAAGGAACTGTGAACAGTATCAAATGGTTACTGGCCTTTCTACCTTTCAGCATGGAATTTTCAGCAGAGTCTCGTATGTTGTTCACGATCTTGAAGGCATTACTTTGGATGAACTTTGGCACCGGGCACATGGCTCAAAGAAGTGCGGCAATAGCCGCAATGGTGCCACACCTGAAGACATGTCCTGCTTTGACAAGACAAATGTGCCAGACCAAGACCAGACCAATCACTTTTGCAGGTTTTAACAAACTTCCTGAAACGCTGAAATCGCGGTGTATCAAATCGGCTTAACGCAGCTTTCACCCCTCTTTTTAAAAAGAAGCACGAAACCAAACCGATGCCGAAATTGAGTCCCTTCTTGTAACATTATGTTGCATGCTATACTCAAACCCTTGACTCAGAATATCTTATGGCACTTGCTCGAGAATACCTCTTCAGGAACCCGCGCTGCAAACCCTCTTCAACACTTGAACCTATTTCAGCATCTTT
The DNA here is from genome assembly GCA_963970005.1 of Durusdinium trenchii. Lineage (NCBI taxonomy): Eukaryota > Dinophyceae > Suessiales > Symbiodiniaceae > Durusdinium > Durusdinium trenchii. Next base: position 2,083,758 of record CAXAMN010023917.1, on the reverse strand, counting down.
CTACAAACTGTTGTATTTGTATTTCTCCAAAACCTCAGTAGCCCTGCTCTGAAACCTTCAAATCCAATTATATACGTTATATATCAGCTCGAAAACAAACACAACATATGGGGTACTTTACACCAAAGACCCTCCAAAGGCTGTCCTTGAACCAGGGTTTTTAACCTGCTCTGGGAACACTTGTGTTTTTGATGCAAAAACACACTTCTATTAATGTTCATGGCTAGTTTGGCTAGTTGGTGATCAGGAACCGCTGAGGACACCAGAAACGGCCTCGAACGTCCCCGAGTCTACTGGCCGTCCCTGCAACCACACCTGAGGGACCACGAGCCGCCACAGCAGCGAAGCCTCGGATCTGGGTGATCAATATTGTAGGCGCGGGGTTCGAGTTTTTTGATCTGCTTTTCTGACCCAGAAATTACACCAGCATAGACCCAGATGGTAAGAACCCCATAGCTTCGCTATCTGGTGAAAAAGGGCAGGGTGGGCCTCATGTTTGTGAAAGGACCCGTCCGAAATCGCACTTCGGCCACGTCGGAGGCAGGTGCCCGATCTGTCGGATGTACACCGACCGAGTTGCCACGTGCAGCGGGTCGCTGCCACCGTCCTAGCGTCATGTTCACACGAGCGGAACCTGCAGGAGTGTTCCGGGCCCCCCAAAGAAGAACGAGCATGTTTCCAATACCAAACAGGGAGTGTTGTAACATGTTGTAACATCCACTTCCACATGTTGTGATAAAGGAGGGTATTACGACCTGGCCACGGTACAGTAACATAGATGGAAGATCATGAAAGGTATCATATGGTCTGTCAGTCTGAATTGGCTAGCGGGTCAAACGATGGAGCCCCGAAAACGGTTTGCTACAGGTCACGGTTGGAGAACCCATGGTTGTCCACTTTTTCTGGGGCAAGTAACTTCCTTGCACCATTCAGTCTCGATTACGTCGACTTAAGGCAATCCAGAAGCCATCAACCTGCCGGAGACCTCCGTAGAGCTGATGCCCATGCGCAGCTTCCAATGCTCAAAGGCATCCACGAGCTTCTTCGAACTGGGCGTCCCAACCCACGAGCGCTCCGCGAAGCGCGCGGTGCCCCGGAAAAGCTCCAGCAGGTCCTGTGGGGACGGCGATTGCAGCTACCAGGAGCCAAGGGCATCGCTACTTGGAGCAAGGACGCTACTAGGGGCTCCTGGCCTTACTAGTAGGAGCAAGGACGCTACCTTATCGAAAAGGCCCCAGGTTGGGTGGGATGATGATGTGCACCGGCCACACCAAGCTTAGCGGCCAAGCCTTGCTGACAAAGCTGTGAACCCTGCGGTGGTGAGAGAAACCTCCGATTTGGCCCAACAAAGTCTTTGGATTCCCACTTTCTGAGATGAGATCCATCATGATCCATCTACCCTTTCCCCCAAGCTCACCCAGCAAGTCACTACGCAGGGATTTCAAGATAATTGAAACCAAAGGTGGATGTTTGTTCGACTCTCCTGGAACTAACATGGAAGTGTCGGGGGGGGCACCCTCTGCATGTTTGGTTTTCAGAAAATGGTCTTCCTTTGGGGGCCAAGCCATCCACGTAACCAGGTTCGTTCATGCTAGTGTATATTGCTTTGAACCCTCTAGTGTATGCCAATGGTCCCTCTGAGCTCTGGGAATTAACTGATCTGCAGCCACGGACTCGAAGGGTGGCGGTATCTCCGAATGACCCCTGTGAGAACATACTGCACCTCTCGGATGAGTCTCATCACCGCTGATGGTAGATGATTAGTAGATGATTATGCTTTAGCAAGTTAGCAAGAGCATGCCAGAATCTGTACCAAAGAATGCATCCTACTCCTCTAGCCCCCAACCTCACGTTCTTTTTGCGTGGCCCTTTCAGTCCAGGAAAAACAGCGCTGAACGTGGCGCCAGCAGCAAACCTATGGCGGTTTGTGATCATCACAGCGGCGAATGGTCGACCTACTTCTTCAGAAACCACGTTTCGTTAATGAAAGGACACAAACTTCTTGAAGGACATATAGATCTGATCTTCTGAAGGATATGTTGGTTGGGAGATGTTGCTATCTGTTTTTCATGCATCCTATCTTCTCGCCCTGTCCGCGTTCGCAGGAACCCTGCAGCACCTGACAGGGACACGACGTTCAGTGGCGACGCCCGTGGTTCACGCGGCACGGGGACGCGGCGTGGCACACCCAGTCTTTGGGGCGGACTTTCCGCGGAGCGTGGCACGTGGCATATGAATCTGAAGGGCATGAGAAACCTTAAGCATCCTTAAGCCGTTAAACAATATCATCAAAAAAATATAGGACCCGTGTAAGACTTGATTGAACATATATCGAAGGATTTGGATGGATTTGGCCAATTCCTCCACCCCAAAACCTGAAAAAAGATCCCACCCCAGCTGTCCTTCCTTTGGCCTCACCATCCACGGGACGTGTCAGCCCACTGGTCCCAACAGCGCGTCCCCGGACGGACCAGAGCCTGCCAACGAGCGCTCAGCGGAGAACTTCTCCTTGTCGCGCCACTGGAGAAAGGCACCTGCGAACGGACAGGCACGGTCACCACTTGCGATGGTCTCCAGCCTACTTGCCATGGCCTCCAAACTAGAAGCGATCGCCTGAAAACCTAGAAGTTGGTATAGTTCTTGCTTTTCTGAGGTATTTGGATGTCAGGGGATCATGACAACATTTCCAGATTGAAGGCAGCAGGAGAGTGCTCTACTACTGAGGCTAAGCAAAATTCGCAGCAGTCGAGATTTGGACTTGCACACAAAGTGAAGTTGTGGTGGGCATGGGCACTGGGTGGTGCATGGCTGGTGTTCAAGTGCGTCTCCATCTCATCAGGTGTCAGTGGATTGCCACACGGCTCTGTTTAGTGGCGTTTAGGGCAATTGATTGTAAATGGGAGGGGGTCCGGGCCTGCAATGGATGTCCGAGCAGTTTCAACGTGTCACAGGAGCGCGGTTTCACGGGTGAAGGCTCGCTGGTTTCATGCGAGTTCGCGGGGTATGTGCACATCAGCTGTGATGCAATCCTGCAGTTGGCCATAGAGTTCTCGGGGGTAACTTAGGGTAGATCTTTGGGCAGGTTTTTTTGTTGCATGGACCTGTCATCAGCAAACCGCCACCGCGTTTCGCTCGGAACGGAAGTGTTCTGCTTGCGCTGCTTGCGGGATGAAGCTGCCTTCTTAGCAACGGCTGAGGAACAAGTCACCTCCTCTGCCAAAGGTGCTCGCAGGTCTGGCTTTATTCACGGAAAGGAAGTAAACACGTGAACAGTTTCGACTGCTGACAGGAGTGATGAACGGCGATCTGGATGTGAGATGTACAGTATTCTCAAGTCTTTGAGAGTGCGGCCATACAAGGTCTACGAAAAAAAACATCAAGAAAACAACCCTATACCAACCGCCGTTTACAGTTCTTTGATAGTGAAGGGGTTGCAAAGGATGAACCGGATGAGTTTGCCGGTTTGAAGAATCAAACGGAGATCCCTCGAACAAATGATTCAATCCCATGTATACCAATGTGGGCTCCCAGTCGCCCTGCAAACCCTCTTCTTGGCTTTTAGCTCACTCTTCCATCCTCTGACCAAGCTGCCTCCGCCATGCTTTTCACCAAGTTCCGCACTAGTCTAGAGATCACATAGGAATGAGGGCACACTTCTGTGAGCAAGCATATGAGACCAAACATGTGCCGGTTCATGCCGCATGAGTGAGCTATGCAACGATCCACATGAGCGCACCACACGGCGATGAAAGCACGTAGAGTGTAGAGAGCACACCACCGGTGAGCAAGCGCACGAGTGTACACCACACAGCTGAAAGCACACATCTGTGAGCAAACACCTGAGAGCACACGCATGAGGGGACAGGTATACGGTGTGAGTGAGTTAACATACTAGAGCTTACACATGAGAGCGCGCATGTTTGAGCACACGCTTGAGTCCGCTTGAGAGCATACATAGCAGAGCACATTTGTGGAAGCACACACAAACATGAGAGCACCCATGTCATGTGAGCAAGCACATGAGACCACATGTATGAGGGAGCATGGGTATGAGTGAGCGTACATATGAAAGAAAACGCGCACACGCACAAACACACATAATCACACATATGAGACCAAGGTTTTGCGATGTTTTTTGAGTGAAATGAGCACCCCTGTCAAGGAGCACCCCCGTCAAAGCACGCACACATTGGGGAAGACATCTGTGAGAGCGTAACGCCATGCGAGCGCACGGAGATGAGATCCTTCCGGCCGGTCCATAGGTGACCGACGAACGGGCCCAACGGCCGATGGATGAGCAGATCAGCCTGATGACCGATGTGAGGGAGCGACCAGCACAGCCACTTCCCCGAGCCCAGAAGAGAAAGAGCCTAAAAACCCACTGGTTTTTAGAGGACTTCAATGGTCATTCATCCTTTCGGGGTCATTTTACATGTCCATGATTCCAGGGAGAGAGAAAAGACACTCAATGGTTCGATGTTCTACGCTTGCCATCTCGTCCGCCCGCCTGGACAAACGCTGCAATGCTCCTGCGTTTTACGCACGGTGAATGAAAACAGAACGGCCCACGAAAAGGGTTTTCACGGTAAATCGGACTGCCACGTTCTGAAGATCCCGCGTTTTCGGTTGGTCTTTCGCTTTTGCACGAACTTTTTGCCAACTCAACGAGTGGGAAATTCAAGCTCTTATCTGTTCTGTCGATGAATGTGCAGCCCCGGCCCAGGACGTAGATTAGAAGGGATCGTATGTTTGTGGATAGTCCAGTTGTGCCAAAGTTTTGGATTGAATGAGTTCAATGTTTTATCTAATTCATTTATATAATTCATTTGACCCCTTATTTTAGTCCACCATAACTACCTTCGGGTGACGGTGGACGAGGTCGGTGTTCACCATCTTTTTGCCATGTTCCAAGGCACAAAGGCACCACAAAGACCAAACAAGAACCACGAAAGTGAAACATGTCCATTAAATTCGATTGACATTTAGTGAGGGTTTATTGAGATTTACCCTTATCCGTCCTTCTCTATGCCTATATTGAATGGTACTTTGATGTACTTTTGGATACAGCGTCCTGTGATGATGTCCGATGATGTCTTATCAGCACCGGCACCCAAACACGGCACAACGTGCGACTCGTGCGACTCATAGGGAATTAATGAGGGAATTTTCACCACCCTGATAGATACCGGATCCAGCCACCCTGATTGCTGACCATTGTGGCACCAGTCAAACAAGTGACAACATCCCAACCGAAGCCGTGGAGCTGCAGCTCCAAACTTCACCCCGCTAAGGTCTTTTTTCCACATCCCAACAGGTCTGGGAGTGTGGGCGGACTGAAATGATCCAAATCCAACAAGAACACAAGGCACAAATCCAAACCAAATCATGTCCAGTGTGTCATGTTTTGTGCTTTCTTCCAAATCCAAACCTAACACTGGACAAAAACACCACCATTTGGATCCATTTGGGTACCAACCATGTGTTTCTCCATGGTTTCTCACTTCCAATTTCCATGGCCCGACCCGTTGTCTTCGCCCGTTGTCTTCGCTGGACCGGATGATCTTCGTCTCCGGTCTCCTGAGACCAACCCGGCCGCCAGCAGGGCTCGTCCTGGCGTTGTCGACCGCTTCTTTGCACAGCGGACACGCCTCGTCCTCTTGGGTGGAGGCCATGGTTTGTAGGATTTTTTTGGCCTTCATTGCTAGTAGGGGGAGGCCTAAGTACCTGAATGTCCACCATTCCGGTCTCGAATGGCCGTTCGGCCCAGCCCCACGGGAAGACCCGCCCCACCGTCCTGACCACATGGAACCGGGCGAACGGCATGGAGGTTGGACGGTCCCAAGACCGTGTTCCTCGTCTAAGCCCAGTGGTTTTCAGGTCCCATGTGGTGCTCGGGACCTGGGTGTACCGTTGGAGGCGTAAGTTCATCATGACCGCATAGCAGTCCCTTGGAGGAGTTGCTGGCCGCTCCTATGCTGCTAGGACCTCAAGGTGACCTAGAGCTGGACCATGCCAAACCTGGGTGTCCTGTCTGGAGATCCTGGAGAGTAGTCAGTAGTGTAGGGTCCACTGAATCGTTCTCCAGCTCACCTTCGGGGATACAAACTCAAAACCATGGGACCTTTATGGAGTCCCATCAACCTTTTTAGAGTCACTTAAGTGACTGACCTCAAACTGGGATATCAAGTTCGGTCATTTTGAAGAGCCAGGAAGCTGAATTGTTTACTGTACTCTGCGCCTTTGCATACTGTGTTGAGCACAGTGTTGGAGAGCGTGTTGTGGTTTTTGGTAAAGCATACCGTCACCGTGACCATCATTGAGCAACATCACACATGTTCGTGTGCAGCACGGCCCGACATCTTGATCTTCATCATCCTAAACTCTTAAAAAACACTGAGCAACTAATCAACATGTCCTTCGCTTTTGGGACTGAGCAAAGCAAAACAAATTTCTAAACTAACCCCCCCTGCAGTGCTAGACTCTTACAAGTGCTAAAGCCTCAGCTAGACAGACCAAGTGCCTTTAGGAAGGGCCCTTTGACCAAGTCTTTTGGGAAAAAAACAGATCCAATGTGTCGAACACCACTCATCACTTGCCCGAGGTCCCGCCTCTGGACAGCAGCACATGGCGCCGTCACAACGTCTGGCACCCAGCGCCTGAGACTGAACCCGGTCAGCCGTTCGAATACCAATGTGTTCCTTCCCAACCATTCACCCTCGGTAGGGACCAAAAAACCGTCGACCAGATTTGGTAGTCTCATGCCAATGGAGCATTGGTAGCTTGCACTCGACCAAATGAGACGCATCACTCAGATCCACCTCTTTCTTGATACCAACGACTTTCTTTAGGTTTCTTCTGCGGACAAGAAAGTGTCGAAAGCATTCCAAGAGAGGCTTCGTGACCTGAAAAAAAAAAAAAACAATTTGTGTTTTTTTGGGAGGGGGTGCGGGGGGGTACCGTTTTGGGATGGTCTCCTTTACTTTATAGGGTTCTTCCACCGGCGGTTTCTCGAAACTTCCGGCCGAGGGTAGGTGGCACGTGCCACCGGTCACGGGTCACGGGTCCGACGGGCCTAGGGGTGTGATGGAACGGCGGTGAACCAAACCGTCCTGCAGCTGCAGCAGCTAGCTGACAGTTTGGGTGCTGTGCTGTGGATGGGTATATTGGTTGGGTCTATCCTATTTCCTATTACCTTCTACTACCGGATGATGATGGTTTGGTTGCAGGCCTTGTTCAAAAATAGTGAATCATGAATCATAGTGATAAGAGTTGCCCGAAGTTCATTCAGTTCTCCTCGAAGTTTAGCAGTTCTCCTCGAGATTCATGCAGTTCTCCTCAGTTCTGCTGATGCAGACGTGCCTTCGGCTATGACCGGTCCCTCACTAGGTTTGTCCCGGGTCACAGCGGGTCGCATCTGCCCGCGTGGACCAGGTTTTATAGGCAAAAAGAAGAACCACACTTTCAAAGAACGACTGGGAGCGAGGATGAGTCCAAAGACATTACAGTAATGGGGAAGTTGATCTTCCCCTAGGGCTCCTGGCCCATATCCTCAGGTTCGGTGGTATTCGACCGCCCAAACCCACCCACCCCTGGCCCATCGAACCTCAGGAGGTGGGCCAGGAGCCCTAGGGTTCTGTGGGATGGAACGTTTTCTGCCTCAATTCCTCCACCCTGTAGGGTCCAGTGAGTCCAACGATCCCTTCCTGCCTCACAGCCCTCGGGTGGAGCGGGGCGTTGAGCCACAGCCGGTAGTGGAGCTGGTGCGGACGCGGACGCGGCGTCTCCAGCGGCGGCCTGCGACACAGAGCGAACTGGGCTGAGAATCGAGTCAGGTGCACCCCTTCCCACACCACCACTCAGCAGTGTTTGGTGTATGGTCCGTGCGGATTCACTGTTCGACACGTGGCACGAGATCAAACCCGCTATGACATGCGGCTGTGGGTGTGGCGGAGCAGGTATCAAATAGGGCGACCTGAAAGAAGGGAACTAGACCAAAACCGAACCCATTGGTTGGGGTCTGAGTCTTCCTACACCCATGCCAATACCAACCAATGAGCTTCGCTGAGGAGGGGAAGCTCATTGAGCTCCACGGCCCCTCCCCATTTTGGCCGGATAAACATGACACGTTGGTAAACATATTCCTTGGGTCTATCCTATTCAACTGTTGGTTCATCAAACCAGCCAACAAGGATCAACAGGTCGAGGTCGAGGTGGAGGAACAAAACCAGAACCATCTTGATTCCAATCCCAATTCACCAGCAGTGAACGATGATAGCTAGGCAGGCCTTTCTCTTTAAAATAGAATTGATCAGATCTTTGACCGACTGTTACAGGTATATACTAGGACAAAGCCAACAAAAGCCCTTCAATCGCGTATTGCATAGTGGTTTCAAAGTAAATGGCACAATCCCCAAAAGGTGGTATATATGGACCCCCATCTAAAAGACCTCTTGGGGGGGTTGTCGTGCCATCTACTCTGAAACTACTGTAGCTAGTGGAACAACTTGGGGGATCACACGCATCACATCCATGGTTCTCCGCATGGCAAGCTGGGGCAATGCATCTGATCTTCAATTCCAATATAGCTTGGGTATGTATCCCATTACCAGTAACAGTGGATGATGATGATGGTTTGTAAAGGCCTTCCTCAAAAAGAGTGATAGTCATTTAGCGACTGTTACTGGTAATGGGCTACACCCTAACTGTATCCATCCAGTTCGGAGTTATCAAAGCCAGCAAGCCAAGTCCATTCAGACAAATCTCCTGTTGAAGGGCTCTCAAGGTACCAAGCTAGTGTTTACACCCGGCTCCCGAGCCCCACATGGAACCTGAGTTCACCCGGCTCCCGTTGGTATTCGGAACATCCGTTGTCCATTTCGGTCCATGGCGGTCGTCCGGTGTACCAACCGTGAAATTCAGGTGATGGTCACCATCTACATCCATCTACTAGACTATATCATAGCCTAGCTAACTCAGCTAACTCTGAGTCCACCCCAAAGCCACTCCAGTTCTGGCTGCCAGACGACTTCCGCACCTCACACAAGAGCTCCGCATCCGACGCTGCATCCTATGGAGATTGGGGCGTGCGGAAGAGCAAGCAATCTCAAAGGAAAAAAACAAAACGCTCATTGCACGCTTCTGAAATCAAAGTTTGGTCACCAGGGCAGTTCAGCCGCCATGAAGGTTCTTGACCGGACCTTTCTTCAGAAGGCAGCAGGACAGGTATAGATGACATGGGGGAACGGGTTGGTGTTGTCAGTGTCTTCTTTGCCATCACGCTTTTAGAACGGTTTCTTTGTGCATCTGTGTTCACAATTGTTGACATTTGTTGCTGTAATAATGCTTATCTTTCTACACATTCCGACGACAGTTCTCCACAGTTTCCAATCTTGATCTGCTTTGCTCCAGATCGTGAGCGTGGTCTCCAAGAGAGGCTGTGCTCCGTGGTCTCTGGCTTCCGCGAGTCAATGCCCAGAAAAAACACAAAGTCCACTACACAAGGATCCAGGCGCCTCTTGGTTTCAGTCCGACAACCTGTCAAAGCTGCGGATCGTTGCATCACTGTCAGGGCTGTGCAAACCACTGGTAGCTATGGTTCAGTGATAACCCCTGGTTACCCCGCAAAGTGATGCCCTGTGGGATGCGAAGGGCCCCCCCACAGTTCCAGTTGCAGGATGAAAACCCACGCGGAACCGTCAGAACTCGACACACGGAACTGGGACAGGTCCTCAGCCAGCTGACAGGTGCCTGCACAGGTGTGGATGTTTTTCTTCTTTTTCGGGGCTTGGGGGCCCTTGCGGGCTCACAACCCCGAGGTCCTGGGTTGAGCGGTGTCACTATGTCATGCCGTCAGTATGTCGGAATATTTCACTGTATTCTGTATTCCCATATTTCCGTTGTGTAACTGACACTCCGAGTACTTACAGTATATATGAAGTCACTCGGAGTACAGTACTCATTTCCGTTACTTTACGTTGCTTTACCGCCAGTGACTTCCACCGAGGCCTGCGCGGGGTGTCTTGCACGTCGCGTTTTACGAGTCGCGTCCAATGGCCAAGAGCGGATGGCGGATGGTGACATACAAAGGATATTCGTATATACCTAGCACTTCCAACGGGTGCCTAATGGAGACCTGTAAGTCGGGTGGGGTAGTCTATTGGACACCCATTGGATGACCCTGGTATATATAATTATATAGTTTTTGTTGGATATTCAAGAAGTCAAGGAAACACATGAACATTGTGAGTTTGCTTATTATATAGAATCAATCATTTGAGTTTCAGCTCAAGAGCACGGTCACCAAGTAACTGCTTACCGAATGTCAGTGCTGCACACCACGCGGTTGCCGAACAATTACACCAGTCCGAGGCCGATGAATCACACCGTCACACTCTTCATGAGTCTTCCAAAAGTCATAGAAATCGATGTCGAAGATCCCTAGAAATCGAAATTGTGAAAGTTGACTCTTGATTACGTACAGACCTTCTTGATTAAGTACAGCACTTGTGAAAGTACACCAACAAGACCTCCATACAGACCTCGAGCTTCCAAGTGATGACCCATCTCCATCGTCCGATTCAGGTCGTTCCGAGGGCCGAAGCCCCACCGACCGAGGTAACATGCAACGGTCAACCCAACGGTGGATGATGTTCGGAGGGATGGTCATTGTCTGCTTTGTGACCCCAGGCAGAATGAAACACATCAAAGATTTTCGTGAATTCCAGTGAATTCCAGTAGACAGATTTCTGTTGACTCCTGATCCTTGCTTTTCCTTTTTCATTCTGGAGCTCTTGGACCCAGTTGGAATTGGTACAAGTACCATGAGGCTCAAGGGAAGGGCACTTAGGGCACATCAGCAAGAGGCTTGACACAGAGGCCGTCCACTGGATCGTCTGTTGAACACCAAAAACATTAAAAAACACCTTGCTGACATGAAGACCGCCTTGACATGGTTTCTTTGGGTGCAGAAAAAACAGACACCGCCCGGTGTCAAACCACCCGTGGTGTGAGGAAACCCACCGGTGCCAAACGCGAACACCACGGGGCCCCGCGTGAAAGCGCGTCGTGGGAGGCGTGTCGTTGGCCCGCTGGCCTTGGCCAAGCGCTGCGAGCAGCACCGCCCAAAACCTGCGCAGCGAGCAGCTCTTGGAGAGGTGCCCCATGGGACGATATGACAGGTCACAGGTCAGGGGTCAGGGGTTCAAGTTGAGCTTTTCCAAGCATCAAAGAACTTGGAAAACCCCCAGAAAGAATGCTGGACTACGAACATGGACTTCATGGACCCCCAAACAAACATGACTCTCCTGACAAACCTGTCGTTGCTTTGCTGCGGTTTTCTGAACTCACAAGTCGAAGCTAGTCGACTTGGAGACACCAAGCAGGTGGGAAAAAAAACAACACGCAACAACCAGCTTGCCATCAACGTACTATATCGATATATAGATATTTTGCACTCTTTTCTCCATACATCTCTGGCTGTAGTGGGAACATGTTCTCCCATTCTTGCCCTGACCTCTCCAGCTGTTCGCACCTCTACCGGTTTGGGTGTGTTACTGGAATCGTTGGGTGTTCTTATCCGAAGCGCCTCTTTCTGGCACCGGCCGTTGTTTTCCAATTACGTTGCTTCCAATTTACGCTTCAGTGTCGTTATCTCTCTTCGCCGTGTATTCTACCACGGTAGCTCTTGCTTTGACGGCTCTCCCGACTTTCGGCTGTCGTGTGACACCAGGGCAGTCAGCCTCCGCCGGTGGGCGGATGCTGCCGGTGAGCATGTGCCCCAAAAGCTCCTGCTCAAGTTTCTCCTTGAACTGTGCAAAAGGCATTGCACAGAACGGGCTCTTCTGCTCACTCTCAGAGCTCAACATAGCGCAGGCCAAGCTCACATAACTGAACTTCGTCGCAAAGTCCCGCTGCTTCAGAGTCGTAGCCAAGCCTCGAAAGGCCGCACCTTCATGCGTCAACTGGCACAACTTCAGGTGGTCCGGAATCTCCCACGTCCTTTCGACCCTGGGCGCCGAACGCACGATTCCTAGCAATGCAGCCGCCAGATAATCCATCTCCTGGGGGCCGAACGCTGCATCCAACGACCCTGGGCATTCCGCGGAGCGCCGCTTGCAGCCACGGAGCCTGGGCATTTCGCCGCTCGCTCCCAAAAGCGCGGGCCCGAGCGGTACCGAGGCGGTACCGCGCATTGTAAGAAAGGGCCGAGCCGTAATGAAGTGGTACCGAGGTGGTATCGCGCACTGTAATGGACGGTCCGACCCAACCCAGATTGCAACCGCAAAAACCCTATATAGTGCGTTGCAAGGGAAAATTTGAACGTTGAGGCCGCGCAATGGCCTGGAGCCACCCCGGAAGCGGAATTTCCAAGGCGCAGCCTGAGTAGAGTTTCGATTGATTTCAAGCCGCCGGGATGCGCTACTTCCCGCCCCCTACCGACTGAGCAGTTTCCCACCTTGTCCCCACCCAGGGCCCAGCACGCCCCCAATAGCTGCATGTGCACTCCACCCACATAGGCCCCACACAGTCTCGAAAAGAGAGAGAGAGACAGAGACAGAGACAGAGAAGACAGAGACAGAGACAGAGACCGACAGAGACCGAGACGGAGACAGAGACAGACACGGAGACAGCGACGGACAGACAGAGGAGGGGGAGAGAGAGAGAGAGAGACAGAGACAGAGAAGAGAGAAGACAGAGAAAGAGACAGAGAGAGAGCGAGAGAGAGACAGAGACAGAGACAGAGACAGAGACCGACAGAGACCGAGACGGAGACAGAGACAGAGAGAGAGAGGAGAGGGAGAGAGAGAGAGACTGGACCCAGCCCTACACTGCCCTACACATACCCAACTGGGCCGGCGCCCGGCTGTTGGGCGTAAGCCTTTAAATCCGGACGCCGGCCACGCGCCCGTGGCATGCCCGGAGGGCCTTCGGTGGTAACCGAATTTTATATACGATGCCCCTGTAATTTACAGGGTTTCGTGTGTGTGTGAGGTATAAAAAACACTGTGTTTTACAGGGTGTTGGGCCCCTCGGCGGCCGAGAATTTCATCTTGGCGATGTTAAAAAGTGATGTTAAAAAACGTAGGTGTTTTTCCATGGTTTTTGCTTTGCGGGAAGGAAAAACCATAAAAAGTTGCATCGGAAGATTTTTCAACATAAATTGCCTAAAACATATCCCCAAAATAGGCCCAAGATAGCCAACATATCCCCAACATATGCCCAACATAGCCTCCAAGATGGCTCAACATAGGGCCAACATAGGCCAACAGGGGGCCAACATACGCCAACATAGGCCCAACCTAGGACAACATAGGCCAACAGAGGCCTAACATAGGCCAACATAGGCCCAACATAGGCTCAACATGGGCCCAACTTGGCCCAACCTAGGGCCAAGATGCGCACCAGATAGCTTAACTTTGCTCGGTAGGGCCCCCGTCTCCGACGCGGAGCAGTTTCCCACCTTGGCCCCACCCAGGGCCCAGTACGCCCCCGCTAGCTTAACGTGCACCCAACCCAGCCCTACACAGACCCAAGTGGGCCGGCGCCCGGCTGTTAGGCGTAAGCCTTTAATATGGGAAACATAGCCCCAAGATGGGCCAAGATTGCCTCCAGATGTGGCAACATAGGCCCCACACAGTCTCAAAGAGAGAGAGAGAGAGACACAGAGACAGAGACCGACAGAGACCGAGACGGAGATAGAGACAGAGACAGACAGAGAGAGGAGAGGGAGAGAGAGAGAGAGGACCCAGCCCTACACAGACCCTAGTGTGCCGGCGCCCGGCTGTTAGGCGTAAGCCTTTAATATTATAGTATATATATATTAACCCTAGTCACAAATGGACAAATACAACATAGACCACACCACCCAAATATGATCACTTGTGAAATGTTCAAAGGTGGTTGAGAATTCTCATGTTCCTCTTCTGGGGCTTGGTCTATCCGTTTCATGTTGACAAAGCCGCTCCGCTGGCCGCTCAACGCTCGTGAAAAACCGAACGCGAAACCAAATACTGCTGAGCCACAGCCAACATCTTGTCACGCCATCGCTCATGAGGTCAGGAGTCGATGGGTTTCTCTGGCTCGGCTTGCGCTCGCTGTTGGAGTGCTCGGCTTGCTGGTGTTGCATTGTGATACTTGAGGGGGTGACCCGACTGGAAGCTAGGGCAAGTCTTAAAACCCTGCAGTTGTGGGAATACGACAATCTGACTCTAAAGTGGACTCTACCAGAGATTCATCGTGGTCCAGTAGCGTTTTTTGAGATACTTCTCTATAGAGTACCATTCACGCCAAAGAGATGGTACTGAATCTCTAAAGTTCTTGTCCGTTTTTGGTTTCGTTTTCCGGGTCGTTTCAGTCGACGTCTCAGTCTAGGTCGCAACAGTCGTTCAACTCCATATGATTCCTTTCCTGCTTCGGTTTTCTGTTGCTGTTCGTTGAGCTCAAAAAAGGCACCGACAAGTGCACGAAAGCGATCGGCGAATGGACAGAGTTGGATCGCCCGAGACAAACGGCCTGAAGATGTCGATTTAGGTTTTAAAACACAACTGGATCCAATACCCAAACAGGACCTGTCTGGGACTGAGATGTTGGAGTGGTTGACCTGGGGTCATTGTATGTATGCAACTTCAATGATATGATAAACATCAAATTGTTGGGATGCAACAGCCGCTATATGTCATCCACTACTATGCAAATGCCTTTGTTGCTAGAAATGACCTGGACACGATCGGGAACTGAGCTTTCTCTTGGAGGCACAGGTGGTGTCGATTCAACTTCAGTCTTCGTCGTGATCATGGACACATGGGAGGATTCGCAAAAGTCCCAAAAGTACCAACCACGATGATGTGGGTACTAGGCATGCGATGATGTACCATTCCTGAGAAGGGTACTTGGGAGACTAAGGTGCACAACCACACTATCCATTTGACATTATGGTGACAGGGAAAAGCACAATCGATCTGAACCAATGCCAACATCACAAAGACCAACCCGCTCCAAGTCTGCGTGTTTAAAAGTGTCGTTTTCATGGTCCTTGCCCAGATTTGGAGTCAAAGTGAAACATGAAGCATTTGATTTGGGTGTTCATTCTCAAGCCATCTCTCAGAACAAACAAATTGAATCTACACCAGGTGGCGGCAAGAAAGGCAAGCACAACCATTGACATGGTGTTGTCGTTCTGTGGACCAACAAACAGGGAACAGCAAAGTCGAAACACCGTCTGAACTCTATGTTTGGGGCCATACATGAGAAGCTGATTTGTTCTCTGCTCTGCAAACACCAAACATGGAACCTGCAAATCAAACTAAAACAGGCCTTGGACACTCATGTTGAAAAGGCAATGAGCCCTGACAAAACCCAAAACAGCTAAAGGTGGGGACCTGTCCATTGTCAACCCAAATAGAGGTATGCCAAACTAATCAAACCCTCAACCCATGCTGTCCACTGTCCACGGCTGTCCATCAACCCATGATGTCTCGCCAGACGTTCGAGATCGGAGGGTCCCGAAAACCTCCCCCTTCACTTCCGCCAAGATCATGTCCGAAGGTCTGTAAGCCATGGACGAAATCAATGACCATGAATCAAAGGGTATCAGGATTTGGTGAGTGTGTTACCATTCGAAAGACCGTACCTCATGTGGAACTCAGGAGAAACAACCCTTTGGTTTCAGGTTCAAGGACCAAGAAATCATCAGGGTTGGGCAGCCGGTCCGATGGGGCATAAGTTGAACTGCCAAAATTCCATTTGTCTCAAGGACCAAGTCCACCTTGCGCTGAGCTGGGAGAATATGAAACAAAAACATCCAGAGCCTTCTCAGCCTTGGCTTTCTGGTTCTTCTCTTCCAATTTCTCTTCCCGTTCCCGCCGGTCTTTCAACCTTACCAGCCGGTCGTTTCGAACGAAGGAACACAGTTTGGAATGTGGAAAGCCTAGGGCTTTCAGGTGCTCAGTGCGAAGGGGTATGTGCTTTGTTTTACAGATTGGATGGACAAAAATTAACCATGTTCATTTATATTATATACATAATTGATTTCACAGTGAAATGTTCCCCCTTCTGCATGCCTGATGTTGAGGTGTATTTCAGCAGGCCACGTTTCGGGGCTTGTCATGCCTGCAGGCAACTGCGTGCTCTTCAAAGACTCTGCAACGACACTCCATCAGGTTGACAAACGATAGACATGCAAAAGAAACACATATGTTGTTTAATGACAAAGTATATACGGATCCTATATACGGTATTTACGTGTGTTGTCCATGTTTAACAGCTTTACCAACAACAAGAACTGGTCGTCTGATGATCTCGTAACCATAATCCCGTTGCATTGATGGACTGTATTCCTACTCAGCGTAGGGGAGGCCTGAGCTTTTTCCTTCTCATGATAACCCGGCTTCCACGCTCAGTTGCAAGCCAGGGTGCCATCCTCTCGTCAACCGCGGAACGCCAACTACCGAACTACACTCACGGGCTCAAAGGCACAAACCATTTGGAACATATGACAATTCTCCCATTGAGACCCACCAGAGTCTGTGCTGCTCATGCACTGCGCAGCTTGACCCGGTGCACTGTTGTCGACCGACCCGCCCCACAGGACTGCGCATCCCGACGACATTTCACCTCCCTCCACCTGGCCGTGGAGATGGTGAACGCATCGGTCTCGAGTGCGAACTGGGCACACGAGGAGGGATAGTAAGCCCTTCTTACTACTATAGCTTCTTTGCCACTAGTAGCGATGCCAGGAGCTACTTATACTAGTATAGCATCCGACGGATCTGTTTGTAGCGATGCCCTTTGTTACGTTCGTAGCTTGTTTGCCACTAAATGGGGAGTAGAGGCCCTCGGGATCCAGTCATACCTTCTCAGGTGATTGGAGACACTGTTATGTAGGTGCCACCGAACCTGAGAAGGTACGACCGGATCCCGAAGGGGGAGTACGAGTTTGTAATGCGTTTGATACGAGTTTCATCTAGTTTCCACCAACAGCTCGAGTCTACACTTCCGTCCGCTCCTTCCTCCAAGCCACGGAGGAAGAAGTTTTGGAAAGTGTCCAAAAGGAACAGCAAACAAGGTTGGTATGTATAAAACATGGTTAGTAAGTCCCTAGGAATCACAACAGAAAAGGATGAACATGACCAAGAACATCCTGGCCCCTGGCCCCCCTACAAAAGAAACAGGAAAAACATGCAGAAACAACACACAAAGTACGTTTTGGTATTCGCATCCCACGTGGTGGTTTCAACCGGAAAGACCGGCCAAAAAATATGTTAAATGTTTGTATAGTCACTATCACTATGTCACTATAGTCATCTGGATGATTGGTGATTCCAGGTCAAAGCAACAAAATAACTGTTGTAAGCAAACACAAACGTCACAACAGTACACACAAGAAACAAACACTGGCACGAATTTCCAACAAAACAGGCACCTGGGCCGCAGCACCACACTACGCGGCCGCACCTTCCTCCACCTTCCACGCGCGTCTTCTCAGTGTCGCACCTTCCTCTCCAGCGTCTTCTTCCGGGCCACTTTCCGCGTGCGGCGCACCTAGTCGGATCATGTCGGATCTATTCTTTCTCAGAAAGTAAATTCTGAAGGGTCAGAAACCATGTCGATGTTCGGGGTCATTTTGCGAGCAAGTTGGAGATGTTGAACAAAAGAAGACGAGGTTGGGGTCATTTTTGAGCAAGTCAACATGGGAGTGTGTTGGGAATCGGTTTGTGGAAAGCACATCGCTGAGCGGCTCCACCAAAAGAAATTGAACAAAACAGATCTCTGCCTTCTGATTCCCCTCAGGGCTGCTTGACAGGTAGCAACCGCTTGGAGTCACATTTCGTTTTCAGAGCGAATCTGGACACTCAAAAAAGCGGCCCCAAACGCCGGCTCCATGCAGGGCCAAAGGGTATCTTACAGGCTCAAGGAAGGTCAATCACTGATACCTCGAACAGGGCAGTGCATCAGGCACTTTCAGGAGAGAGCTTCACTGATCTCTTTGAGGGTCCGCCGCAGCGTCGGTGATGTTACGCTGCATGGTGGCATGGTGTGTGTGTGTGAATCTTCAAGAGATAGAGACACTATGCAGGGGCTAGCCACCTGCTAAACAAACACCTGAGAAGCTGCAAAACGAAAGCCAGCGCTTCCCTTTCTCGACAACTGCGCGTCGAAGCAATCAAATGAGCTCGCGCAGCCGCTTGCGGCCGCGTGTCAAATCTGCTTCATGTCTTGTTCTGCCCACACATAGGTAACCATGCAAAAGCAAAAAAATGCACGCTTGCATCACCACCCGCTCCAAAATCACTAAAACATCACCTCCAAGAGTTTACGTATACCTTTCTCGGGCCGCCCCCCCCGACCCCCGACCGACTTCACACATAGATAATTCCCATCCACATTCAGATGAAGCAAAAGCCAAACAATGCACCAAAATTCGAGGTGGCCTGGGACCAGAGGCTCGCTGCCCGAACTATTATATGTTCAGGCCACCTCAGAAATGAAGATATGCGAAGCAAGGGTCCTGAGGTGTCTCTGTGACAAGGCTTTTGTTAAAACAGACAGTTTTTCAAGCTAAATTCAAGGTGGCCTGAGACCAGGGTTTGCACCCTAAAACACTCTGTTCAGGCCACCTTAAAAATGAAGGTGTGCGAAGCGAGAGCAGAGGATGCACATTGTCCTTCTGCTGCTTGAATGTGGCCTTTTGTTTACTTAAAAGTTCAAGACCTCCCAGCTGTTTCCACCTCTTCGCTTCCCAGTCTTCCCAGGGTTCATATAGGGAGCCAGGCCATTTTCAGAATCTTCTGGATTTGAGCTTTTCGAGTTCCTATTGAAGGGTATAGTTGGCGAGTGCGTCACCACCCGCTCCAAAAGCATCAAAGCATCGCCCCCC
>CAXAMN010023917.1:2053994-2064424 GCA_963970005.1 Durusdinium trenchii | reverse complement strand
CATGCACAGCAAACCACAGCTATGAAGTCTCATTCGTGCTTTGAACTGGTATAGGTGTGTAAGAGGTATAGCAACATAGCATTCATACGGACCCACGGTAGCTACAATTCTGTTCCCAGGTATCGCGCGCATGAGGCTTCAAAGCTGTGGGTTGCTGTGCGTGTGTAGAGGTTATCGAGCGGTTGACGGAAAGGGAACTTGAAGGACTATGCCTGGTAGCTGCGCTATAGCTACCCTGGGTCTCTATACCTGGCAAGGTGCCAACTACACCTTTCCATTCAGATGATGCAAATGATGCAAATTGCATTTCTTGCATCACCACCCCTCAAAAATCACCTCCAACACAACCTCAAAAAACCTTCCCTCGACGCACCCTCCTCCCCCAGCATGTGCCGAGTTTACGTGTACCTTTTGCGGGCCACCCCCCCCAGACCCCCTAACTACTCACTTCGTTCGCCAAACACAACTCCGCTGGCGCCTTCTACGAAGGCTGGCTTTCGTAATATTGACACCAGGACCATGAAAACAATGCGCATGTGGGATCTAGAGAAATGTCTTCTTCCAAAAATGGCTGAATGTCGTGTTCACATGGGGGCCCACTACATATTCTTTACTTTTAGCACACACCGCTGGTTGATGAAGGAAACATGGACCAAACAAGTATTGGCACCAATTTGTCAGAAGTGTCACTAGCGTTGCACCATTTTCAGCTGCTCTCCAAGGAAGTTGTCTGAACTCTGTGCCTTTTCTTCCAGCAACGCTTGAAACAAAAGACTTGTTGCAAGTCAGCTTTGGAAGGGTCATTGCTGCTGGCATGTGGCAATGTTTGCTAGCGCGGATCTAGCGCAGTGCTAGCGCGCGGCTAGCGCATTTTTTGGCCAGCGACTTTTCAAAACCTGACGACCTTCTGAACATGTCCTAAGTCTCAAACACTAGCGCAAGTCAAAGCACATTGCTTCTTTGGGAGTCTGAACAAGCTCCATCACCAGGATCACGCTCGGTTCAAGAACTTTATTCGTTCAAGGAGAATATGATGGACTATGGGTTCATTCGGATACACCAAAATACTGGTTCGTTCCTCCTAACCCCAAGCTTGATTTGGTGACCTGCTTGACCTATACTCATCATCAATCCCAATGCACGGTTCCCTGTTGTATTCTCTTCAGGAGCAAGGCCCCAGGCAGCGGCTTTCTCATCAGGCGACAGCTCTGTGTGATCCTGCTAGTGAAGAAGCAAGAGTGAAGAAGCAAGGCTCTAAATTGCGGTGGTCTGACAAGTTCACAGAAGCAAAACGGTGGCGAATTGAATGGATTGGTTTATAAGGGAACATCTACAGGCCCCAAACACTATGGCTTTCCAATTTCCAGTAGATTTCCCTGAAACCAACTCTGGGACTGATGAAACTGCTGCCTTAGCAAATGCCCCCCAGCTGGACAGAGTGATCATCTGCCGCCGTGTAGCCTCCTGAAATTTGTGGTCCCCTACACCTAACATGGACTAAACATGTCAAACAAAAGTGCATCAAATGAACAAACCAAAAAAAAACAATAAGAAACACACATACACAAACAACAATGAAAAAACACCTACAAGTTGCAACGACACGACAAACACCATCACATCGATTCGATGTCCAGGATCCTCACTTTTTCTTGGTCCAAAACAGGTCCCATTCTGTCTGGATCCAACCAGTGCCTATTTCCGGTTTCGCCTGTCCCACTCCCTCCAACTTCTCCTTCGCATGGCGCCGGGGCGCTTTGGCCTCTTCAGGCCTAAGCGCCACACGTCGTACGGCCGCCACTCCGCGAGCCGCCACCCCCCACTCCACGAGCGCTTCGGCGTTTGGAAGGGATTCCGCGGTGGACTCCACAGACCAAAACGACGCTCCGAAGCATCACGGAAGCGGATGGCGTGGCACCCCCCTAGTTCGTAAAGGAAAGTCCTCTTCCGAACTCGGGGACCATGTCATTCACTTCCATGCGATGAGCTTCGGCAGAGTGAATGTTTGCTTTGCAAAAGACATCTAGTTCGTTCCAGTCTTCATCACCGGAGAGGGGGGAGTTCAACGGTCATGTCCAATCCGGCGTGTGCGGGCGTGTGGGCCATCAAATCTTTAAATAAGTCCTCATGTGACACCCCTGCAACCGATCCCATGGACCGAAGACCATTCACCGAAGACCATGTTCCGAAAAAAAAAAAAAACGTGGGTTGGAGGGTCCATGTGGTCTTCTGTGGTTGGAGGGTCCATGTCCCTATATCATCCTATATCCCTCAACCTGTATCCCGGAGAAACACCATTGGCCCTGTTGCTGTTGTCACGTGTGGCCATATGTGGCCATTGTTCACATTGGATTCTCATCGCTACCCTGACTGCAAACAGCTGCCCATCATTGAAGTACACCCACCATCATCCACCATGTTTTTTGTCAGGTCTTTTTCTACGAAAAGGCTTCGCTGGCAAACCCTCTCTTGAACGTCCTGAGTCCTAATAAACCTGCTTCATTGGAAGATGAACCGCACAGAGTTTCTCCTTCAAATTCTGCGCCTGGAAATCCCTTCCCTTCCAGTTTTCTAACTCCTCACAATTTACCCGCGCCACCAGGTCAAGATAAAAACAGGATGCTCCAAACCGTCCTCATCTGAGCCATGTGAGGGAGAATGTGTGCTCGCAATCAAGGACATCCTGTCCATCGGCCTGCTACCTTTTCAACCACCCACCTCAACCGCCTCACTATCGACCTCATGGTCCACCGCAGGGTGATAGCAAGCACCGGTCCTGCCATGCAAATTCTGCCGTGCGGCGCTTGGAGTTGTGCATCCGAGACCATCAAGGGGATGGTCTCCTGCGAGCAGGAAGAGCAGGGCCCCGTGCGGGGAGGGCAGCCGTCAACGGAAGCCACCAGGCAGATGTGCAAACTTGGGATCGAACATTAAGGGGATGTTCATGACTTCCAGCAGTCGAAGAACACTTGGTTGTGTTCTCTCGTTTGGTGGGTGTATACCTCGCCATTCATGACTTTACCATCATTTATCTATTTCAAAGTTAGATCGGCCATCTGAATGGTCAGCCCTTCTCACAGGCCCAGGCCAGTTCTGAGTGTATTTGTTGGTTTTCTTCTCTCGATCGTGAAAGTGCCGCAGTAGCAAACCCGGCATCCACATATTTTTTTCCAAAGAGGACAGGTTTTGGTCGGCAAGCTTCTCACTGTTGAGAGCAACCCACCCTTCAAGTATTTCCTTCTAAGTGATGTCGACCGACTGTTAGAGCTGTGAGCAGCTGGTGATTTCTGAACCCGGTGCACCGAGTATTCCTCGGCTCTCGGCTCCCTCGACCGTCGCCGTCCCGGCGATAAACCTCTGCGAACACAACTTGCAAGAAACAAGGTCCTTGCTTGAGGTATGTCAAACACGTGACGCAAAGAATCTGAATCTCAGCAAGTTTCGAGCTTTTCATTTATATATGTATCAACTCAGTCCTTGGATGTCCTGGGTCAGGTAAAATACATTGCAGGAATGTTGGCAATTGGTGTTTGCTCATTTGCTCATTTTGCTGTTGTCCGTCATGACACTGTAAAGGGTGCCATGAGTTCTCTCCCTGTTCTCGACCACACCTCCACAGGTGCTGTACGGGCGCCCAACCATAACACAGAACCCTATCCCGACGTTGTACGTGTGCCTCCATCTTCAACGAGGGCACCTTTGCCGCATGAGCCGCCGCCGCCCCCCAGCAGCGGTGGCCGTGGTCTGCGAAATGCGGGGCGCGGTGGGTGTGGGGGGTCCAAACAGTTTTCTTCCAAAAGGGAATCCACCAAAAAACAAGAACTGGGTGGTGGTTTCAACTCATGAACAAAAAATAGATTCGTAAGTGGGTTCAATCCTCCCAAGCAAAGGTGGAACATAAATATAGTTACACCCCATATAGACTCATATATACTCCCCGGAATCATGGCAATGGCATGGCCCCGGAAAGAGTGATCATGAGTCTTCCGAATACCAAACAGGTGGTGAGCTCCGCTTGACTATTTCGAGTGGAGAACACCCAAGAACCCACCTGTTCGGTCTTCGGACACTGGGCCATCCGGAACCCGGGACCATTGCCATCCATGTCCATGACTTGTCCCAGGGAGTGTATCTGAAACCACTGTCCATGATGATTCCACCAAGTCCAATGAGACGAACTGTTCCAAAGCAAACAGTGACCATCAATCATTCTCATCCAACCCCCCGAAAAGAATGGCTTCCCCACCCACCTCTTTTTGCGATGACCGGCCCGACCAAAGCTACCCCCCCTTTCGGAGGGCGATCTCGTGGATCGTCCGGTCTCTCGTCGTTCCACCCAGCTGCAGTGGTTTTCAGGGTCCATGTGGTCCTCTGCAGGAGGGTAGATCCCTGACATGACCCTCCATGTTCAAAAAGACCTTGGGGTGGTGTGTGATTGTGTGATCAAATCATAGGGGTCACTCAGCTTTTAGGCATAGAATGGTCCACCTGGGCGAAGGGGTTTGAACATCCCAGAAAAGCAGGGTCCTGGACCGTCTAAGACCCTCTGCGTCTGGATGGTCTGCATTGTCTCTTTGGTACCATTCTATCGAGACAAGAGGTCTTCCATGGACATTCAAGATCTACTTAGATCGAAGTCTGTTCGTGCAAGATTCACGAACAGTAGCAGCAGGACTCGACCTACAAATGCAACCAGTCGGTTCCACTTGCAGGAATATGTTTCCTTGTGGGAGTATCTAGCCCCAAATTCAACGAATAGGTGCAGCCATCTTCTCAAAGGGTGTGTCCTTCCAGGGCTTGGGAGTGCACACAAAGTCTTTGGAGCGCTCAACAAGGCGTCTGCTTGGTTTGACCGGAGGATGACTGACAGCCGATGCAACATCAACACAAAGACTGCAGGTCTGTTGGTCTATTGAGCCCATCGATGATCCATCATGCTTGGTCTTGCATGAACCCATGCAAGAATGGTCAGCGGAAAAGAATCTTTTTTAGTAGTCCTCCAATAGAAACGCGAATTCCACTACGTTCTTAGTGGGGATCTATCTATTTCGGAGTCTATTTTGGTCGAAGTATGTCATGCACATCCTCGGTTTTGAAGTTGATCTTCGCCAGAAACCGATGAAAGTCCATCCCTCCTGGCACTTCTCTGAGCCCATCCGTCCCAAGAAGAAGGCACACTACATGGAAGCGACCCCCAATGGCCCAGAACATGGGCGGAACATGGAACATGGTTGATCTCCAAACATGTAAACATGTGTTACATATTGTTGTCATAGACTATGACTTTGTCCTACTGTTGATTGGGGAGGAAATGGATCTCTGGACCTATATAGAGAATCCAATTGAAGGACACGAGCTTCCATCAGCTGAGGACACGAGCGTGAAGTGCGCATTGGAGAGCTGATCCAACTTAAACCTCGGCTGGACGGTCTGGAGAGCGTGATCATCCCGCGGCATTCACTTCGTCCACGACCCGTCGAGCTCCACGACCCGATATGCGTACATTGACCGCCGCCCCGATGGTAGAGATATATATGGAAAAATCATACAAAAAGGGGGAACAACCAATACAACTGAATTTGGAATCAAGTTGAAATGTGGTACCAAAGTCGCACTAAACAGGATCACAAAATCACAACATGTTCTTTGAGGGCCATGAGGTTATAGTTCTTGTATTGGCCACATGGGTTTGTGGATCTTTGGCTTTGGACACTGTTCCTATTCTATCACAAGAACTCTTGAAGCATGTTTTCCATGGCATCTTCCCATTATTCATTTCAACACGACGCAGCATGTTGCCATGTTCGGGTGCTTTTGAAGAACCCCGGTCTACCGGTCCTATGTGGGTCAAATCGACTGCAACCTTCGAGTCCGGCCCGCCGAAGCGGGCGGGAGGTTTCGACCAAAACGTGACGTGAAGGGAGGAAGTAGGAGCTCTCAAAGGTGAAGGGAGATGGTGTTGGAGGTGAAGAGGTGAATCGGCGGCAAAGACCCTTTGAAGTCAACACAGTGAATCGCTTGGGAGAACTTTGCCAATTTTTTTCTGCCCATTTCATCAATTCAAGCAACACCCTTGAACGCGAGGGCTACATGGCTAGCCCTTTGTGTAGGCCGCCGGGCATGACTCTGGCGAAAAGCTCTTTGAGCTCCGCTTTCTCCTGAAACCGGTCTTCTAGCGACCTCTTTCATTTTTGTTTCTTGGCGAGACACTGTGTGAGTGAAGGTCATAAATCTTTAGACAGGGGATACCATGATATATACTTATATTGAGTTTCTTCGGTTTTGGTAGAACAATACAAGTGTGTTGCATCTTTTGAGAACACCTCTTCACTTGCTCCTGTGGATAGCCTTGGAATGTTTCTCTTTTCGACGGCACAACTAAATGCGGTAGTTGTTTGGATTTGCGATTCAGTACCCGTGAACAATAATGAAAAAAAACACAACTGCTGATCTTGGAAGCTGAACGACATCCTTGATCTTGATGTTTTTTTTTGCAATGCACGACCCTAATCCACCAGGATTGGCCTGAACTACCAGGCAGCACCACTTCAGAAGCACAAGCGCTCTGACAGCACCATCCGCTGCGTCCACTGCAAGACAGCAGAACGGCATAGCATATTATGCTTTCAGCACACACAAGGTGCCTAGCCACCACAACCATTCCAAACAAATTCAGCACACTTCGTCTAGTAGGAAAGCTCCTTGAGTCACTTTGGAAACACCCCACAACGGCCCGACGGCCCAATGACCCAGCGGACGGCCCAACGACACCACTTCACCTGCGAAGCTCTCGACGATCCATCGGTGCGTCGGTGTTTTTTGGTTTTCCGTCGCGGTCCCGGTCCTTATCTTCCGCTTTCTCCGCGTCGGTTTGGTGGCCGAGCATCTCTGCCTGAGGTGAAACTGGAGCGAAGAAGGAGTGGTGCCCGGGTGATCTCTGCGGGTGCTCACCTCAAGGACGTGGGAGTAGTAGTCCACAAGAGGTAAACTACTATCTATCCTGAGATTCCCTCATTCCTTTCAGCTCGCACCTGTCAGCTACACCCAATGCCAAGTAAGGATTCCGCGATAAGGACAAATCATGGGTTGACCCTGCTTTGAAAATTGAGATCTTCGCAGGTTCATCAGCTGAATTGACAAATCATATATCATATATGTGCACCCTTTTAAGATTCCAACCACCATTAACAGGCTTTACCGTGCTTAACCAAACAACCGTTGTTGAACTATGTTTTACTAAGGATTTTACACTACAACACCAGCTCAACCTTTCTTCAATCGTCGAACGGAAGCCTATAGATTGCACCTACACAACTATAAGGGCAAGTTGATCAGTAAGCAAAGAGGGCCAGACGGTGAGCATGAAGGAAGAAACAACAAGTCCATCCAACAAAAACACTTCAGGAGCGTTCGGACGCTATAGCTAGGGGCTCCTGGCATCGCTACGAATGAAGCGTTCGGACGCTATGAATAGGGGCTTATGGAGTCAACCACCCCTGGTCCGTCCGGTGGAACCGCCATGGACCACATGTTCGTCGACAGGTCCCGCGGATCTACGCTCACGACCTGCCTACGTTGAACGTAGGCTACGAGGCTTCCCACGAGAAGGATGACATGGAAGGAGCAAGCTGATACTGTTCCCAAGCAGCAGCTTTGTCCAGAACATCTGCAAAAAGAAGAGACCAAACACAAAAAACCTACTGGTCCCTTAGTGTTCCTCAGTTTCTTCCAAGTCCATCCGTTTAGGCACACTACCTACGACAAACCCATGAACTTCTACTTGGTACAAAACCACCAGAATGTTTTTTGATGTGTTATTTATCTCGCTCCCTTCGATGCCAAACACACCATTTCCACTGTCCCGCCATCCATCTGCTTCTCGTGTGCCGCGCAGTTCGCGCGCGCAGTTCGCCCGCGCAGTGCTGGAGCAGATGGTTCCGCGCCTCATACTGCTTGGCGTAGATGTCGCCCAAGCCCACACGGCTCTTCTCGAAGTTCAACGTCTCCACGGCCTCCTGCGAAACGGGTTTCGTTCCGACGGACGGTGAGCGAAGGTGAGCGAAGCTTCACGAGACAAGGTTCCGGACCATGTCCAGGCCCCAGAGAAGAGCAGTCAGAAATGAAATGGTTCCATAATTTCTATGTTCTATAAGTTCTATACCGACTATCTAAATAATATATCTATGTTCTATGTTCTATGTTCTATACCGACTTTCATAATTTCTATGTTCTATAAGTTCTATAGACTATACATTATCTATCTAAATAATATATATACATAATGTTTGAGGGTATTCACCTGATCACATGTCCATCTAGTTCGGTGCCGCTGTCTAACAACCGTCCTCACGCCGAGGCTCTCTTCGGCCGTTGCGAAACGAGTGAACTCCCGGTACCAGTGGTAAGTGGATTCTGTCATTCACAAGTTCACAAGTGGATTCTGTATATATAACTAACTTCAGGTATGATGTCTATGTTGCTAATGCCGAACAAAATTCATGTTGCATCCACGGCTGTGTCGGTCATTTCCCATAACAAACCAATTGTTCGTTGAATCTTGCTGCTGAAGGGGGGCACGATAGCATAAGGCCAACAACTTGACAGGAATGGCTGTGAAGCCTACCACTTGGTGCAACAATGGGGGTGGAAAACCTTGTGAAGCTCACATGCAATCATTCCTTCCTCATCCTCTACCGCTCCCCATCCGCAGGGTGCCTCTTCCCCCGTCTGCGCCCGTTGGGAGGGCGGCAACTGAGCTTTCCGAACCTGAGAAAGGGAGGCTGGGGGCTCCAGTCGTACCTCCTCAGAAGGTATTTGGACCCTCCAAACCCACCCCAAACACCTTCTTAGAAGGTACTTGGAGCTCTAGGGATAAAAGAGAGCGTTGGTGAGTTGCGTCAGGCACATAGTGGAGAAGTGCAGTCGTGCTGTTCTTGCAAGGCTCAGTGTTTGCCTTGCGTGTTTGCACCGACAAGGGGAAAAATGAAATATCTTTTTACATGAGAGCAAATAGCAAGCGAGGCAAGCAAGACGACCCGCCAAACACCTCTTCCAAGTGGCCACATCATCGAAGGCTTCATCCCAAACGCGCTGTTTGATGATGGCCTCCAGGGCGGAAAAAAAGGCGCTGTCCCCGTGGCATCAAAAGCGCGACCGCGAAGACCCAGGACGTTTTGGAAGCTGCGTCCGTCACCGACTTGCAAGTCCTAAATACCACACATCACCACAAACGGATCACGCGAAGTGCCAGATCCTGGCTGGGTGGCACAGTTTACCTGCGCAGCTACCTCGATAGGATGGAAGAAACATGTCATTCTCGAGGGACAAAATCTACAGATCGCCTACTTCCCCGTCTTCAAAATCGGAGTTTCCCCGGAACAATCTGAATCTTAAACATATATACTTCTTTTACCCTGAGGGCCTGCGGCAAACTGCTGCAATCAACATCTCCCTCCAAAAATGCCACTTGGTCGGCCGAAGTATTGCACCTCCAAGTCGAACTTCTTGGCTTTCGCCAAGGCATCAGCGCCAGGAGCATCCTCCATGGCCTGCCAGTGCAATATTCGGTCAGCAGGTAGTCCATAGACTAGGCCCCCAACTACATAGAAAAGTACATTCCCACTAAAAATGTATTGGAAACCGTTTCTATCTATTTGGGGACCTTTATAGATCTATACCGCAGGGGTATAGTGGATGACATGCTCGGGGTGGCACAGTTTTGAGGCCTCATGAGCCTCAAAGATCTTGTAGGTGCCACTCTTTTCTGGGCTTCTACTTGTAATTATTAGCATCGTTCTACAGACACGCTTAATTTGTGTCTTGTTGTTGTGTTCTTCTCGTTCTTGTGTGTTTTTGTGTTTTGGTTTTGTCTTATGTTTTTTGTGTTCTCGTTGTTCTTAATTAAAGTATTGTGTCATTTTTGTTGTGTTACTTTTCTTGTTTTTTTTTCTTCTTCTGGACCTTGCGCCGCCGATGCGAAGATCGTCAACCAGCTTCCCCATCATCCACACAGCAGGAACTCAATGGTGTCCGTGGCACAGTTTTCATCTGCCGTCGTTCTTGAGGGCTGTCAGGCCACGCAAATCCTGGAAAATCCTTCAAAATCCCTCCTCGACCTGTTAAGTTTCTTGGTGCGTGCCAAGTTGGAGGCCCAAAGAGTCATTTAAAATAGCCAAAGCAAGTTCTCACGAGTCAAGTTTCCCAATGAAACCTTGGTAAGTTTACGTTGTACAAGTGGGACGGCCTTGTTAGGGTCAACTTATCTTTGGTGTATAAGAAGAACCCAGGGCACTCCAGATTTCCATTCAGGTGAAGGCAGTTTTCGTGATCAAGGTTGCTATGGCTGTCCAGCCATCAGGTTACGATTACTTGCACTCCCTACCTCTGATGGCTGGCTTCTGCAGCTTGATAATGTATTCGCATTGGGACGC
>CAXAMN010023917.1:2024545-2053594 GCA_963970005.1 Durusdinium trenchii | reverse complement strand
TGTGGGACACTCATTTGGGACACTCTTGCGGGACACTCTTGTGGGACACTCTTGCAGGACACTCTTGTGGGACACTCTTGTGGGACACTCTTGTGGGACACTCTTGTAGGACACTCTTGTGGGACACTCTTGTAGGACACTCTTGTGGGACATGCGGGACACTCTTGCGGGACACGCTTGTAGGACACTCATACGGGACACTCTTGTGGGACACTCTTGTGGGACACTCTTGTAGGAGACTCTTGTGGGACACTCTTGTGGGACACTCTTGCGGGACACTCTTGTGGGACACTCTTGCGGGACACTCTTGTAGGAAACTCTTGTGGGATACTCTTGTAGGACACTCTTGTAGGACACTCTTGCGGGACACTCCTGTAGGGCACACTCTTCGTACGAGACTTCCTCCAAAAGTCACACGTCAAGTCTCCAAAACGAGCGTTTCGTATGAGACTTCCTCCAAAAGTCACATGTCAAGTCCCCAAAACGAGCGTTTCGTACGAGACTTCCTCAAAAACTCACATGTCAAAGTCTGCAAAACGAACGTTTCGCACGAGACTTCCTCCAAAAGTCCATCGGAGCACACACATCATGCAGCCCTGCCGAGCAGTTTCGCGATTCCAGCCCCTCCAAACGACACCCGCTCACACGCCAATCCCAATGTGACAGCGACATTCACCTCTACCACAACTCACAACCTCCCAATTCCCTGCGCCTGCCACGAATCTTTCCGCGTCCACACGTCTAACGCGCACAAAGTACTGCGCCTGCCACGAAATGTCACCTCCGTCACACATCGCAGCCTCACGATTCCCTGCGCCTGCCACGAAAATCCCACTTCCACACCTCAAAACCCGCACAAAGTACTGTGCCTGCCACGAAAAGTAACATTGTCATCTCATGTGAGCTTCAACAAAATTTGCACCACACCACACGTTTAGAATGATTTCGACCCGTTCTGAGCACACTCCCATCCACCAAAATCGCCATTTCAGCTGAGACTTGTCACGAAAACAGAGCTTCGATGCCACACCCTGAAATGCAAATCCCAATGGCACGGCCACATCCAACACCCCAAAAACACGACTCTCCAAACGCTAATCCCAATGGAACTGCGACGCAAACTGCGGATCTCACAAAACGCTGCGCCTGTGCAGCGAAATGCATCACGCTTCTTGCGCGACATGTGTTTTTCACGCAAATCACAATGGACTCGCGTCGCAAACTCACACGTGACACATCCATGCATAGTCACGTGCAAAAGCTTCCCCCAATGCTAGCGCCTTAGCGCTCTACTGCGAACGGTTGCGGACGGTTGCGGACGGTTGCGAACGGTTGCGGACGGTTGCGAACATAGAAGCAACGGGTCGCGAACAAAGCTCTACCCCCAGACCCCCAAGAGTTAAACGAGAACCCTTCGCTACGCATTCGGGAATAATTGCTTTGCTCAGATATTTTGGACAAGTGTCCCTCCAAGACCTGAGCAAGCAAAGGTTTTAGTAATTACAAAGGATTATGTTTTGGCCGCACCTGAAGAAGAGGCAGAGTTCAGGGCTCCAGGTATTATAGATGTAAGTTGTAAGTCGTGTATGCCGGTTCTCGGCCAATTCGTGCCAGCCTGAGCACACTTTCGTGAATTAGTGTTCCTACACATTCCTGTGCTGGCAGCTCAAATATGTTCAACTGATCCACCCCAATCTCTCTGCATCATATGTTGAATTTCTGAAACGCAATGATACGGTGCTTGGAGGGTCTCCCTGTCTCCCTCTTCAAAAAACAATTCTCTCAATGTGGGGATATGTGGGGTATGTTTGACGAACGAGTTCGTCCAACTCCTTCACAGTTGGGCACCTCATCGTCCGGTTCGGCATCCCCAGCCAAATCCTGGCGTCTGACGCTGCCAACTCATCTGCGCCGAATCACTGAGTCTTCATCCTGATTTCACCTGAGTTCCCACTTCTAAACGTCATAATCCATTGGGGAATCCTTCCAAAAGTGCTATTGAAAAGATGATCCTAAAACATACCCATGCAAGGTTCTATATGACACGAGGACCCCGCCTCATTTTATAGCAGAGGAAACGGCCACGGGTATCCTAAAATTCAGCAGTTTGACTCCTTCACCACCAGACAAACCGAGACATCTCATCTCCTCCGCGCGCTTGGCTGCGAAGTGCGTCATCGGCTGATCCAGCGCCACCTGGACCGGAGGTTTCGGCTTTTCCTGTCTGCTTGGTGGCTTCAACTCCAAAAACGGTAGTTTTTGTTGCTCTTAGGTTGGAGGCCATCGCTACTAGGTTGGGGGGTGGGTGAAACCTCATCCCAAGTAAAGGTCTAAAGAATATCCTGCGGTTTCACCCAAACCAGATGTTGTGTTTCAATTTTTCAAGTATTGTACAACAATTAGATGTGCACCCCGAAAGGAAGACTAGGAAGTCGTCTACAAATGGTTTTCATGGTTCTTCACTTCCATGCTAATTTGTCCTCTTTGAGTGCATTCAGCCCTAAGAAAAATGGACCGTCAAAGGTGATCCCGGAAAACCTTGTACCCCAGTGGTGCTCATGTGCAGTAAACTCCCGTGCTGTGCCTGACTGAAAAAATACGGCTCCCGTACCTACTAGTAGCTTGACACTGGAGCCCAGCCGCAGGTCCCTTAAAGCCTTGTGTGGTCCTTTGTTTCGGCGAGGACCACCAAACGGTTGCAGGCTGAGAACCAGTTGGAATTACTCGGATCTTTCCCCCTGTGTAAAAGTTCAGACCTTTGGCTGGTTTTAGGGATGAAAGGGCAAACAGTTGGAACATTCAGGTGTTTCTCAGCTGTGGGACTTCAACCCGGGTACCGGTTGACCACAGAAACTGAACAGAATAGACGACCTATGGGAGGTCTAGTTCGCTACATGGTGGACTGGTCGGGCTCCAGGTTTTAACCCACTTCTCCTTCAGACTCATGGATTTTGGTCAGAGACAAAAGATGTTAGTCACCCTGGCTTTTCACTTGGATAGGCTGAGTCAGGCTTACCTTCCTTGCAACAGCTGCAATGCTGGTGATGTTTGCGCAATAGATGCTTTATCTCAGAAAGGTGTGGGCCCCATCCCTACAGTACCATCACACCCACCATGAAGTCTGTAAATCACCAAATGAGCTCAACAAAAAACACATTAACAAACTAAACACTCAATGTCTCAATTCATCTCAATTCCCAAGATTTGTGGCTCAGATGCCAGACTCGCTGCCTCACGTCGAACGCGTCCAACGCGTCGAACGAGTCGAACGTCCATCGGATCCACTGCCCGGCACCTCCAAGAGCGAGTTCAAGGGCCGCTGTCGCGCGGACACCTGCGCACGGCACGGACCACGGATGCGGACGGCACCGACCACGGCACGGACCACGGGTCGCGGAGAAACACATGCGCCCGATGCGGAAGGATCGGAGTCAGAAGAGTCAAATGGTCGCCATAAGTGGCGAAAGCGTTTGCGTGGTCTTTTTCTCTCGCCGTTTCGTGTGTTTCCTCTCTTTGACCAGTGAGTTCTCATCTTTGAGTGACGAGCTGCTTGAAACTTGAAATTTGCCCTGAACCATGTTGGGGCCCCACATGTCTGGCGCTTGCTACAAGTGTCCCGTCCGAAATCGACTACATCAATCACCCATCAGCCAAATCGTCTGTTTTTCTGGCTGATTCCAGGTTGATGTGAATTACTACTAACATGGGCATCGATACTAGTAACAAGGGCATTACGACTATAAGCTAGAAGCTACTAGTAGCCAGAAGCAACCCCCTTCCTGTTCAACGTCCGGTGAGAACTTCAGCCTGGAACCCTAGTGATATCTACATAGTGATCAACATCGTTGTTTCCACTCGGGGGGGTTGTAAGAACAATGCCCACGGGAAGTCAAATTGATGTCGTCCGGATGGAATAGATATTCCTGCTTCGCCCAAACATGCCCAAACATATCATGCAAACTGTTGTATTAATCAACCCCTCCGTTTGGACTGGTAAATCCGCTTCTAAAGTGTTTCTTTTCTTGTTTAATCTACATGAGGCATCGTGATGCCAAAAAAAAAATACTATGGCATTGCCCGCCCCAGCCGCAGTTGTCTTCCTGTCTTCGCTTGCCCTCTCTCAGTCTGACAAGCGCCTCACCCTTCATTTCCCAGCTCTTCTCTTGCAACCTTGACTTCATCAGCTAAGCAAACTGGAGAGTTGGGCTGATTGCTTTCAGCTGACCGGACAAAGGACTTTCCAACCAATCTGAAAGGATTTTCCCCCAAACTCGGATCCCAGTCCACAGTCGATGATGTTTTCAGCATGGCAAGCCTGTTCGGGGTTGCTGTTCAGGGGTCCCTATGGCAGCCATTGAACTCTGAAGAGGAACCGTTTCCCCCCAAAGCAGGACCCCGAAGGGCTGCTTTTCCACCGTGAAGAGCAGTCCAAGTGGACCATGATGGACCATGGATGACCCGCTTGAGCGAGTCCGGCTCCATGGTGTTTTTCTTGCCTCTTGAGTCCGGCAATCTTCGACAGAACGTACATGCTGAGAAGTGACAAAAAAGGACACGAAGAGGACTCTCAAATGAGGCTGCAAACGGGGGGTTCTCCGGGCAAAAACAACACAAGCACACGTCAGACGAGTCGAAAACGCGGAGCCTGCCTTTGTTTCTGATAAAGTGTGCTTGCTTTGACGCATTGACAAAGTGCTTAGACAAACGGATTTGTTCGACAAAATCCGCGCGAAGAAGTCGAATATGAACAGAGTAATGCCAATTCTCGACAAGGTGTTTTTCATCTCCCTAGTCAAGGTGTGGTTTCATTATTTTTATATCGCATTTCATGCTGCAAAAACCTTCAAAAATACTGCTGGCACCAGTGAAAATGGATGTGGTGTTTTTTTTACACTGTAAATCACAGTACGTTTGCACGGCCAAAAGAACGAAAAGAACAATTAAGTCTGATGGTCAGCCCTTTTTTTTGTCTGATCGTCATTCCTTTCGGTCTTTCGGTCTTAAGTTTGCCACAGTGTTTTTTTTGAAAGCATCGCGTGGCACCACGCATGCTTCGCATGCCTTTGCGCGAAAAATCGCGAGAGCTCTCAAGACTCGCTTCAACCCATGCAGGTCCCTTGTACCGTCGGAGCTCTCGCTTTCCAACATTTGCAAGCGACTCTGCTATCTGGTCTCCGCCTGCCAACATAAAAAGATCCTTCTTTTCCTTGGCCACACCGTCTGCAACCAATCTACGCAACTGCGCCACTTTCTGCTGCACTGCGAAGGCCACATTCATGTCCGGGAGCCGGCAGCCTTGTAAGCGCAGCAGCAAAACAAGTCCGAGGAACTCCAGCGTCGGATTCTCCCGCGTGCACACCATCGCCCACTGATGCATCGGACTTTACGCAATGCCAATCATCAGAAGCTTTACGGACTATTCATTACATATCTTTGGCGCTATAGTGGAAAGTCGTAATGTTCGACAACTTCAACATTCCTTTATAATCCTCTGTCTCCTTTATCCTCTTAAAATGGCTGCGACTCTCTCTGTCTTGGTTCCACGTACATTCGACTCTGAATCCGTCCTGTACATGTATTTCAGATGCCTAACCCAAAAAAACAAACGGACCTGAGTGTTGAAAATGACCGAAACTGAATTGACCTGAGTGCCCAGGCGGAACCTACTTTCCACTTTTAAAGATGTATATATATAGCTATATATATGTATATATATATATTATATATATATATTAAATTATACTCTTACCAGTAAGTCAAATATGGTGACGTCGATGACAATGTTGTGATCATTGTTGTGACACCCTGACCCCCCCCCCATATTAATCACACGACTAATCGATGACAATGTTGTGGTCATGACAATGCTGTGATCGATGACACAATGTTGTGATCGATGACAATGTCGTGACACCCCAACCCCACCCCACCCCACCCCATTTTAATCACACGACTGATCGATGACAATGTTGTGGTCATGACAATGCTGTGATCGATGACAATGTTGTGATCGATGATGATGTTGTGATCGATGACACAATGTTGTGATCGATGACAATGTTGCTGAAGTCCCTGAAGTCCGCGATGATGCTGAAATCCCCGGAGAACCCCCCGTCCAGACCCTCAAATGATTCAGTGGTTTGTATATGGCGATAGGGAGTTGCCAAACAGTCTGGAATTGAACTGGACACTTTCTGACAGAAATCCAATGCCAGAAACTGCTCCAACAAGGCTTGAACCCCCAAAAACATCTCTTGAAACATGGTCCAAGTCAAAGTCTTTCACCTATCTTACTGTTCAATTTAAGGGGCTTCACGCGCGTTTCCGCGCCAGGCACAGGAGAGGAGGAAAAAAGAAGCGAAAGGCGAGCAGGGGGGAAGTAGTAGCAGCCACCCTCACCGGGCAAGAGATCGGAGCTGGTGGAAGACTCCGCCCAGCTGGCGCGGAGTGCGAGAACGCGGCTGGGAGTGCGACTGCTCTTCTTCCAGCTTTTGCACCTCTTCCTCCAGAGACTTCAGCCGCCTGGGTAGGTTTTTGCCACAGAGGACCAAGGACGGACAAAGGAAGACTTCCAGGAAGTCTCATGGATGGTGGGGCTTTGAAAAGTGGACTGATGTACTTGATGAGCAAATATATTGTGTTTCATAGAACCAAGAAATGATGTCTTTGATGCATGTTTATAATGGAACTCACCTTTCTTGTGGGAATGATTATGTATGCAGAATGGAGTTCTGGGAATGCCACCCTCTCAGCAAGCTGGACAAAAGGAACCATCTGCTTGCCAGCGGCATATGTGAAAGTACAAAAGGAGGACAGGAGTATTAAAAAGCACATGTTCTATTCTTTTGTCCTGCCAGCAAACCAACATCTGAACAAAAACTTGTGCTCTTCCTTACATCAGCTCAGCCCATGGAGATCTGCCGAAGTTGTGCCACCGGTGAGTTGGTCCTAGAGGATGGAGATGACCCCGGGGAAGAAATTGGAAGTGTTCCACCTCCGAATGTCCATCTGATTATGGCTCCAAGCTATAGAGTACCATTATAGCCCACGGACTTCAACTATGTTTCACAGCATTTTTGTCGATGCTTGCTGCAATGGTTTAGAAAGGAACATTCTCATCAAAACACGGCTGTTAAAACAAACAACAACATCATTATACATCCACATGCCTATTGACCTGGATGTGATTGAATTCTACTTTGAGTCATGGTGATACTTTGCCCCGGAAGGCCTAATGGATACAGCTTCCAACGCATGACATATAGACTTTATAGAGTCTTCATGTTTTTGTCATGCCTAACCCGGTTGCTCTCTCCGGCCTGTCCATCTCATAGAGGGAACTCTTGCCCTTCTTCTCCTTGCCTATGTCCGGATGGCTTGGGTGCGGTGGGAAGGTTGTTGAAAGGTTTCATGACCACTAAGTGCATCCAATACCCAAACACGACCGGTGGGACTGCCATATTTGCATACATTGGGGTGGTTTCAATGTAGGCATATACTCCAGTCCCATGGAGTGTATGGGATAGACTGAAGAACCATTGGTTGCGGCTCACCATCCAAAACCTGCAAGGTGCTGGTGCTGATCTATGTTTTTGCCTTACAAGCGCACCTTTTCTTGAGCCACAGCTGAATGGCCAACTTGGGTTCCACCGGCGAACGAAACATATTTCTTGGGTATATCCCATTATGATGGTTCGGTTAGCAAAGGCGTTTCTCCATCTTTCTCCAAAGTAGTGATAATTGTTGGCCGACTGTTACAGTCGCTAATAATCCTTGAACCATCCATAAAACTATAAACCTTAAAACGTAGGAAGTACAGTGCAAGCCATGAACAACAAACTAATTCGCTTAGCTGACTTCACACGGACCCCAACAAACATCGGGCAGGCTTTGAGTCCACACTATTGTCCTGCTCATCCACAAAACCAGATCCACCCTATGCATGAGCAGTGTGATCTGTCAATTTGGAATGCGTGAGATGCCACTGAACCACCCCTACAAATCAGAATGACCACTGCTTTCCGCACGCCGACCCCCCTTCTTAGCCAAGGCAGCCTGCGAGATCCGCCTCTTCCACCTGACAGATCCGTCCACAGCTCTTGCAGAATCTATGGCTTTTCCAACGGCCACAAGCGTCCGAGAAGCGCGTGAAATATTGAAACGTATCCAGAAACAATTGGAAATTCCAACCAATAGGATGGTTTATTGCAACCTTGAAGAGCCAACTTCTTTGGAAAGCGGGTTTGGCTCTTCTCAGTTGGGTGCTATCACTGTCACTCTTTGGCGATCAAAAGGAGGATGAAAATCATAGCTAGTAGGGTTTCAGGTGTGCGCACATCTTGTGCCAAACATATCTGTATACATAATATATCCAAATATAACAATATCCATATCTACTACAAATCATACGTATAATATAGACCTTGGCCGCCTTGGCCTACCAAAATCTAAAAAAGAAGGGTTTACTAAACAACTCGAGGTTTTCTAAGATTGCAAGGTGGAAGCCTTGAAAACCCGTCCAAACACGTTGGTCAAGTGTGTGTGATTTGTGTATGTGCGAGAAAAGGGGCCACTCTCGATTTGACCAACAGGTTGCTTGCACAAATGGACGTACCAGCTATGTTCTTTGTTTTTTCATGGACGTGGTATTTGTGGAAGACATGGAGATCTAAGTTTTTACGTAAGTGTTCATATGCGTTCATGTAGGCTACACCTCCCCAAACCACTGCAGGCATGCGTTTGGGCACCAATGGCTTCCACTCTATTTTGATCTGCAAGGACCACCCAACGTTTTGCCCAATTGTCCTGGCGGTTTGGACGCCTCAAAACCCCATATCTTCTTGCTGTTTCATGTTTGCACAATATCTGAAACGCTCAAAGGGTTTGGTCGCTCAGCGGAAAAAAAGGAAGCTACCGGAGCGAGGGCTGTCCTGCTTGTTGATCCTAATGTGAGATGCACAGCTGCCTATTCCAACGGTGGCAAGGAACACCATGAATCCACCCTAACCCTCGCGCCGGCACCTCGGCATCTTCATCTGCATCTTCCTCCTCTTCCTGCCACACTCAAGGGGTATCCCAAACGAGTTGTGAATTGCTGGGAGTCCAAAACACGGCACAAATACCGTCAAGATCCTCCGTGTGAAGATGGGTGTTCCTTCGACATGGTGCAATAATGCCGTCTAGGGAGTCTATGGACTTGGTTTCCTGCATTTACATGCTAACTGTCGCATCCCCGGGTGCTCTCTGAGCAGTTCCTGCGTCTAAGTACCATCAAATCAGCAAGCTAGTTTATATAACATGACCCAGCTTCATACAAGGCACGCAGCCTCACCGCACCAAAGAAATAACTGATACACAAAAAAGAACAAAGTTGTCGTTCCTGTAACATTGAGCGCCTGTCGTTGAGACTTCTTGTATAAGTCGCAGGCGCTGTGCTTTCATATTGGAGAACACTGCCATCCAAAGAAGGCGAAGAGGAGAGCTATTGCAGCACCACCCAAACGCAGAGCTATTGGTCAGTGCGGCTGGGAATGCTCCTCCTCTCTGCTACACGAACTCAACGGATTCAGCCAACGACCAGCGACCAGTGGTCACTGCGTGACAGTGCCTCTGTCACGCAGGATTGGGACTGCCAACCCAGCAGTGCAGCTCTGAGGTGCGCTGTGCAGTTCACGTCGTCGCGAAGTGGGCCCGCGTGTGCGGAAAAAACGCGGCACCACACGTAGCGCGGGTACCGTGAAAAGGAGGTTCCCATGGTACCGAGCTCCGATGACTCAAACCATGTGTTCAATTCACAGTCCTCTCTTGGGTCATCTTAAAAGTGCTGTCATACACTGACAGGCCTTCCCTTTTTCAGCTGTGCCTTTCTTTTGGTTCGTGAACGTCGCTCGGAAGTACGTCGGAGCAGTACGCCTCGGTGGGCACCAATAGATCAAGGCGCCGAGGGCTGTCGTTGCCCGCTTGCTTCATGGGTTTGAGAGGCTCCCATCTGAAGAGCCTCCCAAATTGTTGGCAAGCAAGCACTCCAGTCTGGCAGCACCGGTTCAGTGCCAAAGTCTTCCATGGTTCACAGCGTCCGCCTCTGGAGCTAGATCGACATTGATTTAACCGCGTGCGATCACAACACTGCTTCAGTAGGCAGGAAACCCCTTTCCACCCACCCCGACCCCCATTGAATGACCAATAAAAACCTCACAACAGCAGCACATGCATCCAAGAAAGTCCATTTTCCACTCGGTGTTCCACCCGCACCGCACCGCGACGCGTGAGCCGCCTCCTCGCCCGCGAGGGCTTGCAGCTGCTCCTCCAGCGCCTTCTCCTGGCAGTGGGGCCATAGAGCGCCAGAAGCAAGGGAGGGAGGGGGAGAGAGAGAAAGAGAGAGCTTATGGAGCGGAAAAACGACGTCTCCGCAAACAAGGTGAAGATAGGTGAAGCTAAAGTCATTTTTGGCTGCTTTGAGGACTTACAACAGGCATTCATCACGAATTATAGGAATAGATCGAGATAATTTTTGGCATTCACCAGGGATGATTTCCCGTGCTTTGCTCATCTTTGCTTCATTGAAAGGGCCAAACACGCGGACAGTCTAAAAATGTCTATAGAGCTACCTGCAGTGGCTGTGCTTGGAAGACTTCGAGGTCCAAAACCAGCTGACTCTCGAGTACTTGGCACACAACTGGGACAATTCGTGTTTGGTGAGGATAGCTCGAACATAGGGCCTGAACAAATACTATAGGTCTTCTCCGTCCATGATTGGGAGGCCCCAACCACCAATCACTATGCAAGCTCAAGGATGACTGTCGTATGACTAGGATGAGTTTTTTGTCCAAACCAGCTTGAGATGACTTCGGTGACTTCTGCCAGAATCCTGTGAAAGGGCGCCCTTTGTTCCTAGTGGCGTCCTTGTTACTAGTAGTAATGCCAGGAGCTACTAGTGGTGTCCTTGTTACTAGTAGCGATGCCCTTTGCTACTAATTAATAGATTCTTGTTACTGTCTTCCATATCCATCTTCCCAGATCCATTCCTACCAGGACCACCCTGGCAGGGTGTCCTGGCTGGACTCCCCACAGGAGGGTCCAGGACGATCTCCAACGGAGAGTTGAAGACTGAGCCCCCCGAAACCGTCTTGGTTGGACAATAAAAGGTCCTAACTAACCGTAACCGCAACATTGGACACCACGTGTGGAGGGCATGTGGGGTGTCCTCCTCATGCCAACCACCAAACAACGGTGTTGCCGGTGATCCACGAAACCAATCCAGCAGGAAGTGGATGGCATGCAGACTGCGGATAACCATCCGGACTCAACGAAACGCGCTGATGAATTCAAGGAACCGAACGAACCTGAGGGAGGGGATGGTGAAGATGATACTGAACAAAAAAAATATGCAGGGGGCCCAAAGGTAATTAGTAGCTTCTTGTTACTAGTAGTATGGCCAGGAGCTACTAGCAGCTTCTTGCTCCTAGTAGCGATGCCAGGAACCCCTAGTAGCTTCTTGATACTTTTCTGAACCGAAATGCACCCAACATACGGTCCTTTCATGTCCTTTACTCAGGGAATGTACATCCACGGCTCCAGGGATAAGATGTTCAGACCTAGACCTTCGCTGTCCTTCAACCTAACGGCACCCGACGGCGCCTCTTCGTCCAAGTCGTCGAGCTGCGCCAGGGCGTCGGCCTCTGCCTGCTGAGCTTCCTCCTCGTGGATTGAGGGATCGAAACTAAGAATCATCAGCATCGATAGATAGAACTCAAAAGAGAAAAGGGTCACAACAAGTATTCCCCGTGAGCAATGAAAGGAACAACAAGACTAGGGAAAGAACAACAGCGGCAGGGGCAGGTGAAAAGAGGATGAGGCAGTCCCGCCGCAAAGCAAACCGAAACACAAAGAAGTAACAGAAGAGAACAAACGTTAGTTAGGATAGACATGTTGGGCATAGCAAAGGTGGGCCCTATCAGCCACCAGAGGACAATGAAAGGATATTTGCAACACCTATAGTAATCGAACATACTTAGGCAAGGGCATGCCATATTTGGTGTGGAGACGCGATGGCTGACCATTGAAAGATTGTTGTAGCAGGCGCAGTGCATTGGCGAAAGTAGTGCAGATTTTGTTTCGCTGGAGGGGGGTTGGCGCCTCCCCCCAGAGCGAATCAAAAATCATAAAGACCACCAGCCTCAAAAGGCACCACAAAGTAGATCATCATCCAAAAACTACACATTCCACTGCCCCATCAATGAAGGTCACCCATAAAGTGACACAAGGACCAAGGCAACCACGGGGTACGAATTTTGCGCACCGAGCTGCGTTGTTTTGACCAATGGATCACGAAGCCAGCGGGCCAGAAAGAGGACCAGGGGACCAATGGACTACGGGACCTACTCAGGATGTTTGTTTCTTATCATGTTCCTATAGATAGTTTTGGGAATCCTGGGTTTGTTTTTGATCTAGATGCCCCAGGAGCAGAAACATGCAGAAGTGGACGTGCAAGTATGCCCAGAGTGAATGCCCTATGTCAAAGAATGTGGGTGAACTGTGGTCAAATGAGTTGTTCCCCGAAGGAGTTGGGATGGCCATGGTGAAGAATGTGAAATTGGCGAGCCTTCATTGCCTCTCTCCCCATAACCCCAATCTCAACATATAAGTTAAGATGACATGCTATGATGACATCTTATAATCATTGACTACTTGCAAGATCACCTGGTATCCAATCCTACTGCATGGGCTGGGAGGGTTGGTGTTTCATATGCATCTGCTTTGTGTGCTGGACTTCGAGAGAAATTCCTACAAGCTTACCTGACCCTGTTTTGATTGAACAAAGTTCCATATGTTGAAAGGTTGGTGGAACTTTGGCTGCAGTGTCAGCAACAGAGCCGCAAACCCATACAGTAGGTCCTCGTCCTCATCTTCTTCCTCGTCCAAGTCCATCTCTTCGTCATCCTCGCGCATGGTTGATACATCCATTGAATTCGATAGAAAATGAAACTCGCTCGCCACTGGCTGGCCACTTGTGCAGTTTAGACCTTCTGATTCTGAGGTCTGCCAACAGACTCGGTTGCTACCAAACATACTCATACAATCTCATACAAAAATTGCGAGGCTTTGTTAGTTAAGGAGACCCTGCAGGGTCAGGGAGGCCCCTTAGATGGCAGGCGCCCCGAGACAAGACACCAAGCGGGTTCGCTCGGCTTCCTCCGGCCGTCACCGGTCGAGTCGTCCAGGCGGGCGGTGAGGTGTAGATCTCTGGACAAAAACGAACGAAAAACTACAAAAACTGGAGGTTAACAAACAACTATTTCTATATAACTGGAGGTAACTATACCAAAAACTAAGTAATTGGAGGTAACCATATAGTTCGACCGCACATCGAGACGGAGGTTTTTTCGTTACGAAGGATTCCTCCAACACATTCCAACACACCTCAACCCGAAGGAGCTCAAAGATCTCATGGAAACGGGAGTTGGTCATACAAGTTTCCACTATTCAATATTCTCACGGAGGTGGACCAGGTTGACCCTGGGTCAAACTGGACCTGGGATCTTTTTGCCCAGCCTGTGTGGCTGGCAGTGGGCCAAAACAATTGCTTATGGACTAGACTAGAGCACATTCCCCTAAGGTTGTCCGGTCAAATCCGTTTGAGGAACATTTGCCAAACATTGGCCACCGCTCTATCGGATTTGCAATGTTTTATCTTGTGTGCCCTCCGAAAGCCTTCCCATGTTTGGGACTTGTGCCATCCACT
Source organism: Durusdinium trenchii (assembly GCA_963970005.1). Taxonomy (NCBI): domain Eukaryota; class Dinophyceae; order Suessiales; family Symbiodiniaceae; genus Durusdinium; species Durusdinium trenchii. The sequence continues at coordinate 2,039,853 of CAXAMN010023917.1, read as the reverse complement.
TCCACTCACAGTTTTTCGACTGCAGAGGTCGTCCTGTGGCACACGGGCACCCTTGGAGCCTGCGGAAGTCGTTGGCGAGATTTCTTGATGGCCAATGTGGTACAAGTGAAGTTGAATGTTAGGAATCTTTCAGGAACTTGCTAATTACCAGTATTTGATGTGACGTTGAAAGGCTGAAGAGTTGCCGAGAGCCAGAAAAGGAGCCTTGCCATTTGGTGTTGAGAAACACACCCCGAAGATGTTCGATGAAAACGCAACACCACCGTGAAACCACCGATAATCATCGAATCTGGACGGAGTCGGGGGTCTTTGACCAATTCTATTTTGAGGGACCAAGGAGGTGTGGATGCAAATGTACGGGGAAATTATATTGAACCGGCCTCGTACTTACCTTGGAAAATAGGACATGACATGACATGACATGAAGGACGAGTTCAACTTCAGTGATCCAAGTATCGGAATAGCTCAACCTCAACAGGCAAAAGAAACACTCAACTCAACACAAACGACTTCATTGAACCAACATAACCAACAGGTTTTAAAACAACGTTGAACATACATCACCACGGTCACAGTCATACGGGTCACAGTCATACGAACTGAATGTTCAAATCAACTGCCGGTATATGTGTTCAAAAATGCTCGAATCTCCTCAGGGTTGACTTTGTTACCTAACTAACGAAATTGTTTCACCCAGAAGATGCGTTACGAATTGTTCACCCAATTCATCCTAATCCCCAACAGCCCCAATGACATCCAATGACCTGTTGTTACGTCTTGGTGTCCCTCTACACGGCTTTGTCCTTCATGATTCTTGGCCATCTTGCTTCCCGCGTGGTTCCCAACCACAAACACCAAAGTCCTCTCCACACCAAAGTCTTTAACATCCATGGCTGCCTCTACATCTGTCGGAGACCAAGAGACGCAGTCCTCTCCACAAGCAGTCCTCTCCAAGGGATGACGCAGTCCTCTCTTCATATTCCACATGACATGGGTCGACTTACATCCGTACAGGGTCCGTACATATACTCACCTTACAGGACTCTAAAGGCGGATGGGTTCTGCCCGGCGCGGGGTCGGGAAGACCTTCACTCTTGCCCAACAATCTATGGATGGCACTGTGAACTACATTGACAATCACCCCAATGGAACCTAAGTGTTCCATACATGGAAGAATCTCCGGATCTTTCCTCACGATACAAATCCGAATCATTGGCACTCCGTGAATTCAACAAAACAACAACGTCTGGACGACGTACCCACCCAAGGCAAGAGTGTACAGGTGTCTTTTATGGGTGTGTTAGCTCAAATAGATTCGCGAGCGATTGGGGGGTCTCCCTATCAAAACACGCACACACACACAAATCTCTTTTCTTTTCGAGGTACTCATAGTAAGAAGTTCCTTCCAAAACCACAAGGCCTAAGGGTCTAAGAGTAGTTGCTACGACAGTCCAAGATGTTCGGACGCCGCTTCTGCAGATGTTCGGACGCCGATTGCCAGCCTTTGGTGGGCGCATCGAAGAACTCGGAGAAGGTGATGTTACCCGCCTGGAGCCGCGCCGTGGTGGGGCAGGGCTTCAGAATGCTTGACATCCAAGCTGCTGCGGTATAGGACGCGACTGTCTGAGCAGCTTTTGGGTGAGGTGTTTGGCTGAATGAAAGCTCTGTGTGTGTTATTTCATTTTTTTCAATATCCCGGATGTATGAATCATAGGATCTCTGAAATCTGAACTTGCAAGACCTCTGCATATGTGGGTAATTAAGGACATTGATTTTCCCTTCGGATTTTCCTGGAGAACAACTCTATGAAAGAAATGTGTTTCTTTTGCGTTCATTGACAACATGCTTCCACATGATACAAAGATGGCCGGTGCACACGAAAGGGGATGTATTTAGAAACCTGATAGTCAGTCCCTACCAGCAAGGTTGCATTGCAAATATTCCTTTTTCGGTCATTGAGAGGGATACCAGGATCAAAGGATCTCAATCTTGACTGATTAATGTAGACTCTTGATCAATCAAACCCCCACAGGAAGATTTATTCCAATCCAAAGGGAAGGGGGTTATTTATCAAGAGTCTACATGAATCCCCACGGTATGGAGACCTAGTCAACATGATGTCCACATCTTCGAAGCCAGTTTCAGCAAAGCACGGCCAGCGTGATGGTCTGATGAAGAGGCGAGAAAAGGGCCATGAAAACCAATGATATGTGGAGGTGTTTGATGGTTTTTGAGTTCCAGTACATGACAATATCATGCAAAACAAAACACCAATGCCCCCAAGCCTCAAATGGGTGCATTGTTGTAGGGTACAGGTGCAGTGGTGGGTGCCCATCTATGCCACATCAGCAGCTATTTCTGCTGAAACTCTAAGACTTCTGCCAGGAGTCGTTCTATCCTCGAACAACTCCTTTTGGAGAAAAAAACAGTGACATTCTGTGACTTTGCTTTGGGAGTAGCTCATTCAAAAGGCATGAGTCGGTTAGGTACCAACCTGTGTCAAGGACAAAGAAACAAGAGGCCCCCCTATATGAAGGGGAAAAGTGGCGAAGCCGCCAGTATTCGGAAGAAAAGCACCCACGTTGTCTCTGGTCTCTGGACGTTGTCCTTGGCACCTTCCAGTTTGTTTGATGCAAATGGGTGTGTTTGGGAGCAAAAAACATCTCTGAACCATTATGAACCCAGGAACGCTGCAAGGATCACAAAACATCCTGCCTCATCGTCATCATCACCAGCCTAGCCGAGTCAATGAGTCCATTTTATGGTTTTGAGGGCAGTTGACGGTCAACAGCCTGTACCCCGACAGCCGTTTCTGGGTTTCGTTCGTTAACGTAACGCGTTGGGGCCCATCAGCTGTAGCGATGCCCCCTCCGTTCCTAGTGAGGCCCTTTGCCACTAATTAATGTACATGTTACTAGTAGTAAGGCCAAGAGCTACCCTAGCTCGTAGCGTCAACTCCCGCTCCTTTTCGTCGCGATGCGACTGGGGTAGCTCCTCCTCTTCGCCCAAAAGCCCGAAGAGGAAGTCGGAAAAAACCGGTTTCAACACCGGCCGCATCAGAAATAGGGCAGCATCCCAGTTGCCTGTAAAAACTGATGAGACCACCCAAATCCACCAAATCAATCCCTTGGCTACGGTAAACTGCCCACAGGATGATGATCTATTTGCTGGAAGGATAAAAACCATGTAGCCACATTACACCCTTCGCATGCCCTACGTGTGCATCGCTTTTGACATTCATAATAAGAGACGTACGTTGCACGTTGCACTTTCGACTCCTTATGCCAGGCGATTCTATCTTATCCAACCTGCAAAAAAACCATCGACTACAACGCTGCTTCAGCCGAACCACTGAAACAATGCAATGCCCGCCAGGGGCGCGGCCCGCCATCCCGTCACGTGAGGCGCCTCCAGGAGATCAAAGTCGCTCTCCTCGGCATCATCCTCTAGCCTCACCAGGGATTTAGTTGCTGTGGTTGGTTCTGGGCATGCCTTTTTGGGCTGGGTGCGACGAGGGAGCAGCTAATGTGGTTGGTTCTGCGGTTGTTCGTTTCTGCTATGGATTGAAACTGTTTGAAAACAGGTTTGAAACAGAGCTAAGACCCCTCATTCACAGCATTGCCCTCTCCTGAACAAACCCTAGATTAAGAAACTCAACGTTAGAGTCTACCTAGCCTAAGATTTCTTCTTCAATCACTTGGGATCAAGAAATATTCTAGACTCTATCGACAAAGTTTGGATTTCTTATCGCAAGCCTCAGCAATATAATACTTGGACTACGAGAACATGAGCAGTCGAAAGTGCGTTTGGAGAATATCATCTCTTGTGACATGTGCATCGTCGCTTCGAGTATGCACTCGTCATTTTTTGGGGCCAAACTTCTGTACTTTTACCAGCCAATCTTGGATTCACTTGTCCGTAAGATAAACTATTCACCAGTTTTAGACTGTGCCCCGCTCCGGAAACCATCACCCAAAGCCAATTCCCATGAGCCAGAATGTAAGTATTCATCAGTTCCTCCCACAGACATGCCGGACCATCAGTGCAACGGTCTGGATGTTCTCGTTTGATAAGAACGAGACCTACACTGCTTGAAAGAATCATAGGTGGTTACGTTGATGGTGGTTACAGTCCCGAAGACTCGGAGACGATGACGACCATTGTCCATCCGAAGACCACAGGTGGTGAACTCCATTTCTATTGTTTCAGGGGCTGTATGTCAAGGGCTCAAATTCTAAGTGTCTTCCACCTACCTGAAATCTTGATCATCAACTGGGCGTTTCCGGGATCGAATTCAGCTGAGGCTGGCACCTCCACTTGGCACCATCGGTGAGGTCAGCGAACTTCTCCATTTCATCCAAGTCAAAGAAATCCTGGAAAGTTCAAAAATGCTGCACCGAAGTCAGACTTATATATGTATAGTATAGTTTATTTAGATATATATATATATTAATTGTATTTAATTGTAATTATATGTTGTCCCCTAACTGTAACCCAGACTCTTAAAAAAAGAAACTTCACCGAGAAGCCGAGACTGCTGCTGGAACAACACCATCAAGAAACCAAGCGCAGTCGCAGCGTGGGCGTCGGCTAGTTGGCTCCAAACGCCCAGTGTCCTTCTGCACAGTAGAATAGAATATCGTTTCAGTTCCGCACCGCTGCACGATGGAGTCAAATAGGTTGGAGGCCATCGGTAGTAGTAGTTTCCCTAAAAAACTAGGAACCAAATCATTAGTGCGAGCGCTTCCTGGATCCTAACTAGTAGCTTTACTTGCAGCTACTAGCTACCTCTCCCTACTAGCGACTTCCTACCTCCACCCGCGGGCTACCCCGTAGAAAATCTTCAATGAATACTGTACTAAACGAGCAAGATGATAGAGACTGGCAACCTTAGGACCTTCCCCCAAGCGAGGAGTGCCTCGACTGCCAGACTAGTCCGGCAGTCCAAAAAGTGGGACACCAAGGAGTGGAAGACCCATCTCAGCGCTACAAGAAACATGGGGGGACGTGGGTCAAAACATGGGGACCTTGGTTGATCACCAACAAGAAGAGAATAGACTACAAGGGACTCAAGGGACTCCAGGTTTTTGGGCTCCAGGTTCTGACACCCACGAACACCCAACCCCACTGAGAAGACATCTTCTTACCCCATCATCCCGGAGCCCCAGAGATCACCTATTCGCATGACGAAGAAAAAACGAAGACCTTCAGAGCAGTGCCCCACAACTGGAATGTAACAAACTGACCGGTCGGACCTGAAGACTAACTTAGAAGTTGAAAAGTGACTCAAAACTACCCTCAAAGTAACCTAAACACTGGAAACTAAATAATTTGCATTCACCTAGCGGTCAAAATGATTGCTGCGTTGTTTAGAGCCACTGCCACAGCAGCATCTCACAGACCATGGTCACCCTTCTGCAGTTGTTGGTCCCACCTGTCCAGTGGCTTGCTCCTCTGGAGCTTCCTGAACACGTCGGACGCTGAAGCCGAACATGTAACTCAGCAAAAGGAACCTAATAGCAATGGTCTCCGACCTAGTGGCGATGGCGGAGAAAACCTAGTAGTCGAACGTGGGTGGCTACCCGAGTCCTGTCTGTCTAAACCCACATTTGTTAACTGGACATGGTTCATGGTTCTCCCAAAATAGGAAACGGACATCTTTTCCACTTATTCATGCATGTCATGCCAATGTAAGCCGTCCCAAAAAAAAACAATGACAAATTCATGGCATCCACAACCCAAAAAGCAAATGTTTAGAAGAACCATCCACGCTCTGGTTGTGTTAGGCACCTTTGTGTTCACAAGCGCCAGCAATGTCCTAAGATGTCGTATGGAATGTATGGATATCAAGAAGCCGTAGAGTCAGGATCTTCGATGGCAACGGATTTTGGTATCGGCACTCAAGCCTTAGTTCAGGGGACGAGCTAGGGTCTAGACCAACCTCAGCACTCAAGCCATTTCCAATAAACATTGGTGATGCTCTTCGAAACCGATCAAGCGATCCCGACCTGGATGTCTCCAAACTAGCCTCGGAAGCGATCCTCGAGCCGTCGTCCTGTGTTGCGACGAGCGTCCGCCATGGACCATTTCCGATCGATGTTTTGCGGATCATCGGGGTCATGTGTCATTGTCGAACAAAAATACGGTCTTGGTCCAAGGTACGACAGGTACATTGATCTGTAGGTCAGCACCGCAATGCAACTGTAGGTCAGCATGCCAGTCCCATGGAGTATTTGGAATTGGACTTCATCTAAACACCCCAGTGCTGTACAAGAAACCTGACTTTCTGGCATGATTGCCAAGACATGTATACTACCACCACCTGCTGCACCATTCCTCCGGACACCCGCCTCTTCACCCTCGACCTGGAGCGGTCGAAATACTATCAAAGCACCGTTTTGGTTCAGGACTATTATATGCTCTGGGAGTCAAAGACTACAAAAAGAATTGTCTTTAGGGTGCCTGAAAGGGACTGTCCTTTACTTCACTATAGAAAAGTATAGTTTTTGGACTTCCAGGGTATGGCTGTGGGTCAAAACAGGCGTACCTTGGGTGACTAAAGAACGACCTATGAACAGCATGTCGACCACCATAGGTCGGTCAACCTACCAGGGTGAGGTCGTGGCCAACCAGGTGCCATGACCCACATCTGGACGGGCAAATTCTCATGTGTTTCGCCTCCCCATGCCATCGAACGAACGGGAAAAACACAACTAGTTGGTCAGTCAAACACATTGGTTGGAGTGTCGAAATATTACCGCAAACACTTGCTCCAACTCACAGGTAGTTCTCTGCTCAATGGAGTCACCTAGTCAAACTGCTCTTTTCATGCAACCTCTTTGAAAGAATTCAACCAAACGACTCGGAATCGAATAATTTCTACTTAGACCGCCAATTCCTCGAACTGCTCAAACGGCCTCGGACCGTCGTTCCTGGCTTTTTTTTTGTGACTCGGCTGTGTGGCAGTGGCAGCATGCCCCAGTTGGAGCTCTGGCCGAAATGTGGGTCTTCCCAGCTATATGGACCTTCCACGGGTGCATGTTGATTGAAAAGGCAGGAAACAAACCATTATATAGTTTGTGCTCTGCCATGCCCCTGCGCAAGGTCCAGGCCAATCTTACTTGAGGTTGAGGAGAGGAGGGGCAGTGTCAGTTCTCAGTACAACCCTTTGGACTTTGGACTGAACATCTCCCAAGGTCAAACAATCCACACAGGGTAGATGCAACTAAGGAAGTGCGACCAGGTGCTTCTTCCCATCTCTGGCCAATAGATAAATATGAGTCACACCGTGTCACACCCGAAAAACCTTCCTCTTGTTGACCTACATTCACACTCAACTGACTGGTGCTTACGGAAATGAGGGCCGCAAATCCTCACCAGAGATGCCCCTGATTGGACCCACTCTTACCCTTCCTCCAACGATCATGTTTCAGCGGATGGCCTGGCCCCTACGGGTGACCATTTCCTCTACAAGCATTGGAGATTGTCCACTTCCATGTTTGGAGGGAGGGTAAGTAGGGTCCTCGTGAGTCACAGTTTGTAGACGGTCAATTGCTGGAGACCCCCGCCCCCGAAATAGGCTGGTACTGGTCGATTGGTCTCTTCATCGAAATGGAACGCCAAGCACTGCAGGGTTCAGTCTCCCTCTTTGAGCTACACCCCCCCTTGTTCTTTTTTCCTCTCGCCAAGCCTCGAAGCACAACACCTCCGTCTCTGCGCCCGGACGACCGGACCGCGCCAAAACGACGTCACCCAGATCTCGCCTTCGAAAGCGGCGGCTCACCTCCGGAAGGGACGAACACTGGCGAGGGACGAACACTGGCTTTCGTCTCTTCTGTCATGTCTTGAGTAATACCCAGACCATCACATGGGACTAGAATAGTTACATGCATTTGTCACATGAATATAGCCCCAATGCTAATGAGGTAACTACTCCATTCCCATGGAGTGTCTGGGATAGGCCAACCCCCAAACGGCCAGGTATGGCCAGGTGACTGGAGCTTCTTTCTGGAAAGAAGACTTCCCAGGTGGCATGCATTGTTTTTCACTGAAGACAATCCAGGAACTCAACCCTTCAAGGTGTCTTTCCCGAAATTGTCACTCTTGAAAAGTCTTTTCTCTGTGATTTGGTCGGTCAGTTTCCAGTCCACTTCTGGCCTTCAGGAAGCCTCTCCTTCTTTCGAGCCTCGCCCAACAGTCCGGCGCGCCGGCGGCATGCAACGGGCGGTGGTCCGTGACACCGCGGTAGTGGCAAAAGTGGAACGCATCCGAGATCCGTGTCAATCCCATTCCAATGTGAATGTGATTTCACCTGGTGTAAGGGCTTGGAAATTCTACAATCCCCGATCTGGTTGGTGGTTTCACCTCACTTGAGGAAATATGAGTCAATAGGAACAAGCATCTCAAGTAAAGGTTAAACATTAACATTTCTGAAACCACCACCCAGTCGCAGCACTCTATGGAACCTCTCATTGCGAATGGACACACCTTAGGAATCCCAGTGTCAAACAAAATCTTCCACCCCAAACCTACCGTCCACGGCCGCTATCAATGGCTGAGCGGCTTCATGCAGGTGGTTCTTTTCTGGTACAGAAAAAAACACGACGAATGGGAATGGAATATATGTCTATCGGGTTTAGGGATATATATTGACCCCTCAACCACCCCTGCCAATGTAGGTCAATATGCACATGAGTGTCTGGGGATTATGACGGTCACTGAACCAACAACAAAAACACCCTTTACAGTGTAGTTGAATGTAGTTGAGGCTAATCATGGCATCCATCCCAGCAATAAACATCCATCCGGCATCCGGCATCCCGCCTTCGGCTTCTCTATAGGAGCCTCCTCCTCTGCTTCTTGCTGTTCTGCTTCTTGGGGAGCCTCGCCACACGGCCCACACCCAGCGGGGGCGAATGGACGCGTGTGGGCCAAACAAAGGTGGAGTCAGGATCTAACACTGCAGGACATTTCTACAACATCTACAAGCAAATCTGCATTGAATGGGTACTTAGTACCAAGTATAGCATGGAAAAAAGGAGAAACCATGTTCCTGGGAAATGCTGGGAATCTTCCAGTGGACACAACTCTCTTGGTCGATGATTCATAAGGACATGCCACGTCTGCTCCACTCGGGGCCTTCTCCTTTGAGTCAGGCACAGCCAGATCGATGGCACCCTGAAGCAAGAATCCGAGATTGCACCGCTGGAACCCAGATGGTGTGCGGTGTGCAAACATGCGCCGTGTTGACATCAAAGCCCCGTCCACGAACACAAAGGCAAAAAGACCAGAACTGTGACCTTGGACATCTCGTCACATAGGTGTAATACGGCCATTCTGGTCCTATGATTGTTTAACCTCTGTTGCAGCGTTGCTAGAAGAACACGTCCGAACACACATATACCACTTTGACCTTTGGAAGAAGTGAGTGCATTCGCCACGCGCCACAGGATTCTCGAAGGTGTTCGACCTTGGAGAGCTCGTCGAATGAGGTCCACGTGGCAAAACCAGATTCCCACAGGATCAATCACAGATACCCAAAGGGATGGATCAAAGAGGTCTGCTTTAAATGGGAAAAGGCTTCGGCCTGTTTCTGTGAGTACAGGATGTTCATCGATCCCAACTTTTGCTCCAAGGTGCCACTTGGATCGATGAAAATAGGGAGATCTCCCAGGTCGTTAGACCCCACGGAGGAAGAGATATCAACCAGTCTACCCATTGGCTGGGGGTCTCCCAATAAAAATACATCATAAACACATAACAAAATCATCGCAACATCTATATATATATATATATACATCAGCAGCACAGATTAAAGAACCGCAAGGATCCGCAAGGCTCATCTTCGTTGGAAGTTACAGAGTTCCATTTGTGGCGTGACTCAAATGCGGCGATCAAGCCGTTGGTCTTGCGTCTTGCGGCTTGCGGGTGTAAACAATCCCTGATGAGTGTGCCGTTTTGGATTTGATGGTGTGCCGGAGCATGTTTTTTCTCGCCTGCAAAGAATGGAACTTGATCGAAACATGCTACTTCAAAACCTATAGGGATGAGATGCGATGAGATGCGATGCGATGAGTCACAAGAGCACCAAAAGACATGACAAGCAGCGATCAATCCAGGGAAGAGCATGCACACCAAGCATGGCTGGATCACATCGGACGTTCAAAGTGTCAGGAAAGGGACCAGGAGTTCAGGCCTGCATTGGAGAAAAAAGCTCCAAAATGGCCACCCAACAAGAGGACAACAGTGAGTTCATGCCTTTTTCCTATCTTTCCACCCCCCTGCAGGCCCTGCAGGCCCTGCACACGCACACCGATCCTCAGTCCCTTCGCACCATCCCGGATCGGCTGCGCCTTGGGAGCAGCAGCCAGCTTGGGAATCCGCTTCCGCCTGAGCGACGACGCGTGGCGAGTGGCGGACCGGATCGGGTCCCTGAAGGCACCGGCGGAACCAGAGAGGTTCTAAGCGACGACCTGAACGAGTCGGACCGGGCCTAGGGTACGAGTCGGACGACTTTCACTTCAGGTCCGATTTCACACATCCGAGGTGATCCGCCACATCGATGTTTGACAGCACTTGGCTGTCAGAGTTGCCGACGTGTGGCTGCCAGTTGGGCCTTTTGAGGTCTTCTCACCGAAACAGTTGGGGCGTCAAAACACGTGTCTCGTGTAGGGAAGCAACGGTCAGTTTAGTAGCTTTAAGCAAGGTTTAAGGACCTCCATGATTGTGTCTAGGTTTAAGGACCTACTTAAACACAATTGTGTCTTGTGTCGTGTGAAATCTCTTCGAACACAGCGCTTCGATTCTTGGAGTCTCTGAAACATCGAACTGTGGGCATTCCAGTGATCGAGCTGTGCATAGTTTCTTTGTTTTGGGACGAACTGCTACCGCGCCGTTTCGGAATCTTAGCTGCACAGGTTCTACAGCTCCTCAGCTTTGGGCATTCAAAGACTCAATGTATGAACATGTATGACTCAAAGACTGACTGGTGCGACTCGTTGGCAGTGAGATGGAATGAGGGAAGCTACGCCCCCCATTTTCAGCTTCCTTCCAATCCAGCCACCCACCTCGTCAGACTTGACCGATGATCCAGTCCTAACTCGTCCAACTCCGACCCTTCTCCAGTGCTTTCCGGCAAAAATGGTCTGCTGCTTCTGCTCATTCTCTCTGCTCGTCCCTGGTTCGGTCGCTCCTCGGGCACCCTGCAAGCTTTGCCGGAGTGGGACGTTCTGGACCTGCCGACGAGCCGAGGCTTCACCGCCGCACGGTTCGTTGCACGGTTCGTGCAACGGCGCGCGCCATGCGATACAAGCGCCATGCGATGCCGTCGTCCACAAACTGGGTGGTCCCTATTTTGTGGGCCCATGATGGCCCATGGTGAGCAGTCCTCCTATAATGGGCAGCTATGGGGCAGCTAATTTTGTAATGCCACAATGCCTATATTATACTAGGGTGAGATGACTTAGGCCAATTGGGTCGAAATGACATACAACTTTCCCAGGGCAAGTCCTAAGTCATGTACAAATGTTAAATTTGCAATTTCATTGGCACACACTCATGACATAGGCCTTGTTGACCTGGTCCTGAGTTTTTTTTTTTGGGGGGGGGGGGGTTGGTGGGGGGCATGCTCCTGGAAGATTAGGGTGAGATGACTTAGGCCACTTGGGACTTAGGAATCCTGTCCTGTCTCATTAAGAACACATTACTATCTCATTTAAGTCTGCCTTTGTGCTTTTTTGCCCTCAAATTCCTATCTCTCGATGGTTTATTCATTGTTTAGATACCAAAGTCGTATGTCATGATGCTTGTCAATATAAAATCAACTGTTTTTAGGATCTTTGGTGACAACCTCTGGCATCTGATTTTGAGGTTTTTCCAAGCTTTTGCTTCATGACATAAATACTTGTGGGGGGTAGGCTAAACCTTCATGACTTAGCCGCCGCAATTTGGAGGTAGTTTTCACAAGTCCTTTGTCATTTCAGCCTAGTATATAAGAATGTAATAGAACGAATATGGTGGCTGAAGCGAGTGGGGAGCAGGTTGTAACTCTGGAAGTTTCTTGTTTCTCACCCGAGGGGTCTGGATGACTGAGAGCCAAAGGCTCCAGTTCCAGTCCGGTAGTCCTGTGAGCCTGCAGCCTCCGTGTTGGTTGGTTGATTACTGTCGTGTGGTGGCTCACAGGTGGGGTCGGGACGCATGCACGCCGCAACACGAGCCGTACTGACCCCGCAACCACTGGTCTCTTAGGAGTCAGTCATCATGGAGAATCCTAAGCCTTCTAGACTTCCATCAATTAGAGTCGATGTGGCTGTACATCAAAAGTCGGGCACCCTGCTTGGCCCCTGCAAGTGAACAAATACAATCAAATACCTTAAGAAGGGATGTCAACCTACCATGGTTTGGTGGCACAGGTTTGGACTCACAACCCATCTTTAGAACGTCGGAAGGTAATTATACTTCCCCCTGGTGGTGCGGGCCTCCAACTCCTCCCAGATCTGCTCACTCTCAAAGCCTGTCGCTCGGCACATTTCACTGTTTCCCCAAAGTTTCAACGTCCAACCTGAAGAACCGTTTTGCGAGATAATTTTTGGATGGGATCCAGGGGGGAACAAAACACCTTCCAGTCAATCCTTTGTGAACTGTTCACAGGCCCAAATCTACAACAGTCACCTCAGGAAAAAACACTGTGCGCAACCAAACCTTGGTTTTGGAATTCGACTTAGCGAGTCAAAATTGCATGGGGATATCAAACAATACATTGCAATACCCGTGAAAACGTTTTGGCCAACAGTCGGGATGTGATTCTATGTGGTCGTTACCTGGCAGCAATGAAGTACTGGAACAAACCCCTACGGATCCAATGTATTTTTTGAATGTGTTTGTACCCTCCAGGCCTACATAAAGGTCTCAAACACATCACCCTCTCAAAGGTATGTGGATCCATAGTGCCATAGGGAACGCACACAAACATACACGGTATCATACACGTAAAAAACACTTCTGTGCACGTTTGGTATGTTCACTGTTGTTTGAAAACCTCAGCAACAGTGTAGAAATTGCAAATTTCAACCATTTAGATTTGCAGGCTTAATGTGTTCAAGAAGGATACTGTACATTCATCCATTTTCAGGTCCCCATTTCAAGCTGCCAAACCGCAGCCGCACTTTTGTTTTTGCCCTCAATGGTTGATCAATGGAGCTCAAAAGGTTCCACGCAGTCCAACGAATCGGAACGGTCGATGAGCATTTGTCTGCAGAACGCAATAGTGCATTGCTGCAGTACGACCACACTGAAAACAACCTCCTATACTTTGGAATGCACCGGGCTGAATCAAACGTGGTTTCCACCATCACGCATAGCTTCGTTGACGTGCATTTGCATGATGGCTGCACCCCCTGTTTACAAAAAAACAAGATGTTTTTGAATCCAAGGGTGACACTTTGACAATGGGTTTGCAGTTAACTCTATTCCCAGGTCGAACAGGGTGAAGGAACGGAAAGGCGAGTGAGTCCGAAAACTTGAAGATGTTTAACAAAGGTTTTGCGTGACTGCGGAAGCTAGTTACTGCATTAGCACTTTACTGCAAGAACGGTAAGGCGAAAGGGTCCGAAGAACAGAGCTGTTTAACAAGCTCACTAGCACTTCACCAAAGCTAAGGAAACCTGTTTTGGGGGATATCATGCGAAGAACCACCATGAAAGCAAAAAGGGAAAAGTGGAGTCACAGCGTAAACAACAGTTTTTAGCAGGTACGTGGAAATGGCGTCCCATTTCCATATCCTCGGATGCATCGCCAGCTTCGTTGACCAGGCGACGATGCATCCTGCCTGGTCCCCTGCTTGTGGAAAACTCTTAGGAACAGAGTGTGACACACACACTCGGCCGCTTTGCGGCGCTCTCGCGGAGGACCTAAATTAAAGGACCGGATATTCCCACATATGAATCTTTACGAATCGTAAGTTTCTAGAGCACAAAGCAGTCAGAGTCTCAATAGTTTCTACAATATGGCCTTGTCAGGAATTATATCAGAATTACACAACAGAGGGGTGGGAGAGCAAGAGGATCATCAGTAGCATCTCTCGCTGCTGCGCTTGCCTGACCTCAACGGTGCCGCAGCGACACATGTGCTGTGCAGCTCCAGCACAGCAGGCACATGATCATCATGCGCGAAGCCACCATCGAAATCTCTCCAACTAAACGAGGCGGAGCCTATGCGCCGCCCTCAGCCTCCTCAGCGGCCAGCTGCTTCCTTGCGGATGCGCTTCTTCATGTTGTTCTTCTGCGACTTTGTCAAATTTGACAGCGGCTGGGGCTGAGAAGCCTCGTCCTCTTGAGGATAGTCTTGGAGGTTGGGTCTGGACACAGCTTGCGCCGGTGGTTGCATGGGTGTGGGGTTGGCCTGAATAGTGGACACTGGTGGCTCCATGGGAGTAGGGTTGGCCAGTGCACTGGATGAAACTTCCGCTGGCGGCTGCATGGGAGTTGCCTGAGCTGGCAACTCGTCCACAGGAGTGGGGTTGCACAGGTATTGTGCAGACATGTGTGTACAACCACAACTATAGCCGAAGTAAAAGCCCATCGCTCTGCCGACGTCAAACCCTATAGCCAATCTACACATGGAGCTTCGCAAAGCGCTGTGCCTGCCACGAAATCTGCACATGGAGCTTCACAAAGTGCTGCGCCTGCCACCAAATCTGCACATGGAGGTTCACAAAGCGCTGTGCCTGCCACGAAATCTGCACATGGAGGTTCACAAAGTGCTGCGCCTGCAGCGAAATCTGCACATGGAGGTTCACAAAATGCTGCGCCTGCCACGAAATCTGCACATGGAGGTTCACAAAGTGCTGAGCCTGCCACGAAATCTGCACATCAAGAAACAAGTGAAAACTCTAATCACAATGGAGGAACGGACCGGCGACCACCGCCGACCACGCAAAAGCCAGAGCCTCTAACGGAGCATGGAGGTTCACACAGTGCTGTACCTGCCACGAATTTGCACACATGGAGGTTCACAAAGTGCTGTGCCTGCCACGAAATCTGCACATGGAGCTTCACAAAGTGCTGCGCCTGCCACGAAATCTGCACGTCAAGAAACAAGTGAAAACTCTAATCACCATGGAGGAACGGACCGGCGACCACCGCCGACCACGCAACAGCGAGAGCCTCTAACCGAGCATGGAGGATCACACAGCGCTGTACCTGCCACAAATTCTGCACATGGAGGTTCACAAAGTGCTGCGCCTGCCACGAATTCTGCACATGGAGGTTCACAAAGTGCTGTGCCTGCCACGAAATCTGCACATGGAGGTT
>CAXAMN010023917.1:1998309-2024535 GCA_963970005.1 Durusdinium trenchii | reverse complement strand
AACGGAGCATGGAGGTTCACACAGTGCTGTACCTGCCACGAATTCTGGACACGTCTCGGTGTGTGTTGTCTCTGTGTGTGTTGTCTCGGTGTGTGTTGTCTCTGTATGCGTTGTCTGGGATGATCTCTGTGTGCGTTGTCTCTGTGTGTGTGTGATCTCTGTGTGTGTGGTCTCTGTGTGTGTGTGGTCTCTGTGTGTGTGATCTCTGTCTGCGTTGTCTCGGTGTGTGTGATCTCTGTGTGTGTGGTCTCTGTGTGTGTGGTCTCTGTGTGTGTGGTCTCTGTGTGTGTGATCTCTGTGTGTGTCTCTGTCTGTGTGATCTCTGTCTGCGTTGTCTCGGTGTCTGTTGCCTCGGTGTGTGTGGCGGAGGCGGAGGCGGGAAGCGGGCGGGAAGCGGGATGAGACATAGAAAAGAAGAACCCCACACTAAGATGTGGGGAACTATAGGCACCTAAAAAGCCTTAGAAACAAGAGAAAGAAACACAGAAAGAGCAGCGCTAAAAGGGCAAGAGAGAAAGATAGGAGTAGCAAAAAGTGAATACTTAGCCCTTGACTGGGGTAGGGAAACGGGCCTGAAGAACAACCTAAAAAGCCTGAGAGAAAGCCCAAGAAACGACAAAAAGTGCAAGAAGGAAAGTCGGGGGGGCAGGGAGGTGTATGTACATGTGTGTGTCCGTGTGTGTGTGTGTGAATACCTAGCACTCTAGAATTACTGAATACTTAGACGAAGTGAATTAGGTGCACTAGTTAGGGAGCGGGGCTTTTGTCTTACACCGCCTGGGTAGAGTAGACTAGAAAAGGGGTGTTTGGGGTCACGTCGGGGTCTATTCTCCGCGTGCCCGGCGGCTTCGAATTTCCGTGAAGCCCGGCGGCTTTGATTTTGAGAATACAGTAGTGAAACGAAAGTCGGTTAAGATAATCCAACGCATGCAGAACACCGTTGAGTCAGTCACACGGTAGTCCGGAGTGAGAACGGCGCCTCCTTGCGGAGGATCACACTGTGCACCCAAGTGGGACGGCACAGCGGCACACACTTTGACAATGGGTTTAAGTTTGCAGTTAACTCTATTCCCAGGTCGAAAAGGGTGAAGGAACGGAAAGGCGAGTGAGTCCGAAAACTTGAAGATGTTTAACAAAGGTTTTGCGTGACTGCGGAAGCTAGTTACTGCATTAGCACTTTACTGCAAGAACAGTAAGGCGAAAGGGTCCGAAGAACAGAGCTGTTTAACAAGCTCACTAGCACTTTACCAAAGCTAAGGAAACCTATTTTGGGGGATATCATGCGAAGAACCACCATGAAAGCAAAAAGGGAAAAGTGGAGTCACAGCGTAAACAACAGTTTTTAGCAGGTACGTGTCCTCGGATGCGTCGCCAGCTTCGTTGACCAGGCGACGATGCATCCTGCCTGGTCCCCTGCTTGTGGAAAACTCTTAGGAACAGAGTGTGACACACACACACGTTTTTGTCCAAAATAGGGTCGTGTGCTTTTGCTCGGCATGGTCCAACAGACTTATCCTAATCATTTTCCAGATGTTTGTTTATAAGGACCCTCTATACCAGAGACACTTCTCGTGGTCTGCTAGTTCCTTCTTCGGCCGCGCGAGAGAAAACCAGTTTGGAATGCCATATGTGTCGTAATCAACCATCTCGGCTTGAGAACACGAGGGAGCATGTAGACATCCGGTTTTCCCATTGAATCCAACGATCTCCTCCGGCTGGCGACAGGCATAGCCATGGTGACAGGATGTCATGTGACAGGCATAACGCGCAGCAAAATCGGTAAAATAACAGGACAAATCAGTAAAATAAAAAAATGTTCCCTTATCACACGTCATTGTGATTGAAAACAAACATTTAAGCAATATATCCCGGCAAGAGACCCCAAACTGTGCTCGGACAACGGAAGGACTTATACAAGACTGGCACACATATGAGAGTACATCAACGGGAGTACACATGTATGAGAGCACGCATATGAGAGCACACGCGTCAGAGCAATTCTCACACATATGAGCGCACATATGAGAGCATACGGGTGAGAGAACACACCGATGATAGCACCCACATGAGAACACACATATGAGAGGTTGCGATCTCGAAGATTGGGTTGGCACGCAAAGCACGGGCCAGGCATGGTCCATGGAATGGCCCGTGCATGCATGGACTGAACTGAGCTACCTCCGATCTCTACGGCTTGGAGGCAAATCAAGCACTGTCTTTCAGGCTTGGTGGCAGCAGCGGTTGGTAGTACTGGTGCTACCGGGCCACCGCCCGCTGGCGCACCATCTGTGGTTGGAGAGGCTGGAGAGGCTACCGTTGCACCACCCTGCCCCTTTAAACCTTTTTGGCTGTGCTTCTTTGAGTTATATATAATATATAGTCTGTGTGACAAGAAATATATCCTGACATAAGTACTTGAACACTCGTATCAGGGCACATACATGAGAGCACGAGAGGGCACACACTTCAGAGCACACATCTGACACCACACGCATGAAAACACACATATGAGAGCACGGATATGAGAGCACGTATAAGCTAGAAGTCTAGCAGGACCTAGAGGCCAGAGGCCTAGAGGTCTGGAGAGCACATGTGAAAGCACACGTATGAGAGCACATATAAGAGACACATCTGGGAGCACACATGAGAGCTCGAGGCTCACAAAGTGCTGCGCCTGCCCGAAACCAGCACTTCGAGGTTCACAAAGATTGACATCGTGCAGCCCTGCCAAGGCGTTGCGCGGCAAAGCATTTCCAAAGTCAACAATCTTGAATGCCAAAGCGCAGCTTTCGCTGGATACTTCTGATTTCGAAGAAGCCATGTCTGTCCAAAGGTCACGTTTCAGGAGGCCACAAGAGCCATGCGCGCCGAAGACCATCATCATGTCGCGAGGCTTTGCACGAAAAGCAGAATCGCTCCGATCTTCACCTGCCACGAAGAGCCCTCTCACTGGGGAAGCATTCATTGCCGAGTGGCCTTTCACGCCTATCCCCTCGACGAGGCGGCTTTGTCAATGAGGTTCAAGACAGCTTCGCCGATCTCCAATGACGCCGCCCTCCGGCGATTGCCACTGGCCGGCGCGGCCACAGGCTCCTCGTCATCTGGCTTGTTGTCATATCCCAACCGACGAGCTGCAATGCAACCCTTGCCACCACACCCACTTGCCACACAAGTTGCAATTAATTGGTGCCAAGCTCCGCCCACACAAACTCTTTGGTGCTCGCCTTAGTGCTTTTGTCCTCCTTCCCGCCAATCCAACTCTTGTCGTTGACGATAGTCGCCGCCATCTTTTCCTCCTTCTCGTCATGAGATGTCTTTTGCCTCTTGGACGAGTCTTTCACTTCACAGTCACCTGTGGCTGAACTCGCCGCTTCAAGAGCTTGTCCTTCAGGGGGCAAGGCATCTTAGCTATGAATAAGCTCAGTGAGCACAAGAGCTGTTCAACTTGAGTCCATGATCCTTGTCTTCAACTTCATTTGGGCGACGCGGAGCGCCTTTGACCTTCGCCTCCAGAAGCGAAGCCTTCTTTTGCGACTTTGGGCTACTGAAGCATGAGGTTTCCCTTCGCCTGCCACGCAATCTGCTCAAGTTCAAAAATGTGCACACCACCACAACGAGAGCGCAGTCGAGGAAAGCACCCTCGGCGAGCCAAAGAGATTCTGCGAGCCTGCGCAGTCCAAACGAACTTCGATGATCTCGCGGTGAATGAATGTACTATGATGTACTGTAAGTAGCAGCGAATCAGCCGGTCACGTATGCGAGCACCTTCGATCGAACACCCGGCCTTAACCCCTAGTGTAAGAACCCTTATTAGTGTGACCACACTGTTTGGTGAACAAAAAAAAGTGGTTAACATGTTGCTGGATGGGTCTGCCCAATGGTCGGTCTGCCCAATGGTCGGTCAACGTCTCATGCCTTCGACCACCAGGCGAGGAAGGGCGCTTTTGGGTCTCAACGCCTGCTGAGCTGCGTGATCGCTACGGCGGTGCCTTGCTAGGCCCCAAAGTGGTGGGATTTCAATAACGCGGTCCAGGCTAGTAGTGTCCGTTACATCAAGCACATGTTCACAAATAACAGCAATGTAAGTACGTAATTTTCAGGGGTCCTTTGCGATTGATATAGATTGGCAAATGGATGTGTTTTGCCAGGAGCGAACAAGCAAGGGCTGCTGACACCAATTCAATGGCTGTTCAATTACATCTCTTCGCCAAATCAAGGGCTCTGGGGTAATATGATAATGCAAGAAACAGAGCGATCACAAACTCTGGCGTGGGCTGGTCATCCAGAATTGAACCAATGGTTAGCCATGTTCTGTAATGCCGAGTGCTTCAAAGCTCTTAGTCTGTAACGAAAAAAGCATATATGGTACATGCGGTCGCAACGAGTTGGCTCTTGCCTTTCTGTTTTTGCCTTTTCAGTTTCTTCTCGTAGTCACGAGTGACGCAAAGAAACAGGACCAAGACACGTCTCTTGCCGCTGCCAACAAGGTCGGAACGGTCAGGTTACTCAAGGAGTGCATGTTGGAACTCGGACAAATCCGACTCCGCACAGAAAACAGCGCTGAGTCAAACGCGGAGCGGGACATTTGTGCCTGCCCAGCATCGTAGAAGAGCTTCACGAAGGATCGAGCACCCTGCGAGGAGGGGAGCTGGACAGAGGTGAGACATGGTGAGACTGATTGAAGGCTAAATGGAGGGTGTGTGCATTCATCAAAAATACCATCCACGAAGTTCTGCGAAGGTTTGCAGGTTTTTGTTGCAGTCAGTGTTCCTACTGGCCAGCATTCGCGTCGTTCCGTCCACGAACAGCCCCGGGTTCCACGAATGTCCTGGACCTTCCACGATGTTAGTAGAATAGGTTTTTGTCTGTGCACTACCCTTCCGTTTGCCTCTGACTAATGAAGGATCGATGGTTTTGTTTACAGCAGCCAATTCGATGAAAGGAACCTCTCTGCTTGCCCTTTTCAACCCATACAAACCAGGATTCTTGCCAACAAGGGTCACAGAATTGTAAAAGCGTCTTACAGCTACAACACCCGTAACAAGCCCACGGTAACCCACATATGTTGCTTGATGGGGGGGTCGAAGGCTGGGATGTTTTGGGACATTTGATGACACGAAAATGAAGAGTGGATCAGCTGTTGACAGCAAGTTGCAACAAATGGTACAGTGAGTGTGAAAACTTGTTTTTGTTGACTGCAGTCCTGGAAGCCTTTGGTAGTTTGTAATATACCAACGTCGTGCAGGCATATCAATTCAATGCTCATGCACTTCTGCTGTCAAGGGTTGCTGAACAATTTGCGAGCCCACCAGCCCACCAGTTCACCCGCCACCGCCTCGACAGCAGACTGTGCTTCAGGGCTCTTTGGGTCCAGCAACCACTCAGCCCTGGGATTAACAGAGCAACAAGACGCAAAGGATCAACCTAATATAGCCTCCAACCTACTAGCGATGGCCTCCAACCTACAAACTTTTAACTTACAGTATATGTCGGGTCTATCCAAACATCCTGGGCCCAGTGGATGCTAATGGTGCAGGCAAATTCAAAAACATAGTGATAATCTATTGATAATCTTTATTCGACTATTGCAGGTAACGGGACACACCCAATTCATATGGTTTCACCTTGAAAAGGTAGAGACCCCTCATCCAGTCCCTGTCAAAGTGTTGATGACCAATGAAACAAAGCACCCTTATGTGGAGCGCACCGCTGGCCGGGTTTCGGTTTGATTCAGGGGTATAGAATCAAGGCCGACGAACACATCACACGGAAGTGGAAAATCGGGAAAACCCACTGTTTGTACAGAAATATTAGTCTTCCAAGGAGCCATTTGCCAATTCCACGATGAATTCCAGGGAGTGTATTTCAAGGCATGATTAATTCCAGACCTCACTGGAAAGGCTGAGATCCATGTGGGCGCAACAAACGGTTGGGGCAACACATGTAGGCTCTTGATTCATGCAACCCCATATGAAGAGGTCTTACAATCAGAATGGGTTTATTTTTATATATAAATGATTTCTAGGTTCTACACGAGGGGCAACTAGGCTACATGGTAGGTGAACAAACATCAACAGCTTCCCAAACACTGAAAACAAATCAAGATCTTCAGTCACCTTCAGTCCAAAAGCTTGGCCAAGAAACAACCACTGTGTCGAATGTCCAACAACCCCTTCCCTATCTTCCCTCGATTTGGTGGCGCCCTCTCCGCCAACGCCGCGCTTGGGGCGCCCCGACCGGTGGAGGATCTCCGAGAACTTCTGCTGAACTCCGCGCAGCGTCTCCGCAAAGTCTGCGAAGGAAGCAGTGCAAAGGAACGAAGCCGAAAGATCTGGATTCAGTGGGTGGCTGGAGGTTGAGATTCACACGTATATTGTTCTCAAAGAAAGGTCAGGACCTGAATGTCGCTGAATGTGATGTTTTCATTCTGTATGCAGAAGTAGTGTTGATGTTTGTATCAGTCACAAAAATCTCAAGCGGGCGGTGTGTGGGTAAAAACCATTAAAACAAGTCCAGTACACTTGCATCTTGGAAGCAGTCCCGTTCGCATCTACGCAGTGAAGATGAATTAAATGCGTTCTTTTAAGCCTTGAAGTCAAACCAAGCAAGGCCAGGTTTGAGGAGAAGGGTTCTCTTTGTTTGAACCTCAGGGAACTATCAAAGAGCGATCATGTTGACGGTTGATCAATCAACCCGTCTAGAATCTAGAATAGACGTTTCTACACTGGGAGGACTGGAAACCAAGTGCCTTGAAAGAACATTCTGGAGTTGGCTGAATCCATGGATTCAATCAACTGACACGTTTGACACATTCATGAGACAGTCCATACATCCGTGGCATCTGGCATCTTCGGAGTTTGGCGAAACACGTCCGCACCTTTGATCCCGATCCGGCAACCAACTCAAATTTTTAGTCAAAAGACCCTCCTCTTTGGTTCCAGGTGCTTCCAGATCTCAAAAGAGCACTAAGTCGCTCCTGCCCTGCAAAACCTGCCATGCGTTACCACTCGAGAAGAAGGCCCTGAGCCTCCTCCAATCGTCCACCAATCTCTAAGAAAATCAAAACACCCCTGTGACCTTGTCCACCATCCACCTGGAGTCTTTAAGTTTCGCACCAAAAACCGATCCACGTACACATCTACACTGAGTCTGCACCCATCTCCCTGCCGCGAATTCGGGCCGCGCCTGCATCCGTCATGGCCGAACACTGCAGAACATGCGGCCGTCCGTCGGACGGCGCGTGCTGCGCGAGACGTGGTCTGGTGGGTCTGGGTTATGCTCCCCTCGACCGTCAACAAGAACACAGCCGACCGAGGTCGACTGCGCCCAAGGTCGACACCTGGTGATTAGTCTTGGACAATCATAAGCAAAACCATAAGCAGTCAACATCAATCAGAAGTTCTACTAACACTATGGAACACTTCCAAGATCTTCCAGGTTATTCAAGGGGATATGTTAAAACCAGCACAGGTGTGATGATGTTTAATAGTGGATTCCCTGTCGCTCAAAGTTGCAAATCTTCTAATTAATTCACAGTGGATCCCTTCCTCTATCCTAGTCACCCTCCAGTACCAAAGAGGTGTTTGAATGTATTTGATGGATCATCTGGGACTCTATGGACAAAGGCCACGTACTTCACAGTTCCCTCAACATCTTTTCTGACTGCATCGCTGATGTCCAGATTCCAGATGTGTTGCTGCAGGTGTTGAACGTTGTGAAGTGGCTAACCCAAGCGATCCGCTCGAGCGAAAGCGAGCTGTCGGCGTGTTGCCCGTGCTTCGTGCGCCCAAACAGGCTGGGCATGTTAGCCTTTCATGAACAAGGTAAACCTGCAAAAGCCCTTGAACCCAAAAAACTGAATTGGGAAGCTACAAGTAGCTTAAGAGGATCAAACATGATGTTCAATAAGCCACGGTTATGTGGAATGGGAACCTGAATCTTAACACGCCTGAGAAAGCAAAGAAGTCCATTGAAACTACATTCCATTGCGGAATTGTGCAAGAAAGATTTCGACCAATCACTGCCCTACAAGGTACAAGTACATGTCTGTGACCGGGAAGTAGATGCAGCTAGGGAGCTTGGCTTCGTGTCCAAACACCGACGGTCCCTTCGGTCCCTTCGGTCCCTTCGGTGGCCGCCCCACCCGGATCGACTCGTCCGAAGATCCCACTGTGACTCCAAAGGTGAAATGGTATGCACAGATTCATCAGAGATGTGCAATTTCATTCACCTCAGCTCCATCTGATTTTCTATCCAAACTTTACATACCACCCGGTGAACAAACAAAGGAACAGGAACCCAAAGAGGCCATCTTCGACAGTAAGGTAAGTCAGTGGTACTTCCTGTACTTCCTCGCAATGGGACCACTTGCTTCCCACTCCAGCAGTTCCAAAGCGGGTTCTGGAAGGTAGGGTGGAGAAAGGGGTGGTCTGTCAGAGTAAAATATGAATCCTCATGATTTCTCAGTCTGGGTGCCCCCCGAACGTTGTCTCAACCATCTTAGCACTTCGTACTTCTCTTTCTTCGCGAAGCCGAGACGAGATCACAACCAGGAGCATCTGACAATGCTGCTACTGGCGCGCGATGTTCTGCGATGTTCCGCTGTTCCGCGCCGGCGTGAAGTTCAGAAATACCTGAAACTCCGGAATGGATCGGTTGACCTCAAGGACCATCGATTCTATGGCTATGGGTCCTGGCACAAGGACACCTTGGACCTACCGACGATAGGTCCTTCACCACATGGTGGACCAAGGCTCCAGGTATGATCCATCCTCATGTTCTGCATGATTGGTTCACAGCTCTGGTAGTTACACTCACCTTGGCAATCCAAGACCATCCGGATTGAATCGCATCTTCTTCTTTGGTGGATCAGTTCGGGTGGTAGTCTTCCATTCTTGAAACTCTCAAACCCTTCATCTCATCTGAACTCCAGAACTCCGCTTCTAAGGCTTCACGATGAACCAGGAGGATGGCACGTCTTCACTGGTGGTCACCTGCAAAACGTCGGTGCTTTCTTGTTTGGATCGACCTTGGCCGGTCTCATTGTTTGTTCTCGCCTTGGGAGGAGCACCTATGGGATGGCCACATGCATCGTGATATAGTGGATTGAGAGGACCAATGGCACAGACCCCAAGAGGTGGTTTATATGGACCCCCCATCTAAAGGACATCTTGGGGTGCTAGTGCCACCTACTCTGAAACCACTGTAATCACACAATCACACATTGTTGGGTGCACCCTTCTATAACAACCATGCAAGGAGAATACCTCGCACATGGTGGAGCTGTAATTACCCATCATATACGCTCTAAGGGATGTCGAACTAACTATTACCATCACGTGCAACCTCGTTCTGGACCACGGTTTGACCTCCAATATTAATGATATTCAGTGATCACTATAAAAACCGGTAATTCAGCTAGAAAGGTTGGCTTGCACCGGTACCTAACAACTACCCACAAATCCATGCCGTGTTATTCATTATCTCGCCCCCCTCTCAATACAAACCAAGAGTTTCGGCACCTGCAACGTGGCTTGGCTATTCCTGTTCAAAAAAAGGCCCTCCCGGACCCTCCCGCCAACAAACATGGAAGTGGACAACCCCATGCTTGTAGAATAAAAGTGTCTTTCGAGGGATCATGCCATCCACTTGTTAAGTGTGGGGAATCATCTTCAAAGGGAGTCATCCCATTGCATTGGTGAGAATGCGCCATCGCCCCTCTCTCAGGGCGCCGTGGGTCGCTGTTGGTCTCCACCAATCGCGTCATGCGATGGGTGATTCTTCGTCCAAACACACTCACAACATCTCACAACTCTTGCAACATGTTCCATTCAAAACAAACATCCAAACAACCAACCAACATCTTGGACCCGAATCTCCAAGCACATGTCAACACCCAATCTCAACACCCTGTCAACTACTTCGACTGGGACTCTGGGTGGTTGCATTGTAGACCCCAAATCCTGGGGTCTTACTGCTTATTGATAACATCCCAAAGCAATTAGTAGCGTTCTTGCTCCGTTCGTGATGTCGTTATGCACCTTATGACCTCCATGCGATGCCCGTGCGATGCCCGCAACGATCGCTCCGTCGCCGCTTCGGTGGCAGCTCGCGCCGGTCCTGCAACTGTCGCTGCTGGGCGAAGCGATCCACCGCGGCCCGCACCTGCGCCGTGCGTTCGCGGCAGCCCGTGCCGCACGGCAGGTGACAGACATCATGTGGGACCAACAAAAAATCATATCACTACTGTAGAAGATATGGAATCTACATGTGGGCTGGGGTTGGTGTTCATGGACTTCTTAAAATAATATGTTTGAAGTTTGAAGGGCGGTTTCGGCGATTCCACGCGAATGCGATGCCCAAACAAAGGCAATCATTTTCCACCGCTAGGGATCCAAAATGATCCAAGTACCTTCTCAGAAGGTACGACAGGACCCTCCAATGGCGCCGACATAAAAGTGTCCCCAATCACCGTAACTCAGAGGGTGGCAGTGGATCCATATGGAAATGATGGAACAACTGGTGGGTGGATGTAGGTGGTGGTGCAAATGATGAACATGAAGCAAGCAACATAGCATCAGACCAAACACCTCAGCAACACGCTGAGCGAATCTGCTTCACGGAACCCACGGGTGCGGAGCAGAACCCGTGGTTCGGAATGAAGACTTCGACGGTTGGATTTGGGACGCAGAATTTGGAGAAATGTTTCTCATGAATCATTAAATTAATAACTCTTTATCAAGAATCTATCAAAAGTCCAACAAACATCTGCGTCCCAATGATGTCCGCATATGTCCACCCAATGTGTTTCTGTCGACCCTCACCGTTCACCATGGATTTGGTCCAATCTTGGCAAGCTGGTGACGCACAAAGACCTCTGCAGGCTTCCGATTTCGTTCTAGGCAAGAAAAACCATCCCAAACAATCCATGGGACTAATAGTAACCATCCCATGGGGTCGTGTTCTGTCTGGGGCAAATGTATTTTGTCATATTTGTTCACTCTTCCCGTCCCATGGATAGTCTGGGGAGTTCGTAAAGAATATTAATCACCCCGGAACTTGGGGACCGGTCAAAAAGGGCGCCCGATCCAATCCGGTTCTTTCTTGGGGGATGGTAAGCCATGCAGAACTTGTAGAGAAAGGTGGCTTCTTCCAGAGATTCACATTGTCACATTGTATATGATTTCTATGATTCTCTTTCATTAGTGTCTGCACTGCCCAAGAAGGGCTGCGCCACTACCGGACTTTGATCGCGTCGTGCTATGAAGAGCTGGACATAGCTGGACAATCTCTTTCACGCATGAAACAGACCTATGGTCCATTGTGGCCCTATGTGCACCAGCAAAGACTCGTTGGTGGCTTCAAGTCACTTTTCCAAAACTCAGTCAGTGGGATCAAGCAAGCTCAAGCAAAGCTTGACATGCCAATATCTGAAAGCACCACCCAGGAGGATATATGCTAGTGCCTTCCGGCACCGGGATATATATATATATATAAGTTGGGACGTTGAGACCAGTGAATGAGATGGGTGATTGAGAGACCGAGCCAGAGCCAATCAGCCAATCTTCAAGACTCTGTCAATCCTGAAGGCCACGAAAGAGAATCCCAATCCCACAAAAAATCTAACACGACCGCTGGGACTGCCATATTGGCGAAATGAGGTGAGTTGGAGGGGGGTCAATTGATGTTCCAGTCCCATGGAGTCTGTGCCAAAGGGCCTGCATCTTCACCCCTTTTTTGGTTTGGCTTTCAAAGCACTTTCGACATCATCTCAACATATCGATGGACCATCCGTGGGCCCCTTGGAAGACCCTTAGGCCCCTTGGAAGCTCGACCCGGCCATCCGGCTTCAATCGACCAGACCAATACCTGGAGTTGACCCGGAACTGGGACCTCAGAAAATGGGGCCCCAGTCGCAGCTGTTCTTTTTTGGGGGGGTTCATGTGCCATTTCCCAAGGTGCTTGAAGTCGGGACCAGGCAGGTTCTTTAAAAAACAAACAAACACGCATCCAGTGGATACCCAAGTAAACGTACACACAGAACCCCATCCTATTGATACCCCCAAACCAGATTCGCAGGTGAAAACAGTGATTGTCAGTTGTCAGGTTCATCCTTTTTCGGTGTTACCAGGTGCATTTGGTCTCTGGGACCTGGTCGCGTTGGAAGACGTCGGAAACCGGACTCGGCCTGAATCTTACGCGCAGCATCGTCCATGTAGGTGCTACCTGCCAACAGGCCAGTAGGTGGCAGGGTCTATCATAGTAGAAAGAAACATCGAAAACTGCATCTTCTATCTGTATGCTGCATGGTTATGAACCCGACCAGCTCTTTGAAGCAAATACCATCGATGATGCTTGCGCTACGCTAAGAACAAACTCCTTCGAGGCAGCCTGGTTCCATCTCACTTCGAGTTTGAAGGATGCAACACCGGCGAGCTTGAAACCTTTGGAGACGGGGAAGGGACGTCGAAGTACATCGAACATCATGTCAGACAGCTTCCTGTCTCCATCTGTCTCCGAGTTTTCCACGCTTCAAAAACTAAGGGTGACCCTAGGGGACCCGGTTGCTTAATGTAAAGTCCTTAGGAATATATGGTTGTTCAGTAAACCATTCAACCCATGGTGGGAAGAGGTCGCCCTTATGTGTCTCCTTTTAGTGTCGCCCTTGGACCCCTAGGAGGCCCTCTGAACGGGACCGCTTGCTCAGATCGCCATGACAAAGCCCCATGCAGTTCAGATCTTAAGCGAAATGAAGGACCCCGTTTGACCTTTGGAATCCATCGATTTCCACACGATGTGAGCATCCATTACCCAGACACTCCGTGAGACTGGCATGTTGACCTAACCAACCCAAACGTGGTGGACATTAAGAAAGACATACAAAAAAGGGGTGCATGTCAGTTTGTCAGTTTTCAGATTCGTGGAAAAAGAACCGACATCATATGGAATCCTCGACGGGATGATGGGACAACTGGTGTGGCCTGCAGTTGTCCCTTCATTGATCCTGCGACTTCGATGGGATCCTCCTCTGCCCACTTTGAGTGGGCGAAACAACTTCTCTTGAAGCTGTACACTCCCTCAAATCATCTTGGAAGTGAAAAACCACCGGTTTGTAAAGGAAAATGGCCACCAACGGGTCACTCGCCACTTCTATGCTTTCAGGGAGTGTATGGGATGCTTACGTCCTTCATGCAAAAAATATGTGAACCAGAACAACAATTCCCTCTAGATTCCCTAGAATGGGCAAATGCACCTGGGTCAAGTAAGCAACACACCTATATACATAATATAATTATATACTACCTCTCGCGCTCTGCTCTGTCGTCTCATGTGTGAAACATGAGGGGAGCGTGTTGCCCTACCTCTGATAGAGACAACTACAAAACATGCAAGTGAGAAGTTCAAAAGTCAGCAATAGGAATCCATTTAAATACCATATATAATATAACTATATACCATGTACAATTGGTATCAATTGGTCTTTCCTTCAAAAAGGAACACGTCACCGTGTCGTCAGAGACGCGTGTGAAACGCCTGACCGTCCGTCCTACCACGCGCCTGCCATCAGCCCGCCAGATGCCAAGATCGGCCACCAAAGCTCCAAGTCGCGAGTCACCTGCTGGGCTTCCGGTGCTAGGTAAGGGGCAAAGAGCCTGACATCTTGAGGTACGACCCCGGAAAATGGGTACAAGTACCTGTTTTTTCATGTTTTTTTCTATTTTTTATATAGGGTCATGTCCTATTTTCCGGTACGTACTTCCATCTTTGGAGGATCCAGGTAGTACTGAACTCTCGTGGTTTTTCAAGTTCACTCTGGAACTTCCAAATCGCCCTCCTTGGTTGGTGAAGGGGCAGTCTTTGGGAAAGGCCACTAGATGGGCAAATGGAAGTTCACCTTGGGGTAAAGCACAGAGTTTCGAGAAATCACCTTTTGGGTAGGCGGAGTCGATTCTATTCAGTCATGGTGTTATATGGTGTTAGTCTTTTCAACAAAACTGTAGGCCAACGAAACAGAACTGTAGGCGCTGAAAGCAACTGGCGGTCACTGGGCCAGAAACACCAGCTTCCGACCTCTTCAGATTTTTGTTACGTGGTCTTGGGTGAGTGAGTGCTGGCCTTGGTACGGAAAGACTTAATTGCGTAACCGTTGGATTTGTCTTTATGTTCCAGTGAGAAAGTCGTTTCTTTGGTGCCGTGGTTACCCGAATGAGGAATGTTCGACCAAAACCGTGGGCATCGAGGAAGGCATACCTTGTTGTAGGTTTGGGAATGGAAAAAGCATATGCATGCAATGCCCACCAGCCTACTCTAAAGAGCATGCCATGCATTTGGTTGAGATGCTCAGGGCAATTTTTTCTGCACCGGGTCTGTGAACGCAATGGCCTGCAAAAAGCGGGCGATGCACGCACCTCTTCTTCCGCATGGTTAGCATCGATGTAGATAAACCTAAGCAAAGCACACAAATTGGACATGTCTGTGATGAACAATATTGTTTAAAGGAAAGCTCAGCCCATGGTCAATTGTGATAGCCTGGCAAAAAGAAGCCCTTGCTAAGGCTTAAAATCGGCCAAGTGCAGAATCTTGAGTCATACGAAGAATCAAAGGCGAATGGAAGAATCCAAGGCGATGCCCCCACCCGTCCGTCAAACAAAAAGTCAAATTCATGGATTTGCTGCTCCGAAGAACAGGGATATAGTATTTCTATAATATATGTATTTCGAACAGCAGGGGATTCACCCATACGGTTCACGGTTCACATCATACCCGGGGTCAGGACCAACCAAGCAAGAGACCCACATGCGGCAGTGATTCATTGCCGCATGGGTGCTGACCCCTTAGCCCTTAGCCCTCGCAAAATGGGCCAACCTGCAGCTCTAAAAGAACAAATCCATCGTGAAAAATGGATGAATACTATATAGACCAGGGCTGACCATCACAACCGGACCTACACTCCCTCAAATCATCATGAAAGTGGACAACCACAGGTTTGTAGAGGATTTTTTTTTTCTCCAAGAGGCCATTGTCCAATTCCATGACAATTTCAGGGAGTGTAGGTTCAGACCAAAGATTCAATCTACCCTGTGCAGGTCTGTCATTGACAAATCATCGACGCAGGCAAATCCTGCAAGAATGGTTGCAAACTAGTCTGAAAACAATGGAATCCCTGAACACCAAACATTGAAGAACACCAACAAAATAAATGCCAGATTTGTGCGCAAGATTAAACGCGTTCCCAAGAGATATCCAGCAGAAAAAAAGATGAGGTGGGCGGCCACCCAAATCAAAGAAGA
Organism: Durusdinium trenchii; assembly: GCA_963970005.1. NCBI lineage: Eukaryota > Dinophyceae > Suessiales > Symbiodiniaceae > Durusdinium > Durusdinium trenchii. Next base: position 2,009,245 of record CAXAMN010023917.1, on the reverse strand, counting down.
GTGCTGACAACAACCACATAGCTGAGAGGCTTGTTTGTGATTTCTCAAATGCAATATGGTCTGGACGTTCATCACTGACTTCAGCTACAGTGTTGCGAACACAAGCTCAATCCGCCTCCTCCCTCTGAAGAGCCTTCGAAACATGATATTGTGTTGGCCATCCGGCCCCAAAAACCAACCAACTCTTCAAAGCATCTTCAAGTTGCAAAAACCCCAAAACCTGTTCCGAACCGTAACAAATTCGGCCAGTCCACCCCCCCAAACAAAAACAAGGTCTTCGGCTGATGCTCCCAGCCCATTCCACCCATCCTTTTGGGGCCAACGAAACGTGGCCACGCCCGGGGTCTGGTCCGCACGACGGTAGACCTGGCAGGTCCAAGACCGAGAGCGGAAACACAAATGGATGATCAACCAGGACCTCTTTGAAGACTCTAAGTGACCTTTGACAAGCCTGTCTCTGAGTGACCTCAGCCACTGGGATCTCAAGTTCGGTCACGAACAGGTCCTGGAAGTTGGGTGCTTCAGTCCTCAAAGATCCGAGCTGATAATCCCAAGCTGCGCAGCATGATATTTACATGGGTTTGGGCCAAATCCAAACACATGATTAAAACAACATGCAATTGTTCAGGTGCTTCAGTCCTTCTGGAGTGGACATGGGTGGAGAACCGGAAGCGCTTGTGGATGGAACAGGGTGGACCTTTCTTGATTTGCACTCTTTCCAGGCCATTTCAATCAAAGCCGCGTCCTCCAAGTGTAGAAGAGTCTATCAAGCTTATGGGGAGCGGCGCAGCCAGGTCTTAAGTTTATTCTATTCCCTCCACATCCTTCCACGATTCAGGCGTTTCTCATCTAAACTTGCCTTGATTTAATGGGCCTTAAAGCCTTAAAGGTATACTGGACACTTAAATCTGTGGCGACTGGTAACAAAAGTGGCTCTCACAATCCCCCTCCGATGGATAAAAACGTGCTAGGCCTTCTTTGTAGACAGGACGTGCACTTGAATCACCACAAATGCTTCCTAAGAAGAGGGTCTTGTTGATTGGAACTTTTGCCCAGGCTTCCTCAGCTCGACTGAGAAAACATTTCCTGTAATATGTATGTATATACACACCCAAACAATTACATGTATGTCAGATTTACCTATCTTTATAGATTGGGGTGGTTTCCGGGGTCAATGAGTATATAGGTAAATATGCAATACATGGCGTGGTTGGGATATGCATATACATCATGTTATCTTCATAGAACCGCCATAGAATCTCTTGGTGTGGGCACTACCCCAAACACTCCATGGGACTGGCGACCTACATTGGAGTGAAAGAGGGATCAATGCAAAAACATACTGTGCCTGGAACTGCCAGAGGACAGCCCCCCCTGTTTGGTCTTCGGATTTAATCCGAGTCTTCGCGGCGAAGCGATGGAGTAGTTCGTCGCCCTTTCAGCTCCGCCCGACCTCTGCGAAGGAGTAGGAGAAGTCCCGGACCTGAAGGCAAGTGGAGTGGCAAGAAGTGAGGCCGTCGTGGGATCAAGCTAGTCAAGTATTGCGCTTGAAGATGGGTCTTTGGAAGTGGTTTATGTTTTTTTGCTTTAAAAATCTTTAAAAATGGTGCAACTGTTTGATCCATTGCCATATATTCCGTATACCTTCATTGGTGCTTCCAATCAAATTCATGTCTGTGCTGGGGAAGAAGGAACTTATCCGGGCTCGATGCCAAACATCCATATACCGAACTTGGTTTTTCACCTGGGGATATCAACTCCTATTTCATCAACCAACCAAGGGCGTCGGTGAGGCCATCTGAGTGGGTGCTGAAAACCTGGTTGCGGAGATCCGACGGAGGTTCCCATGTGTTTTGTCACTTGTTCATTTGAGTGTTCATTTTGGGAGATGTCCGACTAGCACACTAACTTGAACATAATCAAATCCAGCCAAACATGACCCCCTTGGTAAGGTCGGATCAAGAGTGATCAATAAAATATGGTGTGATGAAGAACACGAAGAACACCAAAATTCTCCAAAATAGGATCCTATCAAGTCAGACTTTGTGAGTGACACGTATCAAGTCAGACATGTGAGTACAACTCAAGACATCTCAATTCAAGATTTGCACTTCAAGACTCCAGACACCACAAGGGCCAAATCGACCGCAAAACTCACGACCATGGCAACATGGTCCTCACCATGGCGTGAAAACAGATTGACATGTCATGGTGGGGATCAGACGAAGTTTTCAGTGATTGTTCTTTTTCAAGTGGCCTCTACGTAAGCATGTCTAGTGAGGGATCTTCGACCCTAACCAACTTGCTTTTGGAACCGGACCTAAAAAACAAGTCCCCCTTGCTTGAGGATTCATTCATCCAGTTCGGGAAAATACCTTAAGGTTATCTCCCATTCCCTGGGCCCACTGGATTATGGTTAAGTTGCAAGCCTTTCTCTAAAATAGAGAATTGCGACTTCCTACTGACTCGTACAGGTAATGGGACACCCCTACAAATATCACCATCACCTTCAAAAACCATAAACCACTCGGACACGACGCTCGGTGCCCACGCCAAGACATAGCGCCCTTCGTAGGGTTCGAGGCGATTCCGAAGGTCCTGGGAGCAACGCGTCGAAGGCAGACTGATGGTCTATACCCTGTTTTTGGGGTTACTGGACCGCATCCTCAGAAGGTAGTAGGATCAGTACGATATGTTGGGACGGCTTCACTTCTTTAGGGCCTGTTTTGGTTTTGCTTAGGGCTTCACTCCCTTTAGGATGTCTTGGGTTCCCAGAAACCAGTCCCCAGAAGCCAGTTCCCAGAAACCACTTCCCAGAAACCACTTCCCAGAAACCACTTCCCAGAAACCACTTCCCAGAGACCATTTGACCCGCGTTCCGAAACGATCCGAATCCGCGTTCCGAAACGAGCTGAATTCGCGTTCCAAAACGAGGCGGAGGCCCTTCCAGGGTGTATGGTTTGATGTGGGGTCAGTGGGGTTGATATCCATCTGTCGCTTGGCAAGCTGTTTCTTTTCTTGGTGGGAACAAGTGACCAGATCATCGTCCGTGAAAATGCCACCATGATAGCCAGGTACAATTTGATAATGCAAAGAAGTTGTCAACCTCCGAATTGGATAATGCCATCCACTAAATCAAGGAGACCTATCACCTGGATAGTGGTTTGATGTCCTTTGTCACGCTGACCAGGCGTGAAACCAGCCTGCGCAGGTTCGGTCCCACCGGGACATGGCTGAACCCTACGGCGGACATGGCGGACACCTGGTACCGGTCGAATGAACAGAATAAGTCGACGATACCTGGGAGGTCAACCGGAGCCATATGACACTGTAACAAGTTTATCCTTGAGCTGTGTGTTCTTCGCATGGAAATGTGTCAAAGGGGTCAGAGTCTGCATCCTCCCGGCCACATTCTGAAAGCATCCAACCTCTCCTCGAAAAGCATCTGGTGCTCATTGTCCTGCAAGTTCGCAGGATCCTGCAACGGATGGGGGGCCAGTTAATGGGGGGTATACCATGTTTCAATTAACTTGAACATGGAATGTGTCAACACACCTGGTTCTTTAGGCTCCATGGTCCAAGTTTTGCTAGGGTGAAAGTTGTGCAACAATCAGGGAATGTGCATTTAACAAAATGGGTGTGATCCTCTCTGTTTGTTACATAAGAAACACTTCTCATCGGCCGCGACATTGAACATAATGTTGGTAACAGCAAACATCCATGTGACAAGGAACTACAATTTGCGCTGTGTGCGCAACACGGCCAACTTCGACAAGGTGCCTGGAACATCCAGCTGAGACACCAAATACGTTTCATCCTAGTCATTGCGTGACAAATCATCTGCACCCACAATTACTTTGTTGGCCACGAACTCCCAGTTGACCATCCTTGGCTGCACCATTTAAAGTCTCAACTTGAAACAAACCATATATGGTGAGTTCTGCTCTCGATCACAATTTCAAACAATCAGCCTGGTCAAAACAGTCTGGATTGTGTCCTTGTGTATCCAGGGCCACCAATGACCAGGGACTTTTTGGTTTTAAAGCCACCGGAGTTGCAAAGGGTGTCCATCACGTGCCCCTCCATGCCCCTCCATGTGAGTGCAGAACATACACTTTGAAAAGAAATGCATTTTTTTCTCAAACATCCCTATGCCAGTTTATATGTTTGAACATATTACAGAACTTGTGGATTCCGGTAAAAGGTCAAAACATGATCTATAAATTGATCAACAAGAACTATAGTAACTATACGCTTTACGATATCAAAAACAACATAGCAAGGATCCCAAAAACATCATGCTGAACAGCTGGTATTGTATTCACCGCACTCCCCAAGGGCCCTGCTGTGAAACATCCGGAAGGTCGCGCAGCTCGAGTGCTTGTGTTGGGAAGAAACCCTTTGGTTTGTCTTTTCTATGCGGTTGTTGTTGTTGTTTGCGGACTTAATGGATGTAATAGGAGGTGTAGCCGTATAGCCGAAACAAACTCAACTGGCAAGTAGGCAAAGTCCTCGTAGCCTCTCCACTGGTGGATAAATGGATCCACCAAGTACCTGCAAACATTGGGGCTGGGCACCCGCAAAAGAAGACATCCCGTCCTCAACGTCCGACAGATGAAATAAGTCCTCCAACGAGTTCATGTGGATTGTGTCGCCCGTTCAGTTGGGAGAATTGACCGTCTGACCAGGTCACACAAATACACAGATCCCAGGTCACAAATCCAATAGATTGTAATATGATACATCAGCGCTTACATAAGCATACATCAGCCACAATCTACAGGTCCAACATTCCTGCCCACTCTTCCCAACATCACCCACTTCTGTATATATATATATACATATCTAACTGAAAAAAAAATGTTCTCGACCCCCCCCGTCATCGTCGTACCCCGCTGGATCCTGAGTCAGCCGACTCTCTTCCACACATGAGCAACCTGAACGCGAACATTCATATATGGTCGATGGCACAGGTCGCGTCACCTCAACCCATCTTCCGAGCTAGCCCCCTTGGACAAACTGTGGGTGTTTTTATGTGTTTTTGGGTGTTTTGGGGCACTGTCCGGTCAGAGAACACGTGCCGTTGATGTCGTATCTTCCCTTTTGAGTCTGGTCTGGTCGGTCCGGTCCCAGCCATCTGGACTCCCTCGCTGGGTCCCCCCACAGGCCATGCGCGGAGGACCAATCCCGCAAGAGCTTCAAGGCGAAGTCGCCCCGGCCCACGCCCAGAATCACCTGAGTGCCGCAGGGCGCTTACTGGCGTACCCTTCTCGGACACAGGGTTTGGATGGGTTTGGAGGGGTTGGAGGGGTTGGTTATGGAGGGTTCCAAGTACACCCTATAGGATTTGGAGGGTCCTGTCGTACCTTATGTACCTTCTCAGAAGGTACGACTGGATCCCTAGGGACACGAACCGCCCCGGCTCCAGGACTGTGTGCGCTGAAAGGCTATGGGCGCGCACTCTGCGCACTCTGGATGTGATCTCTTTTGTTGGCTGGAGAGAGCTAGAAATAACAAGAAAACAGGACGTCTCAAGTAGGAGGCCAGTGAGAGACCATGATGTTCAGTGACTCAAAGAACCGTAAGGGCCACAAAAGCCGAATGTGAGATGCTTGACCACCAAAACAAATAGATGTAAAGTAGAGTGCTTCAAAAATCAGTGGCAGGATAGAATACAGTAGGTGGCAACCTCGTGCACAAGTGCGCCAAAGATCCAACAAGCAAGTGGGAGCCTGGTTGGTTCTAACATGTGTTGCTTCCCGTGCCGCTCGCAGCTACCAATTTACTTTTACTGTAAATCCAATTTGCCCTGTCTTATCCCTGGTGACAACAAATGCCCAAAGACCACCTGTTGGAGTCTCCAAACAGCCTGTTGAAGGGTCCTTGTACTGTTATTATCCTTCAGCTTCCAATAGGTGTCTTAGCTGAGAGGGGTTCCTGCGCCCCAGTCCATACTACAGGTCACCGTCAGGGCACCCACAAAAACCAACAGAGTAAAAACAAAAGACTTAAAATTGACACAATTCTTCAACCCACTGGCCCACTGCGATATGTTTTTATCGGATATATGGAAGTGGTAGCCTTTCCAAAAATCGTCCAAACCCTTCGGACCGGGTCCACTCAAACCAGTGGGAAGGGGCTAACATTCGTGAAAGCCGCGGGTCCTGAAAATCACAGGCTGATTTCCCTTACGGGGCCCTTACAGCCGGCGTTTTGGGAGATCGTCCATAGTTCGATGGTCCATGGTGAACCGGCTTGGGTGAGGGATGCGGCCCACGCCCGACCTGTCCAGTCGATTCGCCACCGACGCCCAACTCGGATGGCCGACGGATCCACCAGGTCAACCTCCCGCTCTGGATCAAAGGTCCTGTCCTCATCCCCTTAGACCGAACTCTTCTGTCCCCCTGGTTCTTCAGTTCGTGACCGAACTTGAAAACCTGGTTGTTTCGGTCACAAACAAGCCTCCTGGACTTGGGTCACGAAAAGGAACCTTCAACAGGTCACGTACTGAAGAAGCTGGAAAGTGGATCTTTCTTCGCCCACACCGGACCTCCCAAGCCGCTTCGAGTGGCTCCCAAGCCGCGTGGCATTTGGGCCTGGAGCGAAGAGACAGCTGCGACAGGAGCGATCGAATGGACTATCCAATTGTTGATTGGATTTGGATTTATCATCGGATTCCTGGGTATCAAGGTTAAACACTTCAAACCACCACCACATCATAGAGAACAATACTGTACTGCGAACAATCTACGGCAGCTCAGGGGCCTGTGGACAGCCTCTGGGAACTAGCGACAAAGCTCCAGAAAACGCCGCAGAACCCGCCAAGCCCCAAGGCCCCGACGGAACTAGGGATCGAACCGACCAGGATCCTGACCTGTTCGTGACCGAATTTGATATCCCAGGAGGCGGTGGTCACTCACAGACAGACCCGTCACACACAGGGCCTCCAAAGAGGTCACGAACAGGTCAGGCCCTAGGTATCTGTTTTTGGCCATGAGAAGAACCATCGAAGAAAATAATGATCGATTTCTAACATTGGGGCACACCTCGTATGAACGAGTCCCATTTGCTGCTGTCACCATCTCCATAAACCAAAACAAACCTGCATCTCTCAAAATGGTTTTGTTATGTTACTGTGTCATACTCAAAGCACAAAAACAAAGCAACAAGTAAGCGTTGTGGTGGGATGATGGCCATCCATCCGATGGCCATCCACGGCGCGTGAACCAACCTTCGGTCACCCCAACGGCGCCAACCTGCAGGAGTTGACCCAACTCGTCCCGGCGACGCACCAAGCCGCCCTGAGCGCTGCGGAGGGAGCGAAGATGGACTGAGTGCGGGCCAGTGCGGGGTCTCGGCAGGAGCGTCGTGTTTTTTTACTAAACCCAAAGTGGTCAACATGGAAGCAGCCATGGAACCAGGCCCTAACTTGAAGCATCATCACATGTGCACATGTCCCACGTATTTTGGAATGCGTTGGCGTGTTTTTCCTTCAAAAGGCTCCAAGTATCTCAGGATCCATCGTTGGATAGAAGGTGTCTTCAGACGGAGGCTGACCAGGTGTGACCAGGCCTGGCCTCGCAAAAGTCCTGACTCAAATCTCAAATCTCCTCCATTCCACCTCTCCAAAACAGGTGAGGTGCCATTTCATGGAAATCGTGCCATGTTATGTGCCATGACGGCGATGATTAATGACAATGTCTCATGTCGCGTTTTTGAAATGGAAAAAATTACAAACACATCAACACGCGGCGCGTGGAAATCGAACCCGTTTGTTACTCGCTTATCCTTCGAGCTTCCATCAACTGTCACAACTTCTTCAGCAACCCCTCCTCATGATCAGGCCAAAGTTTGTTAATGTGTGTTGGAAAGTCATCATTTGGGATGCTCCAGAAATGCGCACGGGGATTTTGGGTGAAGTTGCGTGATACGACTCCTTTCACTGCAGGCCTCCCAAACTATATCAAGATCAATTTTTTCTTACCGAAGTTCATGGTCAAACCTGGGATTTGCCAAGCTCGAGCCCTGGCTGGTTGCCTGTTTGGCTCGGCCGGTTGACGTCGTCTTGCTCCATTCGATCGATTAATGATATATATCCCAGACACTCCATGGGACTGGTAAATTTACCTACATTGGGGTGGTTTTGGGGGTCAATGGTCAATGTAGGCATATATGGCATACATGGAGTGTCTGGGTATAATTACATATTCAATACATTATGTTGGTTAATTATACTGAATGGGAGGCTTAGAGGATATCACTGCCGGCCTGCTGACGGAGCGAACCTGTCAACTTTTTTTGGGGTTGTGTGGCCAAAAGCTTCTTTGCCCTAGCTCCGAAACCCAGGTTCCTGAATGGTGTCCATAATTATAGGATATCCACCATTTTGGTGATCCCCTATCCAAAAAATACTACATCCGAGTTTCAATGGGGGGGGGAGCACGTTCTTTGTTTTTACTCGCTGGAAGTAAGGGATATCACGCGTTTTTTGGGCGGCCCAGGAACTGGTCTGCCCACTTCAGAACATCGGAACACCACACGGACCTCTTCCCACCTGCGCTTGGACGGCAGGCGGCGCTTGGACCCACTCCGTGGGCGGTGGAGCCTGACCGGACCGAGATGAAGCGTCCGCTGCGGACGTCCGCGAGTTGCCTTGGACTGAGGAGGTGCATTTTCAAGTCATGGCCACCGAGAAGTCATTGGAAAGAGGTTCAAACTCGAACCTGAAAACACACAAAATGAATAGGACCCGATACGGGCCGACCATCCGAACTGGATGTCCCAGGAAGGAATATTCGACCATTCTCGGGAAGTACATACTCTCCAAGACTGATGCGGGGGGTGATGCATCCACCCCCATCCATCGCCTGGCCTGCGGCGTCTGACTCCGCACCTGTCTGGGCACCTGAGGCTTGCGGTGTGGCTTGCCAGGGGTCGGAAGGCCGGGTGGCCCAAATCCACCAGCCGAAGCTTCGACTAACTGCCAAGAAAGGTCTTTTGTGACCTGAGATAGGACCGGATCATACTGGGCTAGCTAGTTGTACCTATGGGATAGTCCACAAATAAAACTGGGTCCTTCAACCTCTGTTGGTGACTTGGTGGTTGGCAACACAACATATCGTCCGCGGGATGATTTTCATCTCCGGAGCATCGTTGGACAACCAAAGCTGGAAGCACCACCCCAGGCCAAAGAGTGCACAGCTCACCGTGTGATGTGGAATTCGGGATCCAGTGAACACACCGAACGGCGAAACACAGCGCAAGTCAAACAGTTCAACCCGGTGGGACCTTGATCGGATGCCGTTGATCGCAGTCTGAGGACAAATCCCCTAAAATTGGTACAGGTCAGGAGCGGACTGCTCTGTATGACCTGGTGTTGGTCATACCAGGATCCACATACCTTCTCAGCTTCGGTACGACGGGGCCCGACTGGCTGGCGCCAATAACAGTGTCTCCGCCTCACCTGGATACCCAAGCACTACTTGGGTCAGACCGGTCAGACCTATAGAGCTTGGCCCAGGAGGGAGCAGACCGCGGCCTCCCACACTCCTTTCTTCGCATCCGCATCCATCCCCACCAGGACTGGACCCAGGTCCAGTCCCCTGGTTCTGAGAACCTGCGTAAGAGTAGTGTTGTCTGTATGATCGAGTCCACTAAAATGAAGTCTTTGACCTGTAGGGACCTGTAGGGATATATACCATTTTTAGCAACTTAGGGTGTGGGTATGTGTGGGTCAAGTGGCAAGGCAAACACCCACCCAACTTAACACGCCCTGGGCTGTTCACCCTCCTGTTCTGTTGGTAGAATCACTGCAAGTCCATGCAAATCCACTCTGCTTACTCAAACAACCCGAGCACAACACAGGTGCATTAGGCCCCCGCCCCAAAAGAAGCTAGCGTTTTCCGACCACCTCTCTGCAAAAACTGGCCATCAAATCTGGAGGGTGGAACAGATTCTGGATGTGATTCATGCTTTTGCACATCAACCACAAGGCCTCGATTCCCACAACACCCTCAAAGCGCCACGCCTCTGTCTGGCTCAAACCAGCCTGGCCACTCGTCTGGATCGGTCGGCTGGGCATTCTTTTTCGCCAGGTGCGCACCATTCCCACCACCAGCTGTTGATCAACGAAACATGAACTGACCAGAAAGCGATGACACCCGGCAGGGGATTGAAACAAACAACAACACGTATATTGGCTTAAATTGGCCAAGGTTGTCATCCGAGAACATCAAAGAGACACCAGGGCCATACATGGCCGCACGCCTCCCACAAAAAGATAAGAACAACAACACTAATCAACATAAACCAACTTAAACCAATGTATGATCCCTCCGATCCCTCTTGGCTTTGACTTTCCAGAGTTCACTCCAATCCCATGCTTCATCCGAGAACCCAGAGACTCACCAGTCACCCCGCCTCAGTGCCATCCATCCACGCTGAACCCACCCACCCGCCTAATCCGCTCTCCCGCTCTCCACTTTCTCTGGCCTCGGAGTCCTTGAGATGCTGTAAGATGGGACTGGGTGGCGGCATCCGCCCACCAGCTGCCAGAGTCGCCTCTGAAAGAAAGACGAACGACGCAACGAAAGACGACGAGACGACAGGTTTTTCATGTGATTGCATCGGTTTGAACTAAAAGGGTCCAGGAGAAACGACTCCTCTCTTTACACCGAACTGTGTTGGATGGTGACTCCCAGTTGGGGGTAAAATCAGTCCAAACATGTCCAAACGGATGTTCTGGGTATCGATATGTTATACATTACAAGTCTGTTAACCTGGACCGTGGACATATTAATTGAGCGCAACTCCTTGATACAGTATCCGCGCGGTCAGCAGGAACGTCGACCAACAACCAAAACATACCTGATCAGATCGACCAAACCCGAGGGCCTAGGGCTCCAACCACATCTTCAGAAGGTAAATAGGCCTCCCA